>CALYMW010000260.1:55000-473987 GCA_944588485.1 Phosphuga atrata | reverse complement strand
TTTTTACTTGTCATCTGTCAAGTAGTTACAGGTTTACTCATGACAACTGTTAACATGGCAGGCTACTGAAAATTAAACCTCTTATTAGAAGACCCTATATAAAGTTTTAAGACAAATTCAATTATCGAATTATTGTTAATTAGTGTTTGGAAATTCCGGTCTTGGTGAAAATTAGTTATATCTATTTATTTATTATTTATTAGTTATATCTATTTATATATATTTTGAACAATAGCAACAATAGGTAGTTTATTTGGAATAATCTTTAATATTTTAATCGGAGTTTATTTATGCATTGCTATGACAATGAATAATATTATTTCACGGCATTGATATAGATACTGACATATAATATAGTTAGTTTGCTTACCTGTGTGCGAGTTATTGGTAATTGTTCAACATAGTAAAAAATAGTGGTGTAAAACTCGCTACAATTCGAAACAAAATATATATATTCTGATATCAGAAAATATTTCAAATATCCAAATCATGTTCAGCTAAAATTTGATGAATTCTAAACAAACATAAAATAAACATTCAAAAAAATTGTGATTATAATTACCACTCGAGTGAAATAAAAGTAAAAAAAAATCATCATAAATTCTCTAAGTATAAGAAGTTAGTAATAAAAAATACATATAACTACATTGAATTGAAAAATTCACTTTGTTTTTTACCACACTTATATTATGTAAAAATGTTATAAAACTTATTATTCACAGTTATGTAAATTTCTACACATATCACGGCTCGAGTTTCGACGTTTGACGGTCATTTTCAAATTTAACAAATTGATGAGGTTGAATATATACCCTTGGGGGGGCGGTGTTTGTCCGAAGATGAGGACTTTTCTGTTTGAGATTGGGTGAGATTAAAAAGTTGGGAAAAGATTAGGTCAGTTTGCTCGTTTAGGAGATTAACTAAGGGATTACGGTTTTTTTTTGAAAATTTCTAATGACTCTAGAAGATTTAGTTTCGGGCCTTAGTTGCAATTATGCAATATTTTTAGATTATCTATTTCAGGGAATTTATGATTGCATTCGAGACAATGGTTTGAAAAAGAACTAGTGTCTTTTTTCAGACAAAAAGCGCGAGAATGTTCTGAAAACCGTGTTGAAAAACTTCGTCCTGTCTGCCCTATGTACACGCTATTGCATTCGGAACAATTAATTTCGTATACGGCGGATTTTTTAATGGGATCGATTTTGTCTTAGGCATTAAACAATATGTTGGACAACTTAGAGGAGGGTTTAAATGCTACTTGAAGATTTTGCTTTCGAAGTACATTTGCGATGTGTTCGCTTGTTTTGCCAAAATATGTCAGGGAGATGAAAGTTTTGTCTGAATTTGAGGTTTTCGGATAAATTTGGGCAATTGCGAATTGAGTTCGTTTATTATTGATAATGTTTTGGATGAGTTTTGTTGGGAAACCATTCTCTGTAGCAATTGAAATGATGGTACTTAATTCTTTGATTTTTTTTTTGTGGAAAGGGGGATTGAAAAGGCTCGATGTATCATTGAATGATAGGCCGCTAATTTGTGTGTTATCGGGTGAAATGATGAATACGGGACTGTAGAGTTAACATTTGTGGGTTTTCTGTATATATCAAATTCTATTTTGTTGTTTTTTGGAATCGTTTATCAGAGTAAGGTCTAAGAAGTTTATTTTGTTGTCTGTTTCTACCTCGATGGTGAATTTAATTTTGGGATGAACGTTGTTTATTAGGTTGAGAAATTGGTAATTGGTTGATAAATTACATCCAGTAGAATTCACTATCTTTGACGACTTTGTTCGTGATAATCTAAGTAGGGTCAACCACCTAAAATATTTAAATTTAAAAAAGAAACTATCCGTTCTCGTAAAGGACAAAAAGTCCGAACCTCAAAAAGTAATGTCCAAACCGAATCTAGTGTCTAAATTTATCAACTTCTCGAAACTTATCTTCAGTCCTATTGAACAATATTTTCTTTCCCAAAACCCCAACTACACCCCATTCATCAATAACAAATCCGATAAATCCACAATAATTGTCAATTCATCATCAACGAGAATCAAAGAACAAGAATCAAACAATATTCAAGCCACATGAATTTGTAAAAAATGTGAAATATTTGAAGAATTTGAAGAAAACGCAAGCTCGCTAGCGGATTCGATCCGCCAACTTCGAGCTCTCGAAGCGCGACTGTTAGCGTTGCGCTACTCGCTTGTTGAATTTTGTATTCATCAATCGCTGTTCGAATATAGTATTGAAGGTTCTAATTTACTTAATCTAAATTATTATAAACTTCCACTCATATTGGCTGGAGACTTCAACGTTAACTTCAACCTTTTTATCAGAAAGGTTTGCTTTGAGTATAAATAATCATCCAGCGGAGTACACAACAAGAAACTCTACGACAATTGATGCTGTTTTTTTGAGATACTTGGATAACGTAAAATCTCAAACATATGTATCTTACTATAGTGATCATAAACCAATAATTACCACACTGAATTGAAAAATTCCAATTTTGTTTTTAATAATTTTTTTGTTTTTAATAATTTTTTCTACACAATACTACAAATAGTCCGTTGACGAGGAATTTGAAGAAGAACTCACGAACAAATGTCTATATCTATATACAAACTATATCTGTCTTATGTTACTTTACTAGTACATAAACCTTTGGCCTTCAGCCCCTGACATATTAGGTCTTGAGCTTTCTCGTTACTTGCTTTGACGTAGGGAAAGGCTCACACAATGCATGTCGAGCGCCGTGTGCTAAATAGTAACAGAAGATATCCGTGTTCCTCCCTTGATTTAATTAATTAAGCTGTCCCAAGGTGGATGTTATTATTATTTTTCATCTTTAAGTGTATCTATGTAACTGTATAAGTCGTTTGTCAATTTGAACATTGTTTTTAAAGTTTCTAATTTATTGTATAAATACAACATATGTAGCACCAGCAATGTCGTGTGAAACATATGTTGTATTTATACAATAAATTTGAAGCTTAAAAATAATTTAGCTTTTTTTATCTCTGCTATTGAAATGAAGTTTCAACAAATACCTAACTCCATAATCAATCAATTATATGCAGATTTTATTTCGAATTACATTCGTAGTAGAGTTAAAAATGTGCGAGGAAGTTCGTTCCTGATGGGGGTCCCCTGACCGCATGCGTTTTTTTTTTATTTAGGTAAATGATACAAATCATCGTGGTGAGGAGACTAATTGTAAGCCAGTTGGACTCAGTTATCCCCAGTGGACATGAATTTGGACTAGTATTAGATTCATTTATACAAAATTAGCTAGACTTTGTAAGGAGTCTCCGGTTTCAACAAGATATTAGTCGAAGCTCAATGTGAGGAGGTCTTACCAAAAATGTTATATTTCTATAAGTATTTAAAAAGAAACGATATAAGCTTCAACGCATTATTAAAATTCACAAAAAAAATGCTGAAAATTTATCGGTCACTGTTCACAAAACTAAAGCATTTTTGGGTCGTCTAGAAGCACCTTTTTGGCCAACAATTCTGGAATTGGTGGAAAAGTTTGAGCTGTTGGGACAAGTTAGTGAGCTGAAAAACCGAATTCGTGTACATCGTTCAAGAACAACTGAGAATATTGCTGTTGTAGCCTATATTGTTGAGGAAAACCCAGGTTTGTCAATTTCTTGTCGATCTTTGGAATTGGGAATTCCACAAACGACATTAAACCGTATTTTGCATAAAGACTTAGGTCTTAAGGCTTTAAGTTCAGTTAATACAAGAACTCACGCCTACCGATCACCAACAACGTCGTGTCTTTGCTGATTGGGTTCTTGAAATGAATAAAACTGATCCGATATTTCATTGAAAAATCATCCTGAGTCATGAGACCCATGGCTCCCGGCTGCACCGGCGTTATGAATGAAATTCTTGGAAATGTGTTTCATTCATAACGCCGGTGCAGCCATGAACTCAAGGTAGGACATGGACGGTTTGAGCAATATGTTCGCTTGGCTTATGACTTGGGCGACGTCTAGACACAGTTAACTTGATGGGTGATTTCTGTTTTGCTATTTATTTTTTATTTTTGCTGCGGTTTCGTGTTCTCTAGAGGTTCTACGGTTATACAATTTTCTTAAATGGGGGTCGTTAAGCTCCTGGTTTCTAGGAAGAACTAGGGATCGCCCAGATCACCTTGGTTTCTGGGAAAGTACTACGCAGTGGTGGATTCAATTTTCGACTTGTACGTCTTTAAACATTATTTAAATATTCTTTTCTCTGTGTGCTTGTGACTTCTGTGTCCTTCTAATGTCACTGACGTCACGATCGTTTTTTTTTTCATCTTTAATTTATTTCAATAGAACGAAAAGGTTTTGTTGGTTTCCTCGTGCTGTGCCGATCGGGTTGGTGTCCGACATTTTGCAAAATAAATATTAAATTTCAAACATCGAAATTAAATTTAACCATTGCTCGCTTTACCGCAGAGATTATGTAACCCACATTTTTGGTCAAGTTATATGATGTTATATGTCTTAATTAATTGTTCATTACCTTCTTTGTAAGTAATTAAAATCATCTTTTACTTTGTTTTTTGTAATTTTCTGTAATAACTTTGTAGGTCTTGAAAAAGATTTAATCCATAAATCAAAACGTTGACTTAAGAAGATTTTGAGTTGTTTTTGTTAATCGTATTACCCGAATTTTACCGTTTATGTAGTAATTTAAAAAAAAATTACTTTTATATATATACAAAAAAAAAATTGTATATAAAAATATATATATATACAATTTATATATATATATATATATATATATATATATATATATATATATATATATATATATGTCATTTCATAAATCGACAGAAACTTTTTCATCAATGTTTAACATTCAAATAAATGATTTCAATTGAAGTTCGAGTTATAGTATGGGATCCTTTGTTCAAAGGCGGTTTTGGGCGTGAGCCCGTCCTTCCGCCGTCGTGGGTTTTGTTTTTCTGTTGTTGTTTTGTTATTTAGTCTGTTGTTGTCGTCGGTTTTTGTTTGTCTTTCGTTTTTTTTTTTTTTTAAATTTTAGTTTTTCATTTCGTTTCCTCCTTGGTTTGTTTCGGTGGGCTATGTTAGGTTCTGCTTGGCTGCGGGTGGGTCTTGTTTCCTTAGTTTATTCTTGGTCTTTTTGTCTTGATTTTATTTGTGTCGGTAGTTTTCTCTTCCTCTTGGTCTGGTTGCGCATCGGGCGGTTTCTTTTGGGGGCCTCGGTTCTTTTCTTGGCGGCGGCTTCGGTCGTATTTTTGGGGGCGGCGTCGGTGGTTGAATTTTTGGGGGCGGCATCGGTGGAATCTTCGGCGGCGGTTACGGTGGTCTTCTTGGCGGCGGATTCAGTGGGGTATTCGGCGGCGGTTTCGATGTAATCTTCGGCGGCGGTTTCGGTGTAATCTTCGGCGGCGGTTTTGGTGGAATCTTCTGGGGCGGTTTCGGTGGTATCTTCGGCGGCGGTTTCGGTGAAATCTTCGGCGGCGGTTTCGGTGGAATCTTCTGCGGCGGTTTCGGTGGGGTATTCGGCGGCGGTTTCAGTGGGGTATTCGGCGGCGGTTTCGGTGGAATCTTCTGTAGCGGTTGCGGTGTTTTTTTCGGCGGCGATTTCGGTGTTCTTCTTCCTTTTCATTATGTAGAGAATCATTTCCTATATAACGCTGTCGTCCAGGGTATCCAGGTAGCCTGGGTCGAGGTACTTTTGCGCGGCTTCGTTGAGGGTTGTCGGAGTACAGGTTGACATGTTGCAGCTGCGACGGTCGCTGTGACTATGATGATGTTCGAGTTATGGAAGTTCGACTGTATATATATGGCTCTGACTCTGGGAAAGTCATCATAATAAAATTTTGCCTCCAAAACGTTAAATACTGTAAGGACTATACTTGCGTAAGATGAAGGAAGGAAGGATTATTTCGATTTACGTAGTATTAAGCAGATGTTTTACTTTAAATATTTAGATCACATGTATTGTTTGATTTGAGATCAAGTTAAGGTACGAACACACTATTCATGCGCTACGCGAGCTCATGCAATAGCACGTAACAACTAGAGACACCGAAGTCACAGCGTGAAGTAACAGCATTGTCTCACAGTTTGTGCATGTCAGGTGTTATTACGTGTACTCGCCTTATAATAGAGTGTTGGTACCTTTACTGTAGTAAACGCAGTGGACAAGGTTTTTAATAAACGTAGAAAATATTGTTGTTTCCATTTGATAAATATTTGTATTAGATATGTGATTTGTGACAACTCAACATGAATGTTGTGTAAAGATCCGAACAAAGATAATTTCATAACAAAGGTTGGTTTTGTAGCCATGTTTGAGAGAAGAAATATGTAAAATAAGAAGGTTTTGGCTCTATTTAAAAGTTACTTAATACTAACTTGACAAACAGAAAATCATTTAACAAGTTAGAAATCATTATTAGATCAAATCAAATTAGATTTTTTTGAAAATTTTGCTTAGTTTCCGAGTTAATTTCTTACTTTTCAGGCCAGAACAATATAAAACAAAAACAAGATTTAAGGTCTCTGTTTAATATAATAAGCTTTCTTGTAGAAAATTTTATTCACTATAATTTTAATTTTTATTAGTTCCTGTGTAATTTCGAATTTGTGGAACAAGTAAAACGTGAAACAAGAATTAAGTTTTGCTTTTGTCCTAAAGTTGTCCTAAGTTTGAATATTATCAAATCGATAGACTAAGAATCTCTAGGTAACAACAAGATTTCCTAAAGAATACTTAATTTTCCAAGAGTTCATTTAAAGCATTTTTCAAAATTTTGTTTAGTTTTCGAGTAATTTTCGAATCTTTGATACAAGAATTTGAAACAAGGAATATGTAAAAAGAAACAAAATTCAAACTTTGTTTCAAAGTTGATTATTTCCAACTTGAAAGACCAACAGGCAAAAGACCACTAAATAATAAGGTTTCTTATAGGAAATTTAATTTTATTCAAGTTTTATTCGAAATATTTTTTCAAAATTTCGCGTAGTTTCAGAATTCTTTTGGGGACAAAAAATGTAAAGCAAAATCTATATTGTTACTTTTTTATTGTTAATAACACTTCAAAATCAAATGCTGAAAATATAAATCCAATTAAGATTTAAGAGCTTTTGAGTTGTGTAATTGAGCTACGGGATATCTGATTTCTAAGATTTGTTTTATATTAAATTAAGAATTGTCAATATATATTGAGGTTAGAGGCAAAATTCTGTTTATCTATAAATTCATACTAAATTAATTTTACTGGACATTTTCAATAAGTAATTGAATATGAAATGAAGCTGTAATTTAACTTAGGTCAGATAGTAGATGTCAAATTTGAATATTTAAAATAAAGTCATTGTCTTATGAGAGAAAATATTTGACGAAATATAATATTGATGAGTTTGAGTGATTGTTTTGTTTTTATTTGATAATGTTATGAGTTTGGGAATAATGTGGAACACACAAAAATAGTTGTGACCGCGAGAAGTTATAAAAATGGCTATAGTGAGCAGATGGTTCGAGAGACGTGAGACGATATCTATTTTGTTGTAGTATCCGCTTTCTAATGATTATGCGTTTTGTAACCGTTGGTTACTATGTCGCGTGTTTTTGTTAAGAATATCAGCCTTTGTATAGGTTTGTTTCTGATTTAAATTGTTTTTATATTTTATTTACGATGAGATCAGGTATCAATTTTATGTATAGGATTTATGGGCTCCGGCAATTCGTTTGTCGTTCGATTTTTTTTTTCTTACTTGATTCGCTTTATATATTGGCGAGATTGCAGAAGACGGAATAAGAATCTCAGAGCCGTAAAATGCGCGACACGGGTGATACTAGGTCCGGGGTAGGATTGGGATGCTGCGGATGCGGACGGCCCAATCCCTGCCCCACAACCCCAGATCTGGGCGACAGAATGAAAGAATTTACGTAAAAACATGCACAATCGCGCGTGTTCGTTTCCTTTTCCCCTTCGCTCGCTTCTATTCCTGTTGCCATTGCCACTCCCGCTCCCGTCTGCAATGCTTGATTCCGATCGTGTCGAATCCACAACTCGTCGTGAATGCACGTCTGCATACCGATAGCATGCTAACATGGAACTCTCCGCGCCTGGCGACAAACGTCAATCGAATTCTAACTTGTGACAACACTGACGGCCGATGCTAATTACTAATTACGAGGATAATGTGTGCTTTGAATACCGAATTTGATGAATGTGAGCACAATTAAAATTAAACTCATCAGTAGCTCCCAATAAAATCCCGAATGTCACTGCTTGCTTTAAATCATATTTCATGTCTGTTATAACAAATACTCAACGTGGATGACAAATTATAGAAAATGCGCTTCAAAAACATTCTCATTTTTATAACTGTATTTAGGTATGGAGCTCGCATTGACTGAATAGAATACTCTATGCTCTAAAAGCGCTAAAACACAATCAATTAACATGTAATTTTTTCTGTATTTTTATTTCTGCTTAGAAACCTCTCATATATTCACTGTGTTTCTTCTTCATCTCTTCTGTCCACTTCTTTCCTATTTTCTTCTCTTTGAGAGTTTGTTCAAACTTCTGTTTTCTGATTTTTCTCTGTATTTTTTCCTGTCAATCATGTCTTCTGTGGAGATGTTGAGTTTCTTAAGGTTTCCAAGGTTTCCTTTACCCAGTTGGTTTTCACTGTACTAGTTATCACTATGTTAAGAATTTTCTTGGTCAGTCTGTTTTCATTAATCCTAAATATGTGTCCATATAATTTTGCCATTATTTTCCTGATGTTGTTTGTAATCGTCTCTGTCTTTTCGTAAAGTTCTTTTGTTGGTCTCTTTATCCAGATCCCCTCTTTCTGAACCGGCCCATAGATCTTTCTTAGTATTTTCCTCTCTTGTTTTTCTATATCCTTGATTGTCGTTCGTCCCTTGATTACCGTTGTTTCTGAGGCAAACAAGGCCTCTGGTAGAACTACTGTATTGTTGTGTCTTAATTTAGCATTGATATAGATACTCCTTTTGTTGTAGTTGTTCCATGAAAGTCTGTATGCTTGTTGTAGTTTTTTTATCCTTTCTTCATTGGATTTTTTGTTCAGTCTTGTTTTCTGTATAATCTCTCCCAGGTATTTGAAACTTCTACTTGTGTTGTCTTTCCATACTTAGTTATCAGTGGGTGTCTGTCTGTGGATTTTGAGTCCATGTACTGTGTTTTCCGTAAGAGATTTGTAGCCCTGCTTTGGATGAGATTTCGTGGAGTGTCTCTAGAGCTACTTTGGCTTCTTTTCTACTATTTGTTATGATGGCTATATCATCAGCGGATGCCAAGCATTTTATGTTGACAATTTTATCCTTCCCATCTTTACCCCACTGACTCTTTTTCCCATGTCCTGATTATTTTCTCCAAAACTGAATTAAATAGAATGGGTGAGAGGCCATCTCCTTGTCTCACTCCTGTCTTAATTTTAAATGGTTCCAAGACCTCTCACATGAACTTCAATTTGATGTGGTATTTGTTAGTGTTTTCTGAATAAGATTTCTGGTCTTGTTGTCCATCTTCATTTCTTCCAATGTGTTGAAGAGTGTTTCTCTATCTATGGAGTCGTAGGCCTTCTTGAAATCGACGAATATTACTGTGGTGTTCCTGGTCTTTCTCGTTGTTAGTATTGTTCTCAAGGACCAGATCTGTTCACTGCATGATCTTCCTTTCCCGAACCCCCTTGGTATTCTCCTATCTGTGGGTCTATCTGAGGTTCTAGGCGATTTAACAGGGATTTGGACAGAATTTTGTATGTCACAGGTAGTAGTGATATTCGTCGGTAGTTATTAGGGTCTTTTTTGTCTCCTTTCTTGTTTCTAATACACCCCTTAGGGCTAACTTCCATTCTTCTGGTATTTTTCCTGTTTCCCAGATGTTGTCGATGATACTGTGTATTGTAGGTATAATGTTTTTATGGTCTAGCTTCCAGATTTCCGAAATCTGTCCATCTTCTCTAGGTGGCTTTTCGAACTGTAGTTTCTGTGTTGGTTTTTCACAGTTGAGTAGTGTTTCAAAGTACTTTGCTAATATTTCACAGTTTTTTTAGCGTTTGTCTCCAATGGTCCGTCTTGTCTTTTGAAGCATAAGCTCGGTGGTTGATATCCTGTCATATTTTCCCTGAATATTCATATATATATATATATATATATATATATATATATATATATACACATATATATATATATATATATATATATATATATATATATATATATATATATATATATATATATAACTATGTATATAGAGATTATAGAGAATGCAACGCTCCGTCGAGCCTCACTTGACGCAGTGAAAGTATTCCCTTCTATTCCGCAATCGTTTGAACCCACTGTTCTCTTCACATCGCACATACATTGCGAAACCCATATTTATGGCTTCTAATTATTAAAAAAAAATGCCTTCTTCCATCTTTAGCAGACATGCTACATTATCTGCAGTCCACAGAAGATGAATACTACGCGGAAGTCCTTGACATCTTTTATTCTTTAAACAGAAATTGAAAAGGAATATAAAAAGCCGTTTCTTCCAATAGTATGGATTCTAAAAACATCAACGAGCTATAAATCTAACAAATAATTCCTGCGTTGGGTGTGTCTTATAGAAATCCATATATTTATATTACTATATATAAAGAAAATACTAATAAATATGTTTGTTTTTAAAAATAAATTTAAATGAAATTGCGCTTACTCGAAACGAGGAAATAATATGAATGAATGAAATTATCCTTTCAGTCACCTGCCTGTTACGACAACGCTATTCTAATCTCGCACCATAGGGAATAAGCGAATTACATAATAGGTCTTTCTAAAACTCCGCACTTGGTGTAAGTTGTGTGCACAGTTTTGTAATCAACGTTTCATTTAATACAATTTGTATTGTTTTATGTCTAACAATAAATTTGCTTTAATTGAAACATTATTTACTAACAAAACCACTCAAATATAAACTATAAAACCCCCTTATAAATATAAAACGGGCAATAAAATTTGAAAATTCAGTATCTTACATTGTTATATTTTAAATCTCCAAATTTGTGGCTATGAAGAATTATTTTGTGAACTCGCACTTCTATTTTGAAAATGTTTGTCAATGCCGTGAAGCGTAGGTGACATGGAGAGATCATTTTGAAATGTAAATGTTGTTTTCTTTTTGTGAAATTAACATAATGTCCATTGCGTGAAAATATTATATTATTAAGTGAACTTATCAATAAAGGAACAAAGTTAGAACAAGTGGTTTATTACTACGTACGTACTACTACTGTATTGATATTACAAGTTTTTTTTTTAAGTAGAGTACATTAAGTACAATGAAAATGCTCATTGTTACTTTTATAGTTTAATAAATAATATGATTAAATTTTCCGAAACTTCTAAACTCTTTTAACTTCTTGTAATTTATTATTGTTCCCTTTTTGTTCAAGTAATCTATATTTACTTTATACCTGTATACTCTTTACTACTTACCAACATTTATATAAACTTCATATAAAGACCTATTCATAATAATTAAACAAGAAAACTATATAATTCTCTCAACAAACAATAATTTAAACTTTTTCGCTGAACAATTTATCTCAGGACAAGCGAAAAGAATTTTGAAGAAAAAGATTGAAATTCTATATATTCTTCTTAAATAGTTTTATTTCTTAGTTATTGGATTCTTAGACTTTCTCTTCGATTTCAACTTTTAAGTGAAAGGATATTTCGAGATGGAAACAAAGAAAAATGTATAAAATGAAACATTTTTTAGTGAAATGTGCGAGAAACGCAAGTATGTTCCGAGCTTTCTATTTTGTCAATCGTTTAATCCCTTCGGTGCGGGATAAGAAAAGCATCCCCAGTGGAAGGTTAATTCCGTCCATTCCTATATTAGTTCTTGGAGCGTCTTAATACTCATGTAGACTGGTTTTTGGTATGGAAAATATATTTTGTCATGCACACATTTCAAACTATTAAACAGTTCATTTTAATCAGTTGAGGATGATAATTTAACGAAAATAATGTCACATTACATCTTATTATATCCTGCTAAAAAAAACGAGCTAATTTTATTAAAATCTCCCTGATATTTATCCGCTACTATTTCCTTTGTGCTTTAACGTTTATTATTACGTTTTTCTCTGAAACATTTTCATGGTTTAAATTCGTCTTGGGGCGCGTATTAATCCATTCCACGGCGTTAAAACTATTATGCATTTCGTCTACGTAACAATCGACTTGACATAGTTCCCCATCGATGCATTCCAGAGAAGGACGGTGGGGCTCTGCGGGGGCACCCTGGTAATAATGTGGATTTTTTCGTCGGGGAAAAAATGTAATTAATATTATCCTAATGAATTAGTCAAGGCGAAATTTCATAACTGGTGCCAAATATAGGATTAAATCTTGGGATATATAATTTCATATATATATATATATATATATATATATATATATATATATATATATAAACATATTACTTATATATATATATATATACATTACTTCTTTAAAATTATCCATGCCTCACATGCATACAACATAACACTCCATACAAAGATTTTTGCTATTCTTTTTCTTAATTTCAGATCGAGCAATCACATTTGTGTAGCAAACAATATCCTACTTTTTCTTATAAAATCTTCTTTTGCCATTCCCACTCGTGTTTTTATTTCTTTCCAGCTTCTCCAGTCATTCGTTATTTTTTGAATAAATTTCTTGATTTTTGACGGAGTAATCTTTCCGCAACACCATATAACTATAATTCTACGAATGTATCCATTTTTGATTAATAAAATACAAATTAATTAAAAGCAATTCCCTAAACAAAATTTTGACCTACGAATCAACAATTTTGACATGCTTTTTGGAAAAAAAATTGAACTTTTCAAAAGCATAATTGAATGAAATTTTTTTTTACACTCCCTGATAAAATAAAGGTTTCACTCGCGAATTTATATCCATTATTTTTATTTAACAATTTGCTCGTTAAACCTTAATTTTATCCGCTTGTGTAATAAATAACTACTAACTGAAATCCAGTTTCATCATTATTTAATAAAAAAACCTTTTTGATATTCTGATAAGAAGATATGATACGAGGCGGATTGCGCGATTAGCTGATATTGTGAATAGATTCATTCGGTGATGTAATATGGTTTTGAAACGAGGTTGGTACGATTCTATATATTAACAATTTTGAATATTGAGATATTGAATATAAAATCACCTGTTGTAATATAATTTTCACATATAATAACTAAACAATAATCATATATGATAAGCAAATGAATGCAATAGAGTTCAAGAATGCAACAAAATTCATTTCAATTAGCAATAAGTATTTAGGATAGAATACTTGGATAGTTGTAGGGCAACTAGGCAAATAAGACTATAATCCCCAGATCATTTTCTCCATGATTTAATAATTTAAAATTTTTTGGCATATTACCTGAAACTATAAACCTGTATTGTTCATTTGAAAAATATCTAGAATTAAGTTTGTAAAGAATAAGTATAGTTTGAAATTATATTTTGAAGTAATAAACAAAGTAGGTAGTAATAATACACAAAGGAACAAATGATAAAAGTAATTAGAACTTCTTTTAAAATAAAATGGTTGCAACTGAAACTTTATCCTCGGCTTTTTTATATTCTAAAATTGTAAAAGATGAAAATTTAACTACTTTTAGTTTATTTTTTATTTATAACACTTTTATCGTGAATATAGTAAAAAATTCAATTCTTTTCTAGTTCCATCAAGCATTTTAATGTTTCATACATAATATGTTTCATACATCTCTACATAAAATGTTTTCATAAAGTTAGAAGAGAAAAGATCGATGTGTGTTTTAGTAATTGTATTAAAGGTATGAGGACTTTTAACAAGAGCTAAATTAAACTGCATATTCGGTACAATACCTGCTCAGTTTCAAGTGACTAATAAATACTAAAAGCTTATTAACTCACTTAATGCACCCCATATATATATATATATATATATATATATATATATATATATATATATATTTATATATATATATATATATATATCTATATATATATATATATATATATATATCTATATATATATATATATATATATATATGTATATATATATATATATATATATATATATATATATGGGGTGCACACTCGTCCCGCGTATGCAACGTAAATTTTGCATCAGACGCTGTTGTGATTTCTCAGAAGGTGCGCTAGTGCGTCTGTCAGTCATGTTTTGTGTTTCTGATAGCGAGTTTGATGATGTTTTATTGAGTTTACTAATTTTAAATTGATATTTCCGCGCCACAAAAATAAAAACTAAAGTTAAGAAGAGAATATATTGGGTTTTGCGTTGCATACGATAAGTGTGTTTCTATGGCACAGTTTTTCGTTGCATACGTTGCGTACGTGGGACCAGTGTGTCTCTACCTTTATCCGTTAGACGCATACTGAGAGCTCGTTCATCGTGTGCTGTTTAACCTTTAAGAAAAAACCTTTGCTGTTTGGCGGTTTTGAGCATTCGCCCAGCTATTCCGCTGACTTGTTTTTTGTTTGTCGTTGTGTTTTTTTTTCCTTTGTTTTGTCTGTTGCTTTTGTTTGTTTGGTTGTCTGTTTGTAGTTCCTACATGACCGGTTTATTTTCTTTCTTTCTCTCTCTCTTTTTTTTTTGTTTGTTTTTTTTTCTTTGTTGTTTTTTTCCCTCGCTGTTGGTTCCTGTTTCGTCCCGGTGTTATTTCCTGTTTCGCTCTCGGCGAGGTTCCTGGTTTGTCCTTCGTTCTCGTGTTGGTTCCTGGTTCGTCCTCGTGGTGGTTTCTTGTTCGTCCTCGTGGTGGTTTCTTGTTCGTCCTCGTGGTGGTTGCTGTGTCTCTCGGCTTTGTTCTTGTTGCTCCTGCCTGTTTTGCTCCTGGGTGCTCCGCTTAGTTCGGGGATGTAGGGCTTGGGCTTTCCTGTGAAGAAGAAAGATCAGTTATTTTAGTTATTACCTATGTTGTTGCGGGTTTGGCTGTTTCCATTTGACGTTGATATTGTAGTTTGCTGCGTTGTTGATTGTTGGGTTGTCATGCGTTTTCATGCATTCGAAGCTTTTCGTTGCTAGTTTTTCGATGTGTTACTTGATTGTCTCCATGTTTAAATCGCTGTGCAGCTGCTCGTTTGTCATATACCATGGCGAGTCTGTTATTTCTCTCAGTGTTTTGTTCTGGATGATTTGTAGATTTTCCGTTCTTTGGATTGTATCCAGTACGTCGATGAGTACGTAATTGTCGGCCGTATTATGGACTTGTAGATTTGTAATTTGTTTCTTATGTTCAGCTTGCTTTGCCTGTTCAAGAGCGGGTAGAGGTAGCCTTTAATTTGTTTTGCTTTTTTCGCTGTCGGATCGATGTGTTTTGCAAATGTAAGAGCTTTATCTAGGATTACCCCTAAATATTTAATTCGGTTTTCCCATTTCATGTCCGTGTTGTTAATTCTCAAGCTTTTCAGCTGCTGGGTTCGTGTTTAAACTTTTTCTTCGTGAAGATAATTGCCTGGGTTTTTCTGCGTTTAGTTTAATCCTCCAGGTGTTACACCAGTCGTTAATCCTTTACAGGTGATTTTGGAGCCGTTTGGTTATGGCCTCGGTCGAGTATACTCTTGTGAAAATTGCCGTGTCATCTGCATATAGCGCTATTTCTGTGTCGTTTAGTTTAGGGATGTCTGCGGTGTCTGCGGATGCTGTAAAGAAGGGGGCCCAGGACAGCTCCTTGTGGGACATCGGCTGTCATTGTCTGAGTTGAGGAGATGCTGTCGTTTATTTTGACTTGGAACGTTCTGTTACAGATAAAGGACGTCACTAGTCTGACCATTGTTGTTGGGATTTTAAATTGGTGCAGTTTTTATATTAAACCTAGGTGCCATACCTAGTCGAAATCCTTAGAGACGTCGAGAAAGACGGCTCCCGTACCTAACCCTTTGTTGAAAGCGTGGATTATTGCTTCGGTTATTCTTGTCGTCTGAGGTTGTGGAGTGCTCTGTCCTGAAGTCGTCTTGTTCGTCAGGTAAAATACGTTTGTCTTCAGTTATTTCTGTCAGTCTTTAGTGTATTACTTTTTCTGTTATTTTACTGAGACCTGTCAGCAGACTTATTGGTCTGTAATTGGATGTGAGATTGCGGGGTTTGTTCAGTGTCGGGATTAGGATCGTTGTTGCGTATTTCCATTGGGTCGGAAACACTCCAAGTTTCAGTGCGGCGTTTATGATTTGCGTTATTCTGTCTATTGCGTTCGGTGTTAGGTTTTTTTAGCGCCGCGTTGTTGATGTTATCGCAGCCTGGTGCTTTTTTGGTTTTTAATTATTCCTTCTATTTCTTCCGGTGTTGTTTCCTCTATTTCCGTGTTTTCTACGCTACTATTTAGTACTCTCAGTACAGTTTCGCGGATTTCTTGCCTTTTACAGAGTGGGTGTGTGTCGGCAATCGGTTTAAACTGCTATGCAAGCGACTTTGCGAATTGCTCCGTTTTCTCCTCGTCCGTGCTTGCTACAGTGTGATTTGTTGTTTTCAGTGGCGGAATTGTTCTCCTCTCCTTGTTTCTCAGATTCTTTGCTAATTTCCGCGGTTCCATTATTGTCTCGTTGATGCGTTCTAGTTTGTCTTCCCATTCGGCGTTTGTCTTCCCATTCGGGTTTCAGTTGGTTTGTCAGTCTGTTTAAGATGTTCTTGTCCGTCGGTGCCAGCGTCCGTTGGAATACTTTGTTAATTTTGCGCTTTTCTCTTAGTAGATTTTTCATTTCCTATGGGAGGGTTGTTGTCGTGTTGGCTGTCCGGTTCCTTGTGGCGGCCTCGTGTGCTGCTTTTATTTCGTTTTCTATCGTCCGTGCTGCTTCTTCTAGGCACGGGGGATTGTAATTTCTGTACAAGTGATGTTCGTCAGATTATCTTTAAATTTATTCTAATTTATGATAATTTTCTCGATTGTTTTCCTAACCGTTTTCGCTTGGAGATTTATATGCACTGGGTTGTGATCTGAGCTCAAAACTTTGCTACAAACTATTTCCACGTTTGCTGTGACGTTTTTAATAACGGCTATATCCAAAATATCCGGCATTCGCTGAACTCCTGGAAAGTGTGTCGGTTCGCTCGGTGCAATGACTTGTAACTTCCGGTTTCCGTGTACCTTAGTAATTGTCCGACCTTTGCGTTTGTCACCCTGCAATTCCATTGCTAGTGCTTTGCGTTGTAGTCTCCTGCGGCTATGATACCTATATTTCTGTCGAATATTTTGTCCAGGTCGTCGGCGTTTATTTGTTTCTGTGGCGGCGAGTACAGTGCGTAGAAGACTAGGCGTCCGTCGGTTGTCTGTACTTTTACTTCTACCGTTTCCTTGTCGGTGGTTCTTTCTACTTCCGGCAGTTCGTGGTGTTTTATGTTTCTTTTGATGATGACAGAGGCGAGAAAGCCGGAGAAGGTGTCGCCACCTTCTCCGGCTTTCTCGCCTCTGTCTTTTCTGTAGACTTGGTAGTTTGCTATGTTCAGTTGGGTGCACCGTCTAAGATGCGTCTCGTTGATCAGTGCCACGTCGACGCTGTGTTCGTTTAGGTGTGCCACCAATTCCTGTTTCTTGTATTGTATTCCGTTTGCGTATCAGAAAATAAGTTTCATATTGTCTCTAGTTCTTCTAGTAGTCGTTGTTGAGTAGGCAGATGATGGTTGTGATTCTTCGGGTGAATTTTTCTGTTTCTTCTTTGCTGTGTCCCATTTCGACAAAGTCGAGCGTCATTTCCGTCAATTCTGCTTTGATTACTCCGCTGTTGTTCCGTTTGTTTCCGCTTGTTGGCGGCTTTGTCTCCGGGTTGGGGTTGTTGTGTGTGTTTACCGGCTTTGGTGTTTGTCTGGTTGTCGGTTTTTGGGCTCCTTGTTTCGGTGGGGGCTTTGGTTTCGTTTCCTGCTGTCGTTTTTCTGTTTGTCTCGCTATTTCCAGTCTCGCCGGGCAGCTTCTCCAGATGGAGATGTGTTCGCCTCCGCAGTTTGCGCATTTCGGCGGCAGGGTTAGCGGTTTCTCACACAGGTGTGTGCTGTGGTTCTGTCCCTATTTCATGCATCTGTATTCGGCGTCGTAGTGCCTTTGCACGTGGCCGAACAGTTGGCATCGGTGGCATTGTACGGTTTCTCTTCGTGTTGTAAGTGGTTCCATTTTCACACACAATCCCTAGAAGCGATCCATTTGGTAAATAGATTTATATTCTTTCCCAATTTCAATTAGGACCATTTGGATTGGCGTGGCTTCTCTTCCTTTCATCCTGGTCACTTTTATGGCCGGGTATCCGTTGTCGTTGAGTTCGTCTGTGATTTCCTCCTGCGTCAGGCCGCAGGGAACTCCCTTCACTACGACCTTGTCCTCTTTAATTAACTTGTACATTTGCCGGTAGTCCGTGATTGTTTGGGGCTGGATTTTTATCCCGTCCTTGGTCGTTGTTGCCCTGGTGTAGATGATGTTGTTCCTGTTGAGCATCTTCGAAAGGCCTGGCCATTTGTCCTTGTTTGGTAGGAGAGCTCGTTCGTGGGATGCGACTATATAGCTGTCTGGCTTCGGGTCCTGCGCGTTGTGTGCGGTGCTTCGGTTCCGTTGTTTGTTTGTCTTGTTTGTCGTATATGTGTCTTGGGTATCTGGGATTTTAGATGATCCAGCTTATCTACCCAGTACAACGGACCCCACAACCTATCTTGAGAAAACTACCAGACAAAAGATCCTAAACTCCAGCATTGGCAAGGAAAAATCTTATACCAAGGGAGAAATCATCACGGTGTCCCAAGATATATGGTTTACCAAAGATCCACAAAGATGGAGCCCCACTTCGACCAATAGTAAGCTCCGTTTGTTCACCGGTCCAATTTCTTGCGAAACATTTAGCAAAATGTTTACAACCATACGCCGAAGATTGTGGTTCCTATGTCCGCAATGCTGAACACTTCATAGACATACTGAAAAATCACCAACTCCAGCCCGTCCACCTCCTTGTGAGCTTTGACATTGTATCATTATTCACAAAACATCATAAGGTCGAAATTTAAACCAGTAAAGTATGTATCAGATCTGGCAGAACATTGTTTAAAGAATACATACTTTAGGTACGATAGTCAAATATACAAACAAGTCCTAGGAGCTCCAATGGGTTCCCCTCTAACCCCAGTAATAGCTAACATATTTCTTACTGACTTTAAGGAAAAGGCAATCTCATCCGCCACACTTAAACCTACATTCTGGTTAACATATGTTGACGACACATTTGTAATCTGGCCCCACGGCAGACCAGAGCTGGACAAATTCCTTATCCATCTTAACTCCCAACACGACCAAATCAAATTTACAATGGAGATAGAAAAGCATCAACAACTTCCTTTCTTGGATGTTTTAGTACAGAAGAAACCAGACGGCACCTTAAGTCACACTGTGTACCGGAAACCAACGCATACAGACAGATACCTGAACGCTTCTTCGCACCATCACCCCAAACAACTAGCATCTGTAGTCAACACTCTTACCACCCGATCCAAAAGACTAGCCTACCAGCTTAACTCACCAAAAAATTGAAGAACGTACGAGAAGCTCTTTCTTCAAATGGAAATCCAATCAGCTTAATATCCAGAGCTTTCCTTCGTACAGAGAAAGTAACCAAAGAACTGAAGAACGCCAGAAACCCGTTAGTACAGCATACCCACCATATGTGCATGGATCAACTGACAAAATCGCCAGAATCCATCGACACCATTTTCAAACCTAACCAGAAAATATCGTCCATGCTACGCAGCGTTAACACACCATCCCGTTAGAATCCCATGGAAATTACGAAATACCTTGCGGAACATGTGAACGAACCTACATTGGACCAATAGAAAAATATCGGCTAGGATTCAAGAACATGTAGTTTCAATCAGACACAAAGACAAAGTTTCATCCGCTCTTGTCCAACACACCAGAACCGGTCACTGGATGGACTTTAGAAATTCATGGACTCTTGCACAGATTAGCCAAGATATGTCAAGAGTATACAGAGAAGCCATAGAGATAGAAAAAACGAGACTACTGCATGAACACGAGAGACTCCTTGAGACTCCCCCCAGCATGACGACCGATCATATCCACCCTCAAAAAGCAATTCCAGACACCCAAGACTCATATACGACAAACAAGACAAACAAACAAACGAACCGAAGCACCGCACACAACGCGCATGACCCGAAGCCAGACAGCTATAAATTTTCGCATCCCACCAACGAGCTCTATGTACGAAATGTGCACAGAACCACAGCACACACCTGTGCGAGCAACCGCTAACCCTGCCGCTGAAATGCGCAAACTGCGGAGGCAAACACACGTCCATCTGGCGAAACTGCCCGGCGAGACTGGAAAAAACGAGACAAACAGAACAAGGACAGCAGGAAACGAAACCAAAGCCCCCACCGGAACAAACAGCCCAAACACCGACAATCAGCCAAATACCGAAACCGGTAAGAACAAATAACAATCCCAACCCGGAGACAGATAGATACGTGAAGGTTATGATGATAAACTATCAACAAGCCGAAACAAAAGGAACAAAAGCGGAAAAATCGCAGCAGAATTGACGGAAATGATGCTCGACTTTGCCAAAATGGCAGACAGCAAAGAGGAAACAGAAAAATTCAGCGGAAGAATCACAACCTTCATGTATCTACTCAACAATGACTACTAGAAGAACCAGAGACAATCTGAAACTTATATTCTGGAACGCAAACGGAATACAAAACAAGAAACAGGAACTGGTGGCACACCTAAACGAACGCAGCGTCGACGTGGCACTGATCAACGAGACGCATCTCAGACGTTGCAACCAACTGAACATAGCAAACTACCAAGTCTACAGAAAAGACAGAGGCGAGAAAGCTGGAGGAGGTGTCGCCATCATCATCAAAAGAAACAAAAAACACCACGAACTGCCGGAAGAAGAAACAGCCACTGACACGGAAACGGTAGGAGTAGAAGTACAGACAACCGACGAACCCGTAGCCCTCTACGCACTGTACTGGCGCCACAGAAACAAATATACGCCGACGACCTGGACAAAATATTCGACAGAAATATAGGTACTATAGCCGCAGGAGACTACAACGCAAAGCACTCGCAATGGAATTGCAGAGTGACAAACACAAAGGGCGGACAATTACCAAGGTACACGGAAAACCGGAAGTTATAAGTAAGTGCGCCGAGCGAACCGACACACTTTCCAGGTGTTCAGCGAATGCCGGATATTTTGGATGTAGCCGTTATGAAAAACGTCACAGCAAACGTGGAAATAGTCGGTATCAAAACTTGAGCTCAGATCACAACCCAGTGCACATAAATCTCCAAGCGAAAACGGCCAGGAAAACAATTGAGAAAATTATCATAAATTGGAATAAATTTAAAGATAATCTGACGAACGCCACTTGTACAGAAATTACAAGCCCCCCGTGCCTAGAAGCAGCACGGACGATAGAAAACGAAATAAAAGCAGCACACGAGGCCGCCACAAGGAAACGGACAGCCAACACGACAACAACCCTCCCACAGGAAATTAGAAATCTACTAAGAGAAAAGCGCAAAGCTAACAAGGTTTTCCAACGGACGTTAGCACCGACGGACAAGAATGTCTTAAACAGACTGACAAAGCAACTGAAAGCGGCACTGCGCGAGCAGCACAACGCCGAATGGGAAGACAAACTAGAACGCATCAACGAAACACAACAAACAGGAGAGGAGAACAAATCCGCCACTGAAAACAACAAACAACACTGTAGCAATCACGGAAGAGGAGAAAACGGAGGAATTCGCAAAGTCGCTTGCACAGCAGTTTAAACCGAACGCCGACACACACACAAATACACAAAACCGTACTGAGAATACTAAATAGTAGCGTAAAGAGCACGGAAATACCATGGAAACACGCAACAACGATCCTAATCCCGAAACCGAACAAACCCTGAAACCGCACCTCCAGTTACAGACCAATGAGTCTACTAACAGGTCTCAGTAAAATCACAGAAAAAGTAATACACAAAAGACTGACAGAAATAACTGAAGACAAACGTATTCTTCCCGACGAACAATACGGCCTCTGGACAGAGCACTCCAGCACCTATCAGACGACAAGCATAACAGAAGCAATAATCGACGCTTTCAATAAAGGGTTCGCCACGGGGGCAGTATTTCTGGACGTCTCTAAGGCTTTCGACAAGGTATGGTACCTAGGTTTAATATACAAACTGCAACAATTTAAAATCCCAACAGCAATGATCAGACGTGACGTCATTTATCAGTAACAGAACGTTCCAAATAAAAATAAACGACAGCATCTCCTCAACGCAGGCAATGACAGCCGGGGTCACACAAGGATCTGTCCAAAATTAAACGACACAGAAATTGCGCTATATGCAGAAGACACGGCAATTTTCACAAGAGGATACTCGACCGAGGCCATAACAAAGCGGCCATAACACTCCAAAATCACTTGGAAAGGATTAACGACTGGTGTAACAACTGGAGGATTAAACTATACGCAGAAAAAACACAGGCAATTATCTTCACGAAGAAAAAATTTAAGCACGAACCCAGTAACTGCTTGAGAATTAACAACACGGACATAAAATGGGAAAACGGCATTAAATATTTAGGTGTAATCCTAGACAAAGCTCTAACATTTTCAGAACACATTGATCAGACTGCGAAAAAAGCAAAACAAATTAAGGGCTACCTCTACCCGCTCTTGTACAGGAAAAGCAAGCTGAACATAAGGAACAAGCTACAAATCTACAAGTCCATAATACGGCCGACAATGATGTACTCATCGACGTGCTGGATACAATCCAAAGAATGGAAAATCTACAAACTTCAAATCATCCAGAACAAAACACTGAGAGAAATAACAGACTCGCCATGGTATATGACCAATGAGCAGCTGCACAGCGATCTAAACATGGAGACAATCAAGCAACACACAGAAAAACTAGCAACGAAAAGCTTTGAACGCATGAAAACGCATTACAAGCCAACAATCAACAACGCAGAAATCTACAACATCAACGTCAAATGGGAACATCCAAAACCGCAACAACATAGGTAATAACTGTACTTTCTTTTTCACAGGAAGGCCCAAGCCCCTACATACCCGAACCCAGCGGAGCACCCGGTAAGAACAAGAGGCAGGAACAACAAGAACAAAGCCGTGAGAACAGCAACCACCACGAGGACGAACAAGGAACCACCACGAGGACGAGCCAAGAATCACCACGAGGACGAAGGTCAAATCAGGAACTACAACGAGGGCAAACCAGGAACCAACACCAGGACGAGCCAAGGACCAACAGCGAGAATAAGAGGAAGAAGAAAAAAAAAACAAACAAACAAAAAAAAAAGGAAAAGAAAACCGGTCGTTAGTGGAACACAACAGAACAACAAACAAACAGACAAACAAACAAAACAAGCGAAAAGAAAAAACAACAAAGGAAACAAACAACAGGACGGCGGAACAGCTGAGCGGAAGGCTCACGACCGGCGAGAAGCAAAGGACACATAAACGAGCTCTCATTGCTAAACCGACAAATAGAACCGCAGATCCCACAAGACAATTACAACGAGCAACTCCCAGGACAAACCTGAACAGTTACAGACAAGCTACAGTTAGGGAATACACGACATACCGGGACACAGCACAAGCGACCGCGAACGAAAACAGACAAAACACCGAAAGGAAAACACCGACGACAAAGTCAAAAATGGAAAAAGTATCGAACGAATTAACGAAACTGCTTCAGAATTACGCCTCTATATAAACAGGACGAACTGACAAATGACGCAAAAACCATAACAAATATCATCAAAATCATCAAAAATGACTAAAAAACGGAACGTGGACGAACTAAAGATTGTTTTCTGGAACGCAAACGGAGTCGAAAGTAAGAAACTTGAACTGGTAGCACATATGACGGAAGACAACAGAGATGTGGCGCTAATCAACGAAACGCACCTGCGACGCTGCAATCGCCTGAACATATAAAACTACCAAACCTACAGGAAAGACAGGGGCCAACAAGGCGGAGGCGGAGTTGCTATAATAACCAAGAGGAATTTGAAACACCACGAATTTTCCGAAGTAGACACGACGGATAACACAGAAACGATAGGAATCGAAATACTATCGAAATACTATCCTTCTATTCGCTACACTCGCCACCAGGGAATGAAATGAGCACTCCAGACTTGGATAAAATATTTAAAAATAACACGGCAACGATAGCTGAAGGAGACTTTAACGCAAAACACACACAGTTCCACTGTGAAAAGCAGAAAAACAAATAAAAAAGTTAGAGAACTAAAACATTACACAGAAAACCGCCTACTAACGGCTCTAGCCCCAAACGAGCCAACACATTTCACAGCTAATAACAGATACCCGCCGGATATATTGGATATAGTGGTAATGAAAAACGTCACAGCAAACATCAACATAGTCTGCATTGAAGACTTGAGCTCCCATCACAACCCCGTGCACATGAACGTCCAAGCGAAAATGGCGAGAAGAACGTGCGAGAAAACATTAATAAACTGGGAAAAGTTTAAAGAGAACCTAGATATTACCCGCACAGATATTATAGACCCATTAGGCATAGAACAGGCGGCGCAAACATTCGAGAAGGAAAAAAAGGAGTCGCTACTGGACCTAACCATCAACAGAACAGCTACACTCCCACAGGAAATAATGAGCCTAATACGCGCAAAACGGGAAGCAAAAGTACCTACGTACATTAGCACCGACAGACGAAACGGTCCTGATCAGACTGACAAAACAAGTAAAACTGGCACTACAAGAACAACACAACGCAGACTGGGAAGACAGACTAGACCGAATAAACGACACCAGAGACGAACCGTGGTATTTAGCCAAGACTCTAAAACAGCAGATCCGCAACACAATACCACCTATCAAAAATAACGACGACAGCACAGCAACCTCTGACATTGCCAAGACAAAGACTTTCGCAAACGCCCTCGAAGAACAATTCACGACAAATATCCCAAACGCAATACACAGCTCTCAAGGAATCTACGAAACGATAAGATTCGGTAGGATTCTAAACAGCGAAGAAAACTGCGAAATAAAAGAATCAACTCCAGAGAAAATAGCCGACATAATAAAAAACTTTAAAATCAGGAAAGCACCCGGTTGTGATAATATAAACAATGCGACTATCAAGAACCTAACACCGCCCGCTATAGACAGAATGAATCAAATACTAAACGCATCGCTCCAACTCAGAACGTTGCCGACCCAATGGAAATACGCCCCAGCAATACTGATTTCCAAACCCAACAAACCTAGGAACAAAACGTCAAGCTACAGGCCAATAAGCCTACTAACAGGACTTGGGAAAATAACGGAGAAAATAATACACAAACAACTGACAGACATAGTTGACGAGAAACAAATAATTTCGGACGAACAGTACGGATTCATACAAGAACGTTCCACAACGTACCAGACAACTAGAATAACCGAAGCGATAATTGACGCTTTCATCAGACGATACGCCATGGGAGCGGTACTCCTGGACGTCTCAAAGGCCTTCGACAAGATGTGGCACGAAGGCTTAATTTATAAAGTAAATAAATTCAAAATCAAGATGGGGATGAAAAAACTATTAGCTTTGTACCTCGGCAACAGAATGTTCCAGGTGAGATTAAATGACACGATGTGTATGACACCATACTGGGGCCCCTGCTCTACAAAATTTACACCGCTGACATACCTAGAATAGAAAACACAAAAATTGCACTATACCCAGATGACACTGCTATATTTACGACAGGAATCTTGGCGAACACCATCACCGAGAGATTACAAAACCACCTAGATGAGATAAATCGCTGGTGTAACACGTGGAAAATACAACTTAACGCTGAGAAAACGCAAGCCATCATGTTCACAAGAAGGAAATTCAAACACATCCCAGCAAAACGCCTCAATATTAATAATACAAGTATAAAACGGAAAAATCAAGTAAAATATCTAGGTATTATACTGGACAAAAGACTAACCTTCGCAGGACATATGGATTACATTGCGAAGAAAACTAAACAAATTAAAGGCTATCTTTATCCCCTGATCAACAGGAAAAGCAAACTCAACATGGAAAATTAGCTGAAACTGTACCAGACAGTAATGCTATCAATAATGACATACTCGGCGACGTGCTGGATGCAAGCTGACAAACACGTAAAATAGCGACTACAAATTATACAAAACCAAATACTGAAACAAATCACAGACTCGCAATGGTACATAACCAATGTGCAAATACATAACGATTTCGAAATGGAGACAATCACAGAGCACATAGCAAGCCTTACACAAAAACATTTGACAGCATGACAACATCACAATTCAAGAAACCGCAAACTACAGAACCAGCGTCAAGTAGAAATTCTCAAAGCTGCAACAAACCACTTTCAGACAATAAATAACAGTGTTTTCTACCTACAAGGTACTCAAATCAATCCCGGCGAAACAAAAGGACCACACCGACAACACAGCAAATGATACAATACATAAGAAACAAAGAAGGTAGTCAAAGGACCACAGTAGGACCAACCCAGCCGAGGAGAAGAGGCAACAGCAGGATCAACCCAGCCGCGGACAAGAGGCCTCAGCATAAGAAACGAGGGAAAAAAGGAAAAAAAAAGCGAACGAAAACAACCGTTTTATTTTTTGTAATCGCCAAAGACAGAACCAAAAACCAAAGATAAAGGACAAACATCAAAAGACGACAACAAAAGACAACAACAAAATAAACAGAAAACCAAAACAAAAGACGGCGGAACAACGGGCACATGCCCACGACCGCCAAAAACAAAGGATCCCATATCAACGAGCTCTCACCATAGTCTAGCCGACCTTCGCAAGAAGAACGTTATACTATTCCACTCTTGACAAAACAAAATGAATTCATTTATTCAAGCCACATTCAACGGAACCGCCGCAGCCATGAAATTCGACCCCGCCGTCTTGGACACCGTGGACGACAACATGATCGAACAGCTGTTAAGCTGCATTTTGAACCGCAAGAAGAAGAGCCAACCCCAGAAAACCGCTACAACTAGAAGAATCACCGCCGAGAGGACAGCCGATGCCGCCGCCAAAAAACCAACCGAAGCCGCCCCGAAGAGAGCAACTGAAGCCGCTCCACGGAGAAGACCCACGCCGATGGACACGGACAGCCCCACCGAAGCCGTCCCCAAGCGCAAACTCGAACAGGAGGACGAGGAAACGTTCAAGTTTCCTAAGAAAACTGCCAAACTGGAGAGACCGAGCTCGTCAGGAACGCAGGTAAGTATTAACCACTATGCATGCTGAGACACAGAGAACAGTGACGACAAAGACGATAGAGAAACTGAAACCGAAAACCCCACCGAAGAAAGGAACAACACCTCCATCATTCTACGGAACAAAGAAAAATGGACCAGACTTAGCAAGAAACTGGACAACAAACACATCAAATTCACAAGGGCCACGTCGACAAGAGACGGAATAAGAATCCAACCGATAAATTATACAATATTTCACGATAACGGATTATCGTGAAATGTACAAACTGATGAAAGAGGAAAACTATGAGTTCCATACTCCCCAACTCAGCTCCGAGAAGAACCTCAAGGTGGTGATCAAGGGAATCTCCAGCGAAGTCGAGGAGGAAGAAATACTGAATGATTTAGAAGCAAAAGGTTGCCCGGCAATTAAGGTGACAAGAATGAATGGAAAGAACGTAACCCCTATCCAAATTGTATTAGTGAAAATAACAAAACTGTACAAATCCATCTATCAGATGAAAGAATATACAACCTCTGCATAAGAATAAAGCCGCTCAAGCCCAGAGGAGACACAGTACAATGCCACAGATGCCAGCTCTATGGACACGTACAGAGAAACTGCAACGCGGAATATAGGTGCATTAAATGTGCAGAGAAACACAGCACGCACCTATGCGAGAAACCACCAACACTGCCACCAAAATTCGCATACTGCGGAGGCGAGCAGGTCTCAATATGGAGGAACTGCCCCGCTAAACCGACAAATAGAACCGCAGATACGACAAGACAACAACAACGACCAACTCCCAGGACACACCCGAACAGTTACAGACAAGCTACAGTTAGGGAAATCACGACATACTTGGACACAGTGCAAGCAACCGCCAACGAAAACAGACAAAACACCGGAAGGAAAACACCGACGACAAAGACAAAAATGGAAAAGTAACGAACGAATTAACGAAACTGCTACAGAATTACCTCGCTATACAAACAGGCGAGGACGAAGTGACAAATTACTCAAAAACCATAACAAATATCATCAACATCGTCAAAAGTGACTAGAAAATGGAACGTGGACGAACTAAAGATTGTTTTCTGGAACTCAAACGAAGTCGAAAGTAAGAAACTCGAACTGGTAGCACACATGACGGAATACAACATAGATGTGGCGCTAGTCAACGAAACGCATCTGCCACGCTGCAATCGCCTGAACATACCAAACTACCAAACCTACAGGAAAGACAGGGGCAACAAGCCGGAGGCGGAGTTGCCATAATAATCAAGAGGAATTTGAAACACCACGAATTACCCGAAGTAGACAGGACGAATAACACAGAATCGATAGGAATCGAAATAATGACCGCAGACGGTCCACTGGCCTTGTATTCACTATATTTGCCACCAGGGAAAGAAATGAGCACTTCTGACTAGGGTAAAATATTTAGAAATAACACGGCAACGATAGCTGCAGTAGAATTTAACGCAAAACACACACATTGGAACTGCTAAAAAACAAATAAAACAGGAAGAGAACTAAAACATTACACAGAAAACCGCCTACTAACGGTTCTAGCCCCAAACGAGCCAACACATTTCACAGCTAATAACAGGTACCCGCCGGATATATTTGATATAGCGGTAATGAAAAACGTCACAGCGAACATCGACATAGTCTGCATTGAAGACTTGAGCTCCGATCACAACCCAGTGCACATGAACGTCCAAGTGAAAAGTGCGAGAAGAACGTGCGAGAAAAGATTAATAAACTGGGAAAAGTTTAAAGAGAACCTAGATATTACCTGCACAGATATTACAGACACATTAAGCCTAGAACAGGCGGCGCAAACATTCGAGAACGAAATAAAGAGGCGCTCCATACCGCCACAAGAAAACTAACCATCCGCAGAACAGCTACACTCCCACAGAAAATAATGAGCCTAATATGCGCAAAACGGAAAGCAAACAAGACGTACCTATGTACATTTGCACCGACAGACAAAACGGTCCTGAACAGACCGACAAAACAAGTCAAACTGGCACTACAAGAACAGCACAACGCAGACTGGGAAAACAGACTGGACCGAATAAACGACACCAGAGACGAGCCGTGGTATTTAGCCAAGACTCTAAAACAACAGAACCGCAAAACAATACCACCTATCAAACAGAACGACGGTAGCACAGCAACCTCTGACATTGACAAGACAGAGACTTTCGCAAACGGCCTTGAAGAACAATTCACGCCAAATATCCCAAACGCAATCCACAACTCTCAAGGAATCTGCGAAACGGTAAGGAGGATTCTAAACAGCGAAGAAAACTGCGAAATTAGAGAATCAACGCAAGGGGAAATAGCCGAGATAATAAAAAACCTTAAAAACAGGAAAGAACACGGTTGTGATAATATAAACAATGCGACTATCAAGAACCTAACACCGCCCGCTATAGACAGAATGAATCTAATAGTATCGCATCGCTCAATCTCAGAACGTTTCCGACCCAACGGAAACACGCCACAGCAATATTGATTTCCAAACCCAACAAACCTAGGAACAAAACGTCAAGCTACAGGCCAGAAAGCCTACTAACAGGACTTGGAAAAATTACGAAGAAAATAACACACAAGCGACTGACAGACATAGTTGACGAGAAACAAATAATCCCCGACGAACATTACGGATTCAGACAAGAACATTCCACAACGTACCAGACAACTAGAATAACCGAAGCGATAATTGACGCTTACAACAGAGAATACGCCATGGGAGCGGTACACCTGGACGTCTCAAAGGCCTTCGACAAGATGTGGCACGAAGGCTTAATATATAAAATGAATAAATTTAAAATCCCGATGGGGATGATAAAGGTACTAGCTTCGTACCTCGGCAACAGAACGTTCCAGGTGAAATTAAATGACACGATGTTGACGACTCGTCCAGTGGGAGCGGGTGCCCCCAGGGATCCATACTGGGGCCCCTGCTCTACAACATTTATACCGCTGACATACCTAGAATGGAAAACACAAAAATTGCACTATTCGCAGATGACACTGCTATATTTACGAGAGGAATCTTGGCGAACACCATCACCGAGAGATTACCGAGAGATTACAAAACCACCTAGATAAGATAAATCGCTAGTGTAACACGTGGCAAATACAACTTAACGCTAAGAAAACGCAAGCCATCATGTTCACAAGAAGAAAATTCAAACACATTCCAACAAAATGCCTCAAGATGAATAATACAAGTATAAAATGGGAAAATCAGGTAAAGTATCTAGGTATTATACTGGACAAAAGACTAACCTTCGCAGGACATGTGGATTACATTGCGAAGAAAACTAAAAAAATTAAAGGCTATCTTTATCCCCTCATCAACAGGAAAAGCAAAATTAAGATGGAAAACAAACTGAAACTGTACAAGACAGTAATACGACCAATAACGAGCAACTCGCCGATGTGCTGGATGCAAGCTAACAAACACATAAAATACGGACTACATATTATACAAATCCAAATACTGAGACAAATCACAGACTCGCGATGGTACATAACCAACGAGCAAATACATAAAGACCTCGAAATAGAGATAATCACAGAGCACATAGCAAGACTTACTTAAAAAACATTTGACAACATGCGATAACATGACAGTATAACAATACAACAAACTGCAAACCACAGAACAAACGTCAAGTGGTAATTCTAAAAACTACAACAAACCACATTCAGACAATAAATAACACCGTTTTCTACCTACAGGGTACCCAGAGCAACCCCGGAGAAACAAAAGGGCCACACCGACAAAACAGCAAATGAGACAACACAAAAGAAACAAAGATGGAAGCCAAAGGACCACAGCACCACAGCAGGACCAACCCAGCCGAGGACAACAGGCCACAGCAAAAGAAACGAGGAAACCAAGGGCAATCACAAAAAGGGATTTTAAAACGGAAACAGAACCGTTTTATTTTGTACTCGCCAAAGCAGAACCAAAAATCAAAAGACAAAGAATAACAGACAACAACATCAATAAAAAAAAACGAATCTAAACAAAAGACGGCGGAACAACGGGCACACGCCCACGATCGCCAGAGACAAAGGATCCCATATCAACGAGCTCTCAGTATGCGACGGTTAACCCGCACGGATGCATATATCTCTTGAAAATGGTGAATGTTAGTTCGCCGAAATGTCGAGAATCCGGTTCTTTTCAGAACCATTTTCAAGAGATATATGCGTCCGTGCGGGTTAACCGTTAGACGCATACTGAGAGCTCGTTCGTGGGATGCGACTACTTATAGCTGTCTGGCTTCGAGTCATCCGCGTTGTGTGCGGTGCTTCGGTTCGGTTGTTTGATTGTCTTGTTGGTCGTATATATGTCTGGGGTGTCTGGTATTGCCTTTTGAGGGTGGATATGATCGGTCTACTGCAAAAAATGGGAACTAAAACGAGAAAAACGAGACTACTGCATTAACACCAGAGACGATTCCTTGAGACTCCCCCCAGCATGGCGACCGACCATATCCACCCTCAAAAGGCAATCCCAGACATCCCAGACACATATACGACCAACAAGACAAACAAACAACCGAACCGAAGCACCACACACAACGCGCATGACCCGAAGCCAGACAGCTATAAGTAGTCGCATCCCACGAACGAGCTCTCGTTCACAGCTTAACCGAACTTCGAACGAAGCAGACGTTAAACTTAGCAATTTATTCTGACAAAATAAATTCAAAACAACAACCGAAAACATGAATCCAATCAGGAATCAAACCAGCTCCAACGGAACCGCCGCTGCTAAGGAAATCCAGGACTTCACCTTCCTGGACTCCATCAGCGAGGACGAGTTGGAGAAGCTATTCAACCAAATAGCGAAAAGGATGAAGAAGACCACCGCCGCCGAACAACCCCAAAACACCGCCGCGACCAGAAGGACCGCCGCCGAGAGGACCAACGACGCCGAACCAAGGAGAACCACTAAAGCCGCCCCGAGAAGAAACACCGAAGCCGCCCCGAGAAGGAATCCTACACCGATGGACACGGGCAGCATCACCGAAGCCGCCCCCAAGCGCAAAACCCACCCGGAGGACGAGGAAACCATCCAGTTTCCTAAGAAAACCGCAAAAGTGACGAGCCCAACCACGTCAAGCCTGCGAGGACCGCAGGTGAGTGTGAACAGCTATGCATGCCTTAACGCAAGGGACAGTGACGACGACGACGACGACGAAGAAGTCACTGAAACTGAAACCCCCACCGAAAACACCAACAACAAAACACCAATAGTGCTACGCAACAGGAACAGGAAGCTCAACAGGAACAACATCAACTACACCAGAGCAACGACGACCAAGGACGGGATAAGAATCCAGCCCCAAACAATCACGGACTACCGAAATATGTACAAGCTAATGAAAGAGGACAATTACGAATTCCACACCCACCAACTCAGCACGGAAAGGAACCTGAAGGTCGTAGTGGTGGGAGTTCCCTGCGGCCTGACGGAGGAACAAATCACAGAGGAACTCAACGACAACGGATACCCGGCCATAAAAGTGACCAGGATGATAGGAAGAGTAGCCACACCAATCCAAATGATCCTAAAAAAATTGGGAAAGAATATAAATCCATTTACCCAATGGTTCGCTTCGACGGATTGTGCGTGAAAATGGAACCACTTAAAACACGAGGAGAAACCGTACAATGTCACCGATGCAAACTCTTCGGCCACGTGCAAAGGCTCTGCAACGCCAAATAAAGATGTATGAAATGCGGACAGAACCACAACACACACCTATGCGAGAAACCGCTAACCCTGCCGCCGAAATGCGCAAACTGCGGAGGCCAACAAACCTCTATATGGAGAAACTGCCTGGCGAAACCGAAAATAGCGAGACAAACAAAACAAAAACAGCAGGAAACGAGACCAAAGCCCCCAGCGAGACAAACAGCCCAAACACCGACAACCAGCCAAATACCAAAACCGATAGCCACAAGCAACAACCCCAACCCGGAGACAAAGCCGTCAACAAGCGGAAACAAAGGAACAAAAGCGGAGTAATCAAAGCAGAATTGACGGAAATGATGTTCGACTTTTCCGAAATGGGACACAGCAAAGAGGAAACAGCAAAATTCACCCGAAGAATCACAACCATCATGCTCCTACTCAACAATGACCAATAGAAGAACTAGAGACAATCTGAAACTTATATTCTGGAACGCAAACGGAATACAAAACAATAAACAGGAACTGGTGGCACACCTAAACGAACACAGCGTCGACGTGGCACTGATTAACGAGAGGCATCTCAGACGTTGCAACCAACTGAACATAGCAAACTACCAAGTCTACAGAAAAGACAGAGGCGAGAAAGCCGGAGGAGGAGTCGCCATCATCATCAAAAGAAACATAAAACACCACGAACTGCCAGAAGTAGAAACAACCACCGACACGGAAACGGTAGGAGTAGAAGTACTGTCGGAGGAGTAGAAGTCGCTCTACGCACTGTACTCGCCGCCACAGCAACAAATAAATACCGACGATCTGCACAAACTATTCGACAGAAATATAGGTACCATAGCCGCAGGAGACTACAACGCAAAGCACTCGCAATAGAATTGCAGAGTGACAAACACAAAGGGCGGACAATTACTAAGGTACACGGAAAACCGGAAGTTACAAGTAATTGCACCGAGCGAACCGACACACTTTGCAGGAGTTCAACGAATGCCGGATATTTCCACAGCAAACGTGGAAATAGTCTGTATCAAAGACTTGAGCTCAGATCACAACCCAGTGAAAATAAATCTCCTAGCGAAAACGGCCAGGAAAATAATCGAGAAAATTATCATAAATTGGAATAAATTTAAAGATAATCTGACAAACGTCACTTGTACAGAAATTACGAGCCCCCCGTGTCTAGCAGAAGCAGCACGGACGATAGAAAACGAAATAAATGCAGCACTCGGGGCCGCCACAAGGAAACGGACAGCCAACACGGCAACAACCCTCCCACAGGAAATCAGAAATCTACTAAGGGAAAAGCTGACAAGGTATTCCAACGGACGCTGGCACCGACGGACAAGAACGTCTTAAACAGACTGACAAACCAACTGAAAGCGGCACTGCGCGAACAGCACAACGCCGAATGGGAAGACAAACTAGAACGCATCAAAGAAACAATAGAGGAACCGTGGAAGTTAGCCAAGAATCTGAGAAACAAGGAGAGGCGAACAATTCCTCCACTTAAAACAACAAACGACACTGTAGCAAGCACGGACGAGGAAAAAACGGAGGAATTCGCAAAGTCGCTTGCTCAACAGTTTAAACCGAACGCCGACACACACCCACTCCTCAATAGGCAAGAAATACACGAAACCGTACTGAGAGTACTAAATAGTAGCGTAGAAAACACGGAAATAGAGGAAACAACACCGGAAGAAATAAAAGGAACAATTAAAAACCTAAAAACCAAGAAAGCACCAGGCTGCGATAACATCGACAACGCCGCGCTAAAAAACCTAACACCGAACGCAATAGACAGAATAACCGAAATCATAAACGCCGCACTTAAACTTGGAGTGTTTCCGACCCAATGGCAACACGCAACAACGATCCTAATCCCGAAACCGAATAAACCCCAAAACCTCACCTCTAGTTACAGACCAATAAGTCTGCTGACAGGTCTCAGTAAAATCACAGAAAAAGTAATACACAAAAGACTGACAGAAATAACTGAAGACAAACGTATTCTACCCGACGAAAATACGGCTTCAGGACAGAGCACTCTACCACCTATCAGACGACAAGAAAAACCGAAGCAATAATCGACGCTTTCAACAAAGGGTTAAACACGGGAGCCGTCTTTCTGGACGTCTCTAAGGCTTTCGACAAGGTATGGCACCTAGGTTTATTATACAAACTGCACCAATTTAAAATCCCAACAGCAACGATCAGACTAGTGACGTGCTTTATCTGTAACAGAACGTTCCAGGTCAAAATAAACGACAGCATGTCCTCAACTCAGACAATGTCAGCCGGTGTCTCACAAGGATCTGTCCTGGGCCCTCTTCTTCACAGCATCTACACCGCAGACAGCCCAATACTAAACGACACAGAAATTGCGCTATATGCAGACAACACGGCAATTATCACAAGAGGATAATCGACCGAGGCCATAACAAAACGGCTCCAAAATCACCTGGAAAGGATTAACGACTGGTGTAACACCTGGAGAAAAAATTTAAGCACGAACCCAGTAGCTGCTTGAGAAATAACAACACGGACTTAAAATGGGAAAACCGAATGAAATATCTAGGCGTAATCCTAGATAAAGCTCTAACATTTTCAGAACAGATTGATCAGACAGCGAAAAAAGCAAAACAAATTAAAGGCTACATCTACCCGCTCTTGAACAGAAAAAGCAAGCTGAACATAAGGAACAAACTACAAATATAATCTAAGTCATAATACGGCCGACAATGACGTACTCATCGACGTGTTGGATGCAATTCAAAGAATGGAAAATCAACAAACTTCAAATCATCCAGATCAAAACTCTGAGAGAAATAACAGATTCACCGTAGTACATGACCAATGAGCAGCTGCATAGCGATCTAAACATGGAGACAATCAAGCAACACATAGAAAAACTAGCAAGGAAAAGCTTCGAACGCATGACAACCCAACAATCAAGAACGCAGCAAACTACAACATCAACGTCAATTGGAAACATTCAAAACCGCAACAACATAGGTAATAACTGCTCTTTCTTTTTCACAGGAAAGCCCAAGTCCACATCCCCGAACCCAGCGTAGCACCCAGGAACAAAAACGGGCAGGAACAAGAAGAAAAAATCCGTGAGACACAGCAACCACCACGAGGACTAACAAGGAACCACCACGAGGACGAACCAGGAACCTCCACGAGGGCAAACCAGGAACGAACACCAGGACGAACCAAGGACCTACAGCGAGAAGAAGAAAAAAAAATAAACGAACAAACAAAAAAAAAGAAAGAAAAGAATGAGGAAACACAAACAGACAACAAAACAAACACACAAAACAAAGGGAAATAAAAACACAACGACAAACAAACCATAAGACTGCGGAATAGCTGGGTGAAAGCTCAAGACCGCCAAACCAGCACAGGACAAATGAACGAGCTCTCAGTATGCGTCTTACGGTTAACCCGCACGGACGCACATATCTCTTGAAAATGGCGAATGTTAGTTCGCCGAAACGTCGAGAATCCGGTTCGTTTCAGAACCAACCCTCAATATCAACGCGAAATCCCCGAGAAAACAAACCAACGCACACACACACAGCAAAGTTATAATGGTATCGATTTTAAATAGTAGAACGCTTTCAAGCTTCCACCTGAAATTTATTCTTCAAAGGGAAAATCCTGACACAGCGTTGGATATAGTGTGACAATTTCTACAAAACATGAAATAAGAAAAGTATAAACAATTTCCAACAGCATTTTCCAACATTTTCCACGATTTTTCCACAATTTGAACGACCAATCTGTGATCCCCTGGTTTATATCGATAAGCATGTACAGGTAACGGGAAATTGTTAGAAAATGTTGTTGGAAATTGTTTATACTTTTCTTATTTCATGTTTTGTAGAAATTGTCACACTATATCCAACGCTTTGTCGGGATTTAAAATCGATACCATTATAACTTTGCTTGTTTACACAAGGCTAACTCACATTTTATTAACACATTTTGAGCGGGTATCCTAAGATATGAAACTGTGCTACGTAGCGGGTATAATTTTCCAGGCCTTTTTTTTTATCAAAAGTTGGGGTATTTGAACGATTGCATCCTGAGAAAGGACTTCTGATTGCACCCTGAGATACTTTTTTCTAAAAAAAAAACCTGAAAGGGATGAAATAGGGGATGTATGAGGAACCGATCATTTTTCAAGCTAGGGAGATGAAAATTAATATTTAGGCTTTTGGTAAGAAATTAAAAAAAATACGTATTTCATCGTTTTTTTACAATATCATCCCTGAAGGGGGTAAAATAGGGGATGGTAAGCTACAATACAAATTTTTGAAAAGCAAAGTTTGTGAAGGTAAAACTGGCCATATTTTCAAAATTTTGAAGACAAATTTTAGGAGGTTGAGTCAGGATCGCTGATCCTGATGGTGGATGCTCCGGATGGATTCGTAATGGTGAATGCGCAGGTGTACGTAAAGTTGTTGACTGTTGACGGAAGGGCAAAAAATTTATAAACAAATAAAATGTTTTGTCGTTTTTAAACTTATGTAATATAAAACCAGTCACTAATATTTTTCTAAAGTGTGGAATTTAAAAAACAATCTCCCTTGTAAAGAGGCACTTCGCAAAATTGGCACATATGACATGTCAAACTTTTCTTCTTATGCGCGGCACAAACGCGGCACTGTCTCTGGGGTTTAAGTTTTATGCCGCCTGTAATTAGTTTAACTAATTTATGCTTTCTGGTATCCTTTGACAACCTTCCTGGAAGGTCATCCCTTCTGGGTGTAGCTGATGTACCAGGAACAGGATGCTCTTCATTCACATTTTCCGTAGTCGGTTCGCTTATCCACTCTTTTGCCACATTATGTAAAAATATTTTGTATTTTTTATTACAATGAGGATTTCATGTTGTATGCACCCTAAAAGCATTAAATAGTGCACTGGTGACTGGTTGACAATAAACATTACAGCTCTCTTTGTCCATTTCTTCGTACGACGTACTATCGACTAATATGATAAATATTGATCGGCGCGATCTACACCTTTCATAAATTTATTGTAATCCACTACGCATATTGGTTTCCAGATTTTTTCTTTTGGCACTCAATCAATATTATGACTTTGTACAATATCAGCTGAATGTATAGTCGAAATCATACACACAGGCCTTTTTGATTGCCAACATTGTAACAAAATGTTTTGTCCCCGACGAAACATAGATTCCCCCCTATTCAATTTCGCGTTTTTTAAACGGAGAGGAAGGCCTCTGTTTATGCGAATAGTGCCACAACTCCGAAATCTATATTGTAGAAGTATTTCACAAGTGTCCACACTATTGTAATAATTGCCCATATATATGTGATGCCATAAGTTTACATATGGCAGAAGAAGATTCAAAATTGTGTGTTGCAGTCGATTTCCTTCACCACAGTATATTCGGAAATTACATATGTAGCCGGTTTTCGCTTCACAAACCATTCTTATGAGAATACCATATTTCGTTATTTTTGAAGCATTGTAGACTTTCAATGCTAGACGACCTCTCCATGCCATGATGCTTTCATCTAAGGACAATTCTCTCTGTGGTTTATAAACTTCTTGAAATTTGGGTAATATGTATGAAATAATGGGGCGGATTTTTTTAAGGCGATCTCTATCATCTTTGTCATCGTTATTGGAAAAATGCCATGAATACCATATTTGCCTAAATCGATCCCTGCTCATTATTTGAGGAAAAATTGGAGTTTCAATTGCTTCATCTGTCGACCAGTATTCATCCCTCGTATCCTTAGGAATACTTCCCATTAGTAGAAGCAATCCGAGCATTTTTTTTAGTTCTATCATAGATACATCTTTCCACTTCATCTTTCCACGGACTTCCGATCTCTAAATAAATGTTCATTCTGTGCATGGTAGCGGTTTGTTTCTGTCACCATATATTCAAATAAATCGTCTCCAATAAATAACTGAACCACATCAATTACATTTTCTGAATTATTTGGCATCACGAAAACCCCACTTTGTCCTAAGAAATCTTCGATAATTGTCACATTATCACTTTCCGACCAGTCTAATACTTCACCATCACTTTCTTCGTCGCTAGAAGGTATTGGCAAGGCTTTGTTTCTTCTTGGTCGAATAAATTCTTCCTCGTCACTTTCGCTATCAAATTCGGGAATCTCTGCATCTCTTGAAATTTGCGACAAATCATCTGCATAGACATCACTATCGTAATCCATTGCAAATAAAAATATTCAATTTGTATATATATATATATATATATATATATATATATATATATATATATATATATATATATATGTATATATATATATATACATATATATATATATATATATATATATATATATATATATATATATATATATTATTGTATTTGAGGTTTTATATAGAAATACCACGAATTCACCACAAACCAGCTAAAACGACTTACAACCAAAAAATTCCTATTTTTTTAATAACATTATTCTCGATCATTTAGCGTATTCAAATATATCTGTGCATATCTAAGGTATCATCTTGCATCTTCAGCTGTATATATTTACCAGGAAAGGAATAGAAGATAAATGTATGATCATCAAAGAGCTATATTGACATGATGCGCACTTGGCTGTGGGAATAGCTTTTAGCATATATCGCCCGCATTCACAGATACAATTCTGATCGACTGTGAGTGATTTGCTAATACTGTTATACATATACCTTATGACGGCCTTTATAAACGGCCTATCTTGTCAAAATAAATCAGCTTGTAGTACCACTATTTCAGTGTTTTGCAAAACTTTTAAAAAAGCATATATATATATATATATATATATATATATATATATATATATATATATATATATATATGTGTGTGTGTGTGTGTGTTGTATTGTTTTCTCGGGGATTCCGCGTTGATGCTGAGGGTTGGCTCTGAAAAGAACCGGATTCTCGACGTTTCGGCGAACTAACATTCGCCATTCTCAAGAGATACGGAGATCTCAAGAGTACGGACGCATATATCTCTTGAGAATGGCGAATGTTAGTTCGCGGAAACGTCGAGAAGCCGGTTCTTTTCAGAGCCAACCCTCAGCATCAACGCGGAATCCCCGAGAAAACAATACAACACACACACACACACACATATATATATATATATGCTTTTTTAAAAGTTTTGCAAAACACTGAAATAGTGGTACTACAAACTGATTTATTTTGACAAGATAGGCCGTTTATATACAGATAAATCTAGGGGAGGGTGAGAATTACAAATTGGTTTAAGACCTAAATTATGACAAACAATAAACTTTAAATACTGTGTAAGTTGTAAAATGAAATAATTTAACAAATGTTTATGGAACACAAAGAATGAGTGGTAATATTTTATAGCAGGGCGATATCCGGATTAAATATGCTAATTAATCAATTATCTCGAAAATAAATACTAAATTCATTACTCCTTTATGGCCATATGCCCTTTTTAAGCAGGTAATAATATCTTGTCCCGTTTTTAACGCACGTACTTTTAAACGGGTACTAATACGCGGCCCGCTGATAGACAGCAGTCGACGAGACGGGTACTAATACCCGCACCCGCCTTTAATGTGTTAACAGTTTGCAGATGAACGACATCTAATTGCTCTAAGTATCTATATTATAATAATTATAGTTTCAAACTATTATAAAAACTTATCAACAATATAAAGAATCAACTGTGAATAGAAAATTTGGTATTTTAAACAATCTACTATTGGATGAATTCTAGATGTTTCTAGTTTTTACAATACATTTATTTCCAAATAAAATATCTACTGAAATTTGTGCAACAAATAATCTAAATTATGTATTTTAAAACATAAATGTATTGATTCTCGGGTATTAATTTTTGAAATGAAAGAATATTTATGTGGGTTTTTGTTCGTAAATGTTGCTGAATATTTTTGCTTTGATATAGATATAATAAATCTGGATATAAATAAAAGTGATAGATCGTACCTAAAAAGTTGCAATAAAGATGATATCTACCGTTTTGTATGTTAATTCGAAATGAGAGTTACAAATAAAATTAATGATAATTTGTATTTCATTACTACATAAAAATTGCCAAAAAATTTGATTAGTTTTTCTCTCTGTGTAAGTGAAAGGTTTGTTGAAAATCCGGATTAATTTAATTGAATTGTTAATTTATAATTCAAAATTATTACGATAATTACTTAATACATTTTTATTTTTTCGAGTGCGAGATTTTAGCATTTTTTACTAATGACCAATTCCTGTTTTTATCACTTTGTTAGAACTCGTTTGCCGATCTCGTTATCCATATAGTTTATCCGATTATATTAATTGCTTTGATGCCTGTTGTTACATTTTTGACAGCACACATTTTGTATGTAAAATAAAATTCTGATTTCACGTCGTCGCTTTATAAGCCGCTTAATTAAAATGCAAAAAAGGAGTTATTTGCTAATGTATATGTAGATTTTTAATGGTTCACCTGCAATGACTTATTTATGGTATGGAATATATTTTGATACCGAGAACATATTTACAACCGGAATATTTAATAGGCTTTAATACTACTTGGTTAAAATTCAAATAGATTGATTTTAGTTTACAGGAGGAATCGTGATAAGATTAAAAATTAATATACTACTTGAAAGCACATATATATGATATTTCTTTGTAGTCGGAACAAGGCAAGTAATTTAATGGCTAGTAATATGTAATTTTTTTTCTTGTGTTGAAAATGCATATATAAGGTATATGTATAACAGTATTAGCAAATCACTCACAGTCGATCAGAATTGTATCTGTGAATGCGGGCGATATATGCTAAAAGCTATTCCCACAGCCAAGTGCGCATCATGTCAATATAGCTCTTTGATGATCATACATTTATCTTCTATTCCTTTCCTGGTAAATATATACAGCTGAAGATGCAAGATGATACCTTAGATATGCACAGATATATTTGAATACGCTAAATGATCGAGAATAATGTTATTAAAAAAATAGGAATTTTTTGGTTGTAAGTCGTTTTAGCTGGTTTGTGGTGAATTCGTGATATTTCTATATATAGCGAAAGCGAATATATTACATTAAAAGTTTTGGATGTTGTGTCATGTCAATATTTCAAATAGTAAAAATGCCTTTTATTGTTTAACATTGAAACAACTCTACGACATCCGATTCTTTTGTCTGGTCGATTTTTAAGCAAGTTTGTATTGAAATGAGATGTGGCTGATTTATTTAAATAGATTTACCGATTAATGTCTGTGCTTTCCGACGTGCGTTGTGTGCAGACAAAGAGTCAATCTACTTGACTCATTATGCTATTGTAATCATGTCCATGCATGTTGATTTGTGAATCAGATAAAGCATTATACGCTGTACCAGGAATGCGATCATTTCTGCATATCGCAAAAAATGAAGGGTTTCTGAGAATATCAAAGTTGTACATTTTCATTTTTAAAACTGTTGTTATTCGTATTTACAAAAAAAAACAAAAATTACAAAAAAAAAGTTTTTGCATATACTTTTTTTTTACTTACCTTTTTCAGTTTTTGCATATTGCATATACATATCAATCTGGCTTTCGCTATTAAGGCTTCTTGGTAAAGTATTTTACGATTTTATTGGCCATATATCAATCTAAATTGATGCCGTTGTAGATACCGTGCCGTTGTAGCTTCGCGGAAATAGTTTGTTATAGTGATGGGTGCTGGAGATGATCGTAGAGGGAGCACGTTGGTAATGTCCCTAGGGATAACGCTGACATTTAGTACAGGCAATGTGGTGCTGTGTTTTACACGGGAACCAAGGGATAAAGAATTCTCAAGGCGCGGGACACATTAGCCTTTCACAATATAGAACCTTTCTCGCTACATGTTACACCTTAGATCTTCATTTGATAGCGTGCTTGGAGTTCGAGTATTGCGGCAACATAAACGGCAACGGTACGCGGTTTTTTACGCGGTAGCGCTAATGCTAGTTCCTGTTCCGATGCGATCCGATTCGACTATATACCAGTTACAGCTATTCCCGTTTATTTATTGTATCGCAACGCGTACATCGATTTGTCAGCACTTTTATTGCGATTTATTCTTTATTTCTGTATTTCGACCCTATAGGAATTATGATGCTGCCCTAAAACATACATACTTGTTTTTAATGCCATCCGACTTTAAAGGACGATAAAATCGATCTCGAAAGATATTGATGAGGAAAACAGCAATAAACCCAACCTTTTCCATTAAATATCACATCCCTTCTACCTCCATTAAACTCAATTCTACTCTATCACACCATTGATTTTCTAAATTCTCTCCCCTCCTCGTACTTTTACTAACAATTATATCCTCTTAATAACACGGACTACTTTACCACCCAATCAATATCCCCAATCATACACATTTTAACTGATAAATACCAAATATTTCCGTTTTCCGGCACATTTTTAACAATCTATCAAACCGTGAATAAAAAATGCTTTATACATTACATTTTCAGATGTTTTTAAAATTCTGACGATTTATTAAAGTACTAAAAATTAATTTATTAGTATTTTTTTAAGATTTTACTGGGGTTGTCAGGATATAATACTGATGCGTCTAACGGTTAACCCGCCCGGACGCATATATCTCTTGAAAATGGCGAATGTGAGTTCGCCGAAACGTCGAGAATCCTTTTCTTTTCAGAACCAGCCCTCAACATCAACGCGGAATCCCCGAGAAAATAATACACAGGTATCTATCCGCGGAAACCTCAAATACAACATATATATATATATATATATATATATATATATATATATATATATATATATATTATTATTATTATCGATAATTCCCCTTTAAGGAGAGCGCTAAAACACAATCAATTAATATGTAATTTTTTCTGTCTTCTTCTTTCTGCCCAGAAATCTCTCATATATTCACTGTGTTTCTTTTTCATCTCTTCTGTCCACTTCTTTCCTGTTTTCTTCGCTTTGGGAGTTTGTTCAAACTTCTGTTTTCTGATTTTTTCTCTATATTTTTTCCAGTCGGTCATATCTTCTGTGGAGATGTTGAGTATCTTGAGGTCTTCCAAGGTTTCCTTTACCCAGTTGGTTTTCACTGTATTTGTCATCACTATGTTAAAAATTTTCTTAGTCAGTCTGTTTTCATTCACCCTATATATGTGTCCATAGAATTTTGCCCTTCTTTTCCTGATGTTGTTTGTAACCGTCTCTGCCTGTTCGTACAGTTCTTTTGTTGGTCTCTTTATCCAGATCCCCTGTTTCTGAACCGGCCCATAGATCTTTCTTAGTATTTTCCTCTCTTGTTTTTCTATATCCTTGATTTTCGTTCGTCCCTAGATTACCGTTGTTTCTGAGGCATACAAGGCCTCTGTTAGAACTACTGTATTGTAGTGTCTTAATTTAGCATTGATAGAGATACTGCTTTTGTTGTAGTGGGTCCATGTCAGTCTGTATGCCTGTTGTAGTTTCTTGACCCTTTCTTCATTGGATTTTGTGTTCAGGCCTGTTTTCTGTATAATCTCTCCCAGGTATTTGAAACTGCCTAGTTGTGTTGTCTTTCCATACTTAGTTGTAAGTGGGTGTCTGTCTGTGGATTTTGTGTCCATGTACTGTGTTTTTTCGTAGGAGATTTGTAGCCCTGCTTTGGATGAGATTTAATGGAGTTTCTCTAGAGCTACTTTGGCTTCTTTTCTACTATTTGTTATGATAGCTATTTCATCAGCGAATGCCAACAATTTTATGTTTACGATTCTATCCTTGTGTCTCCCCATCTTTACCCCACTGACTCCTTTTTCCCATGTCCTGATTATTTTCTCTAAAACTGAATTAAAGAGAATGGATGAGAGGCCATATCCCTGTCTCACTCCTGTCTTAATTTCAAATGGTTCTGAGACCTCTCCCATGAACTTCAATTTTGATGTGGTATTTGTTAGTGTCTCCTGGATTAGATTTCTGGTCTTGTTGTCCACCTTCATTTCTTCAAATGTGTTGAAGAGTGTTTTCCTATCTATGGAGTCGTAGGCCTTCTTGAAGTATATTACTGACGAATATTACTGTGGTGTTCCTGGTCTTTCTCGTTATTAGTATTGTTTTTAAGCACCAGATCTGTTCACTGCATGATCTTCCTTTCCTGAACCCTCCTTGGTATTCTCCTATTTGTGGGTCTATCTGAGGTTTTAGCCTATTTAACAGGGATTTGGACAGAATTTTTTATGTCACAGGTAGTAATGATATTCCTCGGTAGTTATTAGGGTCCGTTTTGTCTGCTTTCTTGTGGAGGGGGTGTATTACGGCTAACTTCCATTCTTCTGGTATTCTTCCTGTTTCCCAAATGTGTTCGATGATGAAATGTGTTCTGTGTATTTTAGGTGTAATGTTTTCATGGTCTAGCTTCCAGATTTTCGAAATCAGTCCATCTTCTCCAGGTGCTCTGTAATTTTTCAGTGATTTTATTATGTTTACAATTTCTTCGAGTATAGGGGGTTTGCAATCCGGTTAGGTTAGGTTCTGGCTTTTCGAACTGTAGTTTCTGTGTTGGTTTTTCACAGTTGAGTAGTGTGTCAAAGTAGCTTGCTAATATTTCACAGTTCTTTTTAGGGTTTTTTTCCAATGATCCGTCTTGTCTTTTGAAGCATAAGCTCGGTGATTGCTATTCTGTCTTACTTTCCCTGAATATTCTGTAAAAATATCGTGCGTTGTTTTCGTTGAAGTCCTCTTCTATCTCCTTCAACATGTTGTTTTCATAACCTCTTTTTTCTCTGCGGATTATTTTATAGGAGGCCTTCTGTATTTTCTTAAATTCTTCCCATTTTTCGGGTGTTCTGTGGTTGTTAAATTTTTTCCAGGCTTGTCTTCTGTCTTCTATAACCCTGTCGCGTGCCATGTGCCACCATCTGTGTTTCCTTTTTCTCGGTGGTTGTAGAATTTTAACAATTCTTTCATTTTTCCCGACAGTTCTGTCCAATTGTTACTCTCAATTTTCTTAATTTTTTCTATAATTTCTTTCTTGTTTAATTGTAGGTACTCTGGGTCTGTTCTGAAAGTTCTGTTGGTTCCCTTGATTTGTCTGTAGGGTATAAATTTCATTTTGATTTGTAGGAGATGATGATCGCATTCGAAAAATCCTTTCCTTGTCCTAACATTCATAATTTCTCTGGTGTTTTCCTTGGATATCGTTATGTGGTCAATCTTAAATTATCCTAGGGCATTGTTGGGAGATTTCCAAGTCCGTAGTTTGTTGTGTGGTTTCTGGAATTGCGTTGACATGATTTTGAGGTCGAAATTTCTGCAGAAGTTTATTAAGTTCTCTCCATTCTTATTTGTCCTCTTGTGGGCCGTGTGTTTTCCTGTTGTGTCTCTGAATTTTCTTTCCCTGCCTAATTGGGCATTAATATCTCCTAGTAATACTTTACCTGCTTCGTGGGGATTTTGTTCGTGGTTTCTTCCAGAACTTCCCAGAATTCTTCTATCATCTGCGGGTTTTTCTTGTTGTAGTTATTCGGGGGGGCATGTGCATTGATCAATACATAAGCTTTGTTCCCAGATCGAATCGTAAGTGTTGATATTTTTTCTGATTTTGAGGTGAAATCCATTACAGAATACAGTATCGATTTGTGTACTACAAATCCTGTTCCGAAGAGTTTTAGGTTTCTTTTTTAAATGGCTATGACTGGCTTCCCTTTGTATATTCTGTAGTTTTCCGAGTCAAAGTGGTTCTCATCTGAGAATCGTGTTTCCTGTATTGCCAGTATTTTGATATTTAATTTATCCATGGCGTTCGTCAGTTGTTTTAATATACCTACTTTCAGTAGTGTGTTCGTGTTGAGTGTTCCCATGTAAAATATTCTCCTAGTCTTGAGTGTTTTTGAGAGGCTCCGATTCTTCTCTTCATGACAAGCCTGATCCCCTGGAATCCGATGATCAGGTCTATTACCCAGCCTTTTCGACTGGGGCCCAGGGTAGTGGATTATTTCCCGTTGTTCTGACATGATTACTGATTTGTGTTGAGGTTTTGGAGGTGAAATCCAAACGGATCTCACAAAATTTCGACTGGAGTTTTGAGTTTTAGAAGGTTCAATCACAGCCGAGCTCACAGAGCCAACATACGCTGACCAGACCGGTGGAACCACCGGTACTGGTTCCAACACAGACGTGTCTGGATTTTCACCTGTAACCCTAGGCAGGGGCCCTCACAGAGTGCTACCATCCGGAGCAAGATGGACCCAGGTTTTTTAATGAGGTGTTACTCCTCTCCCTCCTTTAAAAATTATTCAATCAAAAAATCCAGAAATCCAGAAATTTTGAAACTTCCATCACAGTAACTATGAAATTTTGGCGGTTCTTATGTCAAAATTTGTTCAAATTTAATCCGAAAGTTCTAGTATAAAGACTCTATTACTGGTGCAGATTTATACAGTCACACTAACAACACAATTCCGTCGCACGTTTTCCACTAATTTATATTTAATAGACTCATCAATTTTACCACTTTTTAATATTTTTTTTACACAGAAATTTCAAACGATCCCGTTGTTAACGTTACTAGGGTTACTCTTATATATATATATATATATATATATATATATATATATATTATATATATATATATATATATATATATATATATATATATATATATACAGTCGAACTTCTCTAAGTCTAATTACCATAGTTCATGAAAAAAAAATGGAGTTATAGATACATAACTACACATAACTACCAAATGAGTAAAATACACTATACACAATTTATTAAAAGTAACTACATATGTATATATTTATAAACAAAAAAGAAATATGTATACATTATTAATATGATGTTATATAATTATAATTAATTAAAAATAATTTTAATTAATATATTATTTTTTTAAAAAGTCAGTAATTTTTAATTGTTTTCCATTAAAAAATCTCCATCTACAAAGTTCTCCAAAGTAGATATTGCGAGGTACACTTCGTCTGGAAGATTGTCTTTAGAACAATTTAGAATTCGCTACACTTATTTAAATAATTACGCATTTCTTTGTTCATGGGTGGTATTGGCACTGTTGCATTGCTAGATAAGACATATTCATCTTTATCTCCATCTTCATCTTCGCGTTTTCTAATCTTGTTAAAAATATCGGCATCTGTTGGATAGTCCGCTTTAACCACATTTTCATCCACTTATGAATAATCATTAAGAGACACTGTATTATCCACATTATGCTGATTATATGTGTCATACGCGGACTTGAATTCTGAGAGAAGAGTATCTATCATCTTCTTCACTCCAGTTTGTTTTCCTTGTTTTTTAAAGCCAGCTTTTCGGAAACCATTTTATATGGTTGCTTGCTGAACATCGATGTCCCACGCTTTTGTCAAGTTTGCAACGGCATCCCATAAAGTAATATTCTCTCTTCTCTTCTAGTAGATTGTCTTCTCAGGCAACTATGGTTTTTCTCAGAATTCTTCTTCTGTAGTGTAATTTTGTATTATTAATAATTCCTTGGTCCATAGGTTGTAACCTTGACGTCATGTATGGCGGGAGAAAAACAACACAAATAGAATTTAGCGGTTTGATAATTTTTGGGTGTGACGGACAGTTATCCACACACAGCAAGATACAGATATTAGGTTTGTCGGCATTGAATTTCTTGTCTAAACTAGATAGCCATTCTTCATATATTGCGCTTGTCATCGAACCTTTTTTGTTGCTTCTGTATGTCATTGGTAAAAAACGTTTACCTTTAAAGCATCGCGGATTTTTTTATTTTTAATAATCAGTGTAACATAATTAATTAGCTGTAAATCAATCGAACATCACCGTATACTAAAAGTTCTTTCTTTCGGAACACTTTATTTTGCTAAAATAGTAATACCTATATTTTAATAATTCCACAATGTAACTTTATATTTCCCGCTTCTTCTTGAACATCTTTTTTGAACAAATGAAATCTTTTCTTCTTTTTTTTTCCGACATAAAATAATCAATATAGAACATACGATGATACAATGATGTAGAATATAAATGTGCAATAGTAGTAGTTTTCAAATGTTGATCTATATATACGTTAGTTATTGTTAAAGCTAAACTGCGGCCGAGTTGTATATATATAGACGTAGATAAAAATAATCGGGTTTTCAGTCAAATATCGTTTATTATTTACAAAGCCGACGTTTCGACACCACTTGTGGCTTCCTCAGAGATAGCAAATAACAGTTTTGCGTTATACTGTAAGATGTTTAAAAGTAATATCTTAATTAATATAATAAAAAATTATTTTTTATTTAGACCATGTCAATGTCTGGGAAAAAACTCAGCGGTTCCCAGAATCGAAAAAGAAAACTGAGGCAAGAAAAGAAACTGAAAAAACCTGAATAACAATGAATCCTATTTAGTAAAAAAAATCGCAAAAAGAAAAAACAGAAGATAAGGAGCACGATGAAGTAAAGTCAGAGTCAGAATCAGATTCAGGTTGTACTCCTACACTGCTAAACTTTTATGCGATATCACAACAAAACGAGACTTTGAAGATGAATATGGGAGCCCAAGTACATCTGAAGTTCCAAATCCTTGTCCATATCTAATAAAAAGTACAGAAAATGCAGACACACTTACTGTAGTTCCAGACGATTTTGGAGTTCAGAGATGTTGCTTATTTAAAATTCAATATTAATCTTCCAATAAAATCGAATCAACTTCGCACAGAAATGATTATTCGTGGATCCCTCATATTTCAGAACGAATGCAGTCTAAATGCAGTAGCAAGAACAGCTAATCGTCTAATACCAAAATCTTGGTTTTATGGGCGAGTCGGCTAAGAAGAAGAAGGAATTCAAATTAACCGATCTTGGTTATTATACTCACCAAAAAATACTGGTTTTGTTGCTTACTGTTTATTACATCAATTTCCGCTACACAATCATCTTTCGTAACTACATTTGGCTTTGTAGGTTGTAGATTGTAGATATGGTGGTGACGACTTGTACTGCGACCTTTATAGATCTATTGTACCCCACCCTCCTCCTCCAAGTGTTGGTGTACTTACCCATTTAGAGCGCCTCCTCTAATCCTGATTCCTTTAGGAATCTCAGGATCTGGGTGGGATTCAATGCCTGCAGCTCCTTTGTGTTCAAGCAGTGAGCCCCAAGGTACATCTGTACTCTTGCAGAGTAATGCTCCGCCGTCTTTGAACAGATGTATGGGGGTTTCCTCTGCTGAGCCACAGAATCTGCATCCATCATCCTCCTCTAGGCCTAGGGCCTTGAGATGTTTCCTAAGTCTGCAGTGTCCCGCCAGGGCTCCTGTCAGAATTCTGAGCTTGTTCCTGCTTAGTTTCAGGCAAGCTTTTGTTCTCTTCTGGTTAAAAGATCCCAGCATCACTTTGCATTGCCTTAGCCCTGGAAGTTCTTTCCAGGTTTTCATCCATTTTCCTCTTATTTCTTCATCTAAACTTTTGCGGATGGTGTTCACGCTCATACCGCAAAACGATTCCGGACCTATAAAGGGGCTACTGGATCCCTTGTTTGCTAGGTGATCGGCTTCTTCGTTTCCGTATATACCAGTGTGTCCTGGTACCCAGTATAGCGTTACTTTATTATCCCTGCCAAGCTTGTTCAGCTTCCCCACACAGTCCCATACCAGTTTGGATCTTATGGTGTATGAGCTAATGGCCTTGATGGCTACTTGGCTATCTGACAGGATAGCAATTCCTTTTTTGCGGTAATTCCTGTCGAGGTTAAACTGTGCACATCTTTCGATTGCGTGTACCTCTGCTTGGAAGATACTTGGGGATGTTCCCATGGATTCGAAGTATCTGGTACGAGGTCCAAACACTCCTGCACCAGTGCCTTCCTTTAACTTCGAACCATCTGTATACCACTTGATGGCATTTTGCTCTATGTGGTATGCTGAGGATTCGTCGCTCCAATCGGCTTTACTACTACACATTGCTGTGTAGTTTTTCTCGAAGTGGTATTTGCATACCATTTCGTCTTTTGGTACTTCCAGCCAGGGGATCTTGGCAGCGAGGCTGTTTCGGTCTCTGCTCCCGATTATTTTACCTCTGCCCATTCCTTCCTTGCTGAATCTTACGTTCGCCGATCTGGCGGCGCTCTCCACCACAAGGTGCAGCGGAGTCAGATCCAGCAGCAGCTCCAATGCTGCTGTCGGACACGACCCCATCGCCCCCGTGATGCAGACACACGCCAGTTTTTGAATCTTCTCAAGCTGTTTCTTCATAGAGGCCAGCTTGATTCTACTTCCCCACGCAACTGCCCCATAAGTGATTGCAGGTCTCACTATCATAGTGTACATCCATCGCAGGATAGTGGGGCTACAACCCCACGTTTTTCTTGCCAGATTTCTGCACACCAGTAGGGCGCGTTTGGCTTTACCTGCCACTGCCTCAGCGTGTCTATTCCATAGGAGTTTGCTATCTAGTGTGATACCCAGATACCTTATCTCCTGTTGGTATTCTACTGCCTTCCCATCTATGAGTATGGGATGTAGGCAGTTTAGTTTTCTCCTTCTAGTAAATGGTATCACCGTGGTTTTGCTCGGGTTGAGTTTCAGTCCCACTGTTTGTCACCATCTACTTGAGGCTTCTCTGAACAATTTCACAGAGCGTTCCCTCAAATTTCCCTCTAGCCATTATGACTATGTCATCGGAGTAACCTTGACATTTGATGTCTAGGTCGTTTAGCCTAACCAGTAGTTCATCAACTACCAGGCTCCACATTAGCGGTGATAGTACACCTCCCTGTGGGCACCCTCGACTTGTGGAGATCTTAATGGTGTCTTTTCCCACTTGTGTCTCCGCCGTTCTAGTTCTCAGCATTTCTCCCATCCACTTTGAGATAGTGCTGTCGATATTCCTTCTTTCCCTCCCTCCCTCTATATCCAAGAAGGCACATATCGCTACTTCCTTTGTCTCTAGTGCTGCTTCTATTTCGTTTGTCAGCTAATACAGGGCGGTTTCTGTGGATTTCCCTGCTCTGTAAGCATGCTGACTCCTGTGTAGTGGTGTACCTACCAGCACTATTGTCCTAAGGTAATTATCAATCACCTTCTCCATTGTCTTTAACATAAAAGATGTTAGACTAATGGGTCTAAATGACTTCGGTTGAGTGGTGTCTTTCTTCCCCACCTTCAGTATAAATACCACCTTAGCCCTTCTCCATAGCTCCGGTATATATCCGATCGCTAAGCTACTTCTAAAGATATTTAGAAGATACGGCATTAGTTCTCTTTCTCCCTTTTTGTAGGAAGGCAGGAACTAGTCCGTCCGCACCTGGGGCCTTAAAAGGCTGGAAAGTGCCGATAGCCCATTTGATTCGGTTTTCCGTACAGATGGACGCTGCCCTCTTCCAGTCGGCCCGACTTGGTTTCCGTGGTTGCATCAAGCCCTCGGTCTCCCTGTGTCCTCTACATCCCGGAAAATGGTTTTCTAGTAAGAGAGAGCTCTTTGCTCTACATCCTCCGTGAAGGTCCCATCCGGTTTCTTGAGAGTGGTTGTCATTTCCACTCTATTCTTCGCTAGTGCTTTGTGCAGTCTAGCTGCCACCAGTCTTCCCTTTTTGCCCTTCTGATCTCTTTGTTGTAGGTGGTAAGCACCTCAGAGTATTCTAGCCAATTTCCTTATTGCTTGGCTTTGTTAAAAAGCCTACGTACTTTTGCTCTTAGTGTAGACAAATTTGTATTCCACCATTTTTCGTCCTTATGCTCCTTCACGGTTTTTACCGGGCAGCTGGATTCAAATGCAGTGCTGATTGCTACATTTATTTCTCCTACAGCCTGCTCCAGCACGGTGTAGTGTTTGATAATACCCCGCACTGTCACCTGCTCTAGGTTTTCTTTTAGTTGGGAACTAAACATAGGCCACACAGTTTGTCTGGGGTTTCGAATGGGGGTGTTTTCCTCACTCGCTCCTTCCAGCTCAAACTCTATGATCCTATGATGTGACATTGAGGGCTAACTTAAAACCCTCTACTTTTTAATTACTTTACTTACGTAAGCGCTACCTACCGTAATATCCAGTACCTCATTTCTGACTTTAGTGACAAATGTTGGTGTGTTCCCAATTAAGTTCTCTTTAATGAGGTATTCTAAAAGGTACTCACCCCTCTTATTAGTGTCCGTGCTGCCCCACATCTCATTGTGTGCGTTCGCGTCACATCCCAGGATGAGTGGCAGCCTTCTCCTAATACAGTGTTCCACCAGCTTTTGTACTTCAACGGGTGGTATGCTGTTACCATCGCCAGGGAAGTATGCTGATGCGATTACTACTTCGCGGTGGAGACCCTCGGTCTTGATGAGGGCCTGAATTGGTACTAAATCCCGCGTTAAAAATTCTGAAAGACATAAGTAATTTATGCCATTTCTTACCATAATGCAAGTTCTAGGGGAGACCTCACGGCTGTCCCATACCAACTTACATTCCCTGTTGCTTAGGCCTCTGACCTTAGCTCCGTAGGTCCAGGGTTCTTGAAGCAGCGCTAGCCCAGGTGCTGCTTGGTGAACATCGTAGCCATCACAGCTGAAGCTGCTTTGGCATGATGGATGTTCACTTGGGCTATTTTGTTGCGCCTGCTGGTCATTCTTGTTTTGTGACAGGGGGCGGCAAGTCCTCCTCTGTCCCTACAAGAACATCTACCTCTGCCTCTGTAGACATGGTTGGACTGCTCATGTCTACGTGTGTTAGGTCAAGGTCGTCTTCCCGGGAATCGGGGCTGACTTCCTTGTTCTCTGTGTCGGTTAGGTCCCGCACACATGGAATATTTTTACTTTTGGAATTCATATAAATCCCACGAGTAGCAAGGGAACTAAAGGTCCGCCACGTTAGAGCCCTGCTTGACATGGTAAGGCTTGATACCCTCTGAGGTCGCCAGGTATCAGAGGGGCTCCGTTAGCGATGGCCGGTTGCCCTTGGCCACCAACCAGTCCTTCCGGCACGGGTCGCATGACACCTTGGATTAAGGGTTTGGAAGTTCTTGGTTGTTCGCTCTCCGCTGACCGCTCCGACCGGAGTTGTACTCGGTAACGTCTAACGGTTTGTTGCGAAACTAAGCCCTCACACCACGACAAGGTGATTTCCAGAGTGAGGATTTGGCTTTAATAAATGGAGCAAAAAAGATAAATTGATTAGCCATGAAAGAATTTCAAATAATCGAAATTCGTTTACAATGTGGAAAGAAACAGAAAGAAGATTGATTAATAAAACGGGAATTGATGCATCATTAGAAACACATATGCAGTCCGAAAAAGAACGGTGGCGAAATATGTTGCAACGAATATTAGCTTGCATAAAGTATCTGATTATACAAAATCATCGAAAAAAATCTGCGAACGAAAAGAGATCTGCGAACAGGCAATAGGAAAGGCTAAGTCTCTCTGTGAAAAACGTGGTATTGATATAACAATCCGCGTTAGAATACGCCGAAAAATGACAGGAGAATTGTGTAGTAATGTTGACCTTTCCGCAGAAAGTGAAATTTCTCCCGTTACGAAAAGGGTTCTTGATCGTCTGCAGCAAGAAATAAGTACACGATTTACACAACTAAGTGATCTTAATTCCAAATTTTGATTTGTACTGGAAGTTGAAAATTTTCTAAATAAGGATAATGATGATAACAGTCTTGAACAGAATTGTAAAAAATTGGGCGAATTTTATAATATAGATTTTAATGGAACAGAAATGTATGTCGAAATATGTGACTGCAAGATGTTACTCTGCTGTAGAAAATAAATTGAACCATAAACGCAAATAGAGCTATAGAGCTATATAATAGAGCATACCTTTATAATCGCGTATGGCGAAGATATTTTTCCAAACCTGAAAGTCGCACATTAAATACTCCCTACTATTTCAGTATCAATTGCTGGCTGTAAACGTTCATTCACCAAAATAATAGTTATTTACATTAGAGTGCGGAAACCTTGATTTTACAATGCAACAGCTCGTTTGGGTCCCCATATGGTAGAGCATTGTAAAATCATTTCCGCACGAAATTTGTATTTCGTTTGTAAGTATGTGTTTGTGTATTTGTAAGATTTTTTGGCCGACAATTATTATTTAAGAAACAAATAGATTTAGATTAATTACAATATTGGAAATTATTTAATATTTTAATGTTGGTACTCACAAACTTTGACATTTTTACTAATTCAAATTTATTAGGTACATAATATGTCATTTTTCCAAATGTCAGACGCACAGAAAAATTTTATAAATCAATCTTATTTTCTACATTATCGTGACAAATATGGTGTAAAGTAGCTTTAAGTGTAAAGTATTTTTTCTAGTAAAGTAGCGTTTTCTAAAGTAGCGTGTCCCTGAAAGGTTAAAATTTACTGGTCACTTTGCCGCATCGTAGCCGTACTTTGCAACATTGTGTGTAAAAATCTATGAATCCTATGAAAAATTTATGAATCCATTAAATATAAATTAGTGGAGAACGTGCGACGGAACAGTGTTGATAATGTGACTTTACAAATCTGCACCAGTACTAGAGTTTTTATACTAGAACTTTCGGATTAAATTTGAACAAATTCTGACATTTAACAACGGCCAAAATTTCATAGATAGTGTGATAGATGGGGTAGTTTCAAAATTTCTGGTTCGGTTTAACGTTGAACGTTTTTTAACATTTTTGGGTTAAACATTATTTTTTTTATTTAATAATTTTTAGAAGAGGGAGAGGAGTAACAAACACCCCTTTAAAAAAACTGGCTCCTGTCTAGGGCTACAGGTGAAAATCCAGACATATCTGTGTGGGAACCACCGGTACTCTGGCCAGCGTCTGTTGGCTCTGTGAGCTCGGCTGTGATTGAACCTTCTGGAACTCAAAACTCCAGTCGAAATTTTGTAAGATCCGTTTGGATTTCACCTCCAAAACCTCAACACAAACCAGTAATCATGTCAGAACAACGGGAAAGAAACCACTACCCTGGGCCCCAGTCCAAAAGGCTGTTTAATAGACCTGATCATCTGTTTCAAGGGGATCAGGCATGTCATGAAGAGAAGAATCGGAGCCTCTCAAAAACACTCAAGACTAAGAGAATATTTACATGGGAACACTCAACACGAACACTGTATTGTAACAACTGAAAGTAGGTAAATTGAAACAACTGGCTAACGCCATGGATAAATTAAATATCAAAATACTGGCAATACAGGAAACACGATTCTCAGATGAGAACCACGTTGACTCCGAAAACTACAGGACATGCAAAGGGAAGCCAGCCATTACCGGTTCAAAAAGAAACCTCAAACTCTTCGGAACAGGATTTATAGTACACAAATCTATACTGGACTCTGTAATGGATGTCACCTCAAAATCAGAAAAAATATCAACACTTCGATTCGACCTGGGAACAAATCTTATGTACTGATCAACGCACATGCCCCCATGAATAAATACAAGAAGAAAAACCCGCAGATGATAGAAGAATTCTGGGAAGATATGGAAGAAACCACGAACAAATGTCCCCACGAGGCAGGTAAAAACTAGGAGATTTTAATGCCCAATTAGGCAGGATAGGACATTTCTGAGACACAACAGGAAAGCACACGGCCCACAAGAGGACAAATAAGAATGGAGAGAACTTAATAAACTTCTGCAGGAATTTCGACCTCAAAATCATGTCAACGCAATTCTAGAAACCACGCAACAAACTCCGGACTTGGAAATCTCCTAACAACGCCCTAGGAAAATTTCAGATTGACCCCATAGCGACATCCAAGAAAAACACCAGAGAAATTATTAATGATAGGACAAGGAAAAGATTTTTCGAATCCGATCATCATCTCCTACAAATCAAAGTGAAATTTATACCCTACAGACAAATCAAGAGAAGCAACAGAACTTTCAGAACAGACCCAGTGTACCTACAACTAAACAAGAAAGAAATCACAGAAAAAAGTAAGAAAATTGAGAGTAACATTTGGACAGAACTGTTAGGAAAAATGAAAGAATTGTTAAAACTGACTTTAGAAATAGCACTGACTTTGGAAATAACACTGACATAGGTGAATCTATCTAGGTGATTCGGAATCCGAAAGTAAGTTCATTTACCGAATTACAGGGACGAGAAAAAATCGGTAAATTTGCAAACTCTAAAGCAGCGGCTCTGAAACTTTTTCGCGGCGGCACCCTCGTCGAAAAAGAATCGCGGCACTCTTGTTGGGTTAAAAAAATTCTCGGCACCCGTGAAGGGGGTTTAATCACTTAGACAAAGAAGAAAACCAGTGCAAATTTAATACATACGCTGACGGCACCGTAGTGTGCCGCGGCACCCGGTTTGGGAACCACCGCCCTAGAGAGTTGTGAGTAGATTTTACTCCACGTTTTGTTATCTTGACAAATCAGGTGAGTAATTTTAACTTTACCTTTGAGTTTTAAAAAGTGTGTTTAAAAGTTGTTTAAAAGTGATTTTTACAATTGCCGCACCAATATATTTTTCTCTCATAAATGACTTCATACAAATACTTTTCAGCTATTTCAAGAAGATTAAAGTTGGATAGATAGAAAGGGGAAGGTGTTTATAAAATATTGTTTGATGAAGAAGATAATGATTATAGAAGAAGCATATGAAACTAGTGTTAATTTTCTTAGCACTGTTTTAGGCATGGAACAGAAAATACCCGTTTGTAACGCAACTGAGGCGTATATTTGTTCATTTCTTGCTACACCAACTCTGAAGCGGAGCATAAAATGTGCACAAGAATATCTACTTATGGAGATTTTTACAGTTATAATCAATTAAAGGAGCTTTGAATAAAGTTGATGAAATTTATATAAAAACAATTGGAGAAAATATCCAAGAAGATATATATCTATATATTTTAGTCTATATAAGTCTATATATTTTACAATGATTAATTTTCTATAATAAATATCTATTTACTATATTGCGACAAAAAGGTAGAAAACCTATACAAAGGTTTAAACATTTTTGTTACGCTGAGTGAACAATTAACAGAAAACTGGATGCACAAGACTATCAAAACCAGGTTTTAGGGTAAGTAAAGGAAGCGATTTCTGCAATTCTTCATGCAAATTATGTAAACGAAGTTCTAGTGGAACAGCAACTTGAAAATATTGTCACGCAAATAACATTAAAGACACTGGTGTTTGAAATGTGCGTAGCATACAGGTATATGCATACAAGAATACTTGTAGACGAGCCGAACATGGCAAAACGTTTTTATTAACAAATATTTTCTGAATTTTCTATACCTTCTCTCTTTGTTTACATCCGAATATTCCTTTGTTAGATTAAAATATAATATTTATAATATATAAATATAATAAATTATTTACAAAAATAAAGAAATGCGGTTGCACTGCCACACATGTATGACTACTTGTATGAGTTGACAATTCTATAAACTTGTTGTGAAACATCACCTTATTTAATAGCTCATACATTTTGTATTTGCTCATACATTTTGTATTTGCTAATACATTTTAAGTGACCAAAAAAGTATACACATTTGACTTTTGTGAGCTGATTATGGAAAGATATTTCGTGTTAAATTGTTTTTCTATTTAAAGTCTTGTAATTAATGTAATTTAAACTGTTGTAATTAATGTATTAATTATTTATTCAATTGACCATAAAAATATTATTATTATATAATAAATGTCTCTAATATCAACCAGAATTAAACGACACGTTTGTCAAAACGTTCCCTTTGTGCGAAGCTTTGTATCAATTATGCGAAAAAAAATAACTAAAAATTTCAATCAATATATTTTATTAACATAACCTTTATATCAACTAAAATAGTTTGACTTGTTGATATCATGAAATATAGGGTGCTTTCAAATTGAATTTTTTATTTTATATGTATAACATATTTCTTTAACGAAAATATATTTATAACAAATAATCGATAATGTAACCTGGTAAACTCCGCAGGTAATTTCAGAATACAGTCATTCTCGAATTTTAGGATTGTAGAGTTATTACCTGGAATAATTGTCTTCCATAGTGTATTGGTAAGCCTAAAGCTATATCGAAGCATCTATGTCTACTGGTACCATGAACATCCGGGTTTTTATGAAAAAAAATATAACATTTTCAAAACGTGTATTTGAAACTTATGTCTGCTCATATGACAGAAAACGTACACGACGTTGCTAATTTTAATACTTTTATTAAAGAATTAAGAAATTGTGATATTGAATTACAACGGCATCGGCAACGGTAAAATATTATAAAAAAAATAGTTTTGGCAAGATATTAAAAACAAAATATGACTTTTTCTGACAAAATATAACAAGTAAATTGACATTTTGACTAAAAAAAAAAATACAAATACAATAAATTGTGTTTAAGAAAAAAATCAAATTTTCAATTTTGACAAAAAATTGAAACGATGATCAGAAGGTTAGCATTGGCCCCCGCGCAAGAATTAAAATTGGCAAAAGCGAATTAAAATAGGATCAGATTATTTAATACATGTACTTATACTAAAATTGAAACAATATAGAGAAAACAGGGCAATGCGCAAGATTTAAAATTCACTAGCATGAAGTTGCAGTGTGAAAGAATACATCAGGTATTGCATTAAAATGTCAATTTTTGGATCACAAAAACCTGGATAATTATTGAATCAGTCGACGTAAAAACTTCATTTTAGCTTTTCCCGGTTACTAATACATCGTGGAGATGCCACGATTAAAACTAGTTATATTACTTAAAAATCGGACATTCGCAAGATTGACCGGATTCTCCAATTTACTCAAAGTCATATATTTATTATTAAATTTATTAGAAATTGGTATTTCCATAATTATATATTAGTTTCCCAAAATAATGAAAATAACACTGTATGTAGTATATGTCTAATAACGCTACATATCTAATTATTTTTAATATATTAAAATATTTACAAAACTTTTATTAGGAAAATATAGTAGTCTAATACGAATCTCTTCAATGCGATTACTCAATTCCATTCACTTTTAGCTTTCTAATCTTCTCATGTTTCTGTCAGCTTTCTGAGATTTTTTTTCTTCAATCAACGTCAATATAGTGACTCTAATCTAGTTTTTCAAGGTGTAATTTTAGCTTACATACTCATACCAAATTGAAGCTTTAAAAGGATATCATCTTAATGCACTGGAATGAGGCAAAAAAGGGCAAAGTAGAAAAAGTTAAAAGATCAAAACAGACCAGACAAGACTAGACAAGACCACACGAGACCAGAATAAGCAAAACCAGAAAATGCCGAAAAGAGCTTATATATTTGATTATTTAATTAAAAATGCTCTTGTGTTAAAATAATATTATAAATATAATAATATTGAATTGTTCTCCATATTTTGTTATAAACGCTAAAATAAATTAAATTGTCTCCTTCCGAAAATGCATGGTAACTAACACTAGATGGTTTCTCTAAGCGACAATTAATAAAAAGGAAATACTTTTACCGGAGATAGATAACGAATAAAGGAGTATATTTTGTATAGAGCATTTTATGTACTGGGTAAAAGAAATTGTATTCGTTGTTTATAGAAGTATAGGGAAAGAGAATGAATAAAACGAATTTATTTTGTCTCCAAGAAGATGATCTTGAGGAATATATTAAGATGTTCTGCATTAAGATAATCTATATATATATATATAGATATAACATATAATATACAACATATATATATATATATATATATATATATATATATATATACTAAACGTGTAATACTGGCGTCGCAAACTTGTGATATTTGCATTAAGATAATCTATATATATATAGATATAACATATAATATACAACATATATATATATATATATATATATATATATATATACTAAACGTGTAATACTGGCGTCGCAAACTTGTGATATTTTGTCCCACTTGTATACGGGAACTGGTGGCATAAAGATCATCTGAAGGAGTTTTTATGAGCTGCCCCAGTCACACGATACCGTCTTTATCCCCTTGCGCGATGAATATGCCATGCATCTCACGCATTCTTTTCACTGGTACCAATTTCTGATATAAATAGGATTTCTACAGTCATCCGTTATCAAGTGAGGACATTATATTGGCTTTAAAGGATCAGTCAGTATTCTAACTGAGCTTACGTTCAATACACGGCATGCATTTTAAATTTGAAATTGCGGACGTGGATGCGTCTCAAAGCTTCTAATACATTTGCTTTTCAATAGACATTTTACCAATTTCAATAATATTTCATCAAATTGTTCTTCTTTTATACTCACCCTTATATATATATATATATATATATATATATATATATATATATATATATATATATATATATATATATATATATATATATTCACTTTCCGATTATGTTGGCCAAAGTATTAAACTATTTTGATTAGCTATATTTTAAGAACTTTCTCTCGGCATGACTATTTTCTTTCATAGCGTTATTATTTTTATACCATTACATAAATCCGACGAAATTGGATACATATTACCAATCTTCTGTAGACCCTCAAACATCCCCATAGAAACAATTTGGAGTTTGTTGTATCTGTTACAATCATATTACTTATATAAATCGTAACCTATCTACACCATATTAAATATCTTAATAAGAACATCTTTCTAATAAATATTTTACGGAACTATATCATCCGATAAAGGTCTAGAAAGTAAATATTTCGTATTTTTCGTACAAACATATAGACGCTTTATACGTTTGTAAATAACTATAACTTAAGCAAATTACATTGTAATATATTGTAGGTAAAATTATGTATTTCAGTTATACCAGAAGTATATCCTAACTTGTGTGAAAGCACTGACGATAAATTCAATATGGTTAGATAAGTTTATATTGTGTTGCTTAAAGCTTCTGAAAAAACTGACTGTGACCACATTTTTGGGTCATCGTACTTGTGTCTTCCGTAGAATTTCTGATTTTCAAAGACTGAACCAAGTCATTTTTGTTCATTTATCCTTCTTTGTATTAAATATTTTACAAACAAATGTTTTTGACAATGGATTTCAACAAATTAAGTCTCTTATTATTATTCAGCGGTTTGTTTCAACCAATAACTTTATTTTCATTTGCTTCAAATGGCCTTCTAGAACGTAATTACTATTGAAATTGTTATAAATAAATTTTGGAAATTTTTTTTGGCACTCGTACTTCAAGAACTTCTTCCCTACTTGAATAGCATTCTTCGCTGTTTCGGTAATAAATAAGCAAAATATGTCGAAAATTCTCGTTTTCATTTCCAATTTTTTATACGACAGAGAAAAAATAGCTGCACAGAATATCTTTTTTGTCAGCTGTCAAATATAGTTGTCAAAGTTGTCAAAATATATTTTAGAATGAATTGAATTCGAAGAAACGAAATTACTTATCAGACAATCCAACATTATAAATTTACAGAATGGACAACAGAAATACAAAACAAATTGTGTATTTTAAATGTAAATAAAATAAAATAACCAGAAACACATAAAATGACATCAAACGAATTATATTTATTCATAAAATTATATATATATATATATATATATATATATATATATATATATATATATATATATATATATATAAAAAGAATTCCCTGAAACTGTTAGCTCTTAATATTAATTCTAAGATAGTCCGCATTCCAACCAAAGTATCTTATGGAAATAACATGGGAAAAATTTCTTTCGTTCCTTAGAATTTTATAACTTGGGGACAAATAAATCTAAAAATAGTGGGACATACACACTTTGATAGACAATTTACCGATCTACAAAAAAGGTTTCATATCATTTTTTGCTAAGTCTATTGGTTCAAAAGTTATTCGAGCTCAAAGTTTAATTTTTATATAATTATCCATATCATCAAGAATATTAATAAAATAAACACATTTTTTTGTAAATTATTTTATTTATTATCAATTTATGTAAAATAAACTGAAAGTTTCTCTATATTTAAGAATACAAAATTAAAGTATAGATGAAATGACACCATTTGAATACTTAACCTTCACTCAATTTTCATATTTTTAACGATTGAGCTTTTTCGAGTATCTGCATAATATTGCTTGTATTCTGATAAAAATTGAACTATAAATTGTTGCTGCTCTGCATTCTTACTTAGTATACCATTGTAATCTTCAATTAGTTTAACTGCACGCTCGGCTATGTCATTAACCACTTTCAAACTTCCCACCAATAGTAAACCCTTTTTGAAATCTTCATTTCTGCACCATTCAGACGGATTTAGGATTAAAAAATCTGTACTTATTCCAAACCGTTTGAAAAACTGGAGTGAACTTGACGAGATAAATGAGGTTATGTTCAAGTTATATAAGTCGCAAGTTATATAAGTTGTATATTTTTAATTTCTAAGCGTTTCAATTTTTCTGTGCCTTTGTCAATACTTTTCAACATAATCACCATCTGCTTTTTAATATTTAGTGACACTTTTTCACCAAAGAATGCCATAACTGCAGTTTCTGGGTTTAAATAATACAAGTGCTTGCTAATTTTTTTTAATGCCACTTGAGACGTTTTAGCATCCGTTGATTCAGAATCAATAAGTTTTTTTATAAATAATATATCGTTGTTTGTAGCTTCAGATGCCAGAGGACAAGTAAACCATGCTTTAATATATGCTGTAGCAAGGAAAATACAAATTTCAGAAATTGATTTTTTTAATTTTGCCGTCATTTCAAATTGCTCATTAAACAAAAATATTTTTATAGTATATATGGCTTTTTACATCCACCTAGCGTGATGGAAGGCACCCGGTTTTCTAAATTTGACTTCACTACGAGGAACTTTACCAATAAATATCTAAACCAGCTCCAAAAGTTATTTGTAGTCTTCTCTTGGTTGTTCAGAATTAAGCTGATCTTGAACAAATTGATTAATATCTTCAATGTGATTATATAATTTGTTTTGCACATAAGAGTCTTCAATACCAGTAGAATATTGACTTGTATCGATTTCTGTCCAATTATCTCGAAATTTTTTGAACAATGGACATCAGGACCGGAAGTTGTAGGTATTTTCAATTCAAAAACATTTCGTAGAATAAGTTCAAAGATATGATGCCTGCACGGCAAATACAGTAGATTTTACTCAAGCAACTGTTCAAGTATCACTGCAGCTCCTTTATTTGACCCCAGATTTGTAGGAGCAGTATCACAGCAAAGTGCTTTGATACAGTTAGAAATTCCCCAATCAACAATAACGTCAAACAGTGCATCAGCTTGAACCTGTCCTGTGCCATCATCTAGTACTGGAATGGCTAATATTTTTTCAGTTTTTCCACAACTTAATACAACTGGTAGACGTTCTTTTGTTTTGGTTCCTGCATTGGAGTAGTTCCCAGTTCATCGGAAAAATTCGAAACCGATGATTTTGTTTTTTGACTCAACTTAATTACTCCTTCGGATTCACTGCTTGATATAAATTCCATGAATTCATCTATTTAATAAACACAAAAGATATAAAAATCAAAATTGAAGTTAACATGCATTTATTTATTTAATTAATAAATTAAACTCAATAAAGTATTATAAAATCTATTTTACCCATTCGAGCTTTTTCTCTCTCCGATTTTTCATAACGTAGCTGTAGTAATTCATCCTTAATTCGTGTGCTTGTTCATTATCGTCAGCCTCAATGTTAGCTATGTAACCTACTCTACCGTCTTTCCTTTGATTAGTCAAAAAAATGTTTGTATTTACACTGACCATTCGTGCAGCATTCGCATGGGCAATGTCGAAAAAATTCGACAATGAAGATTTAAATTCATCCTCTTTAATTTTATTTGACACTCTGTTAACACTTTTTTGAAGACGCTGATATTGTTCATATAAATTTAACAACTTATCTATGCAATGATCATTTCTTTTAGTTGGAATTTGAGCTTTTTTCCAAAACAGTCTAACTTCATCAATACAGATTTCTGCACGTTCACGTAATTTGAATTTGAGGATCCGTGAAAAAATTTCAGCACTTAGATTTGATGGCAATTTATTATCGATGATTTGAGTGTTAACATCTCCAATTAAATAAATATTTTGACGTAAAACTAATCTTGATGTCATGATGAATAATTATTTGATCAGACAACTCACACAGATTGTTTATTTTAAAGAGAGGTTATGTGATTTATGAATGTTTTTAAGCGTCAACATGTTTGAGTACATAAATATCGTAATAGGTGGCGTAAGTACTTGATAAAATTGATAATTATATAAAAATTAAACTTTGAGCTCGAATAACTTTTGAACCAATAGACTTAGCAAAAAATCATACGTAACCTTTTTTTTAGCGTTACATTTTCTACAAAAATATGTATGAAAGACATTTTTCCCATGTTATTTCCATAAGATACTTCGGCTGGAATGCGGACTATTAATATTAAGAGCTAAAATTTTCAGGGAATTTTTTCAATCATTTCATCAATTCGGAAGCAGTTGAGCCCCTGGGTTATCAGTTATTTCACACCACATTATTTTGAACTAAATTTATTCAATGTAATGTAATTTTATTAAATCGTCAAAAGTGGACCATTAAATCGTGGTTGTAATTTCCACATTATATAGAATTCATTTAGTGTTAATTATGAAAGTGGTTTATGTCCAAAATTTTAAGAAATTATATAAACAAGAACTTGTAAATGGCGCGTGGCTGATTTAGATATTCGTAAAATGTATAGCCTGTAAATAAATGTAAGGAAAATAACCAATCCTTTGTTAGGAATGGATCTACAGGAAAATATTTAATACTGAATTTAACTTACATTTCCATGCTCCTCAAAAAGACACATGCCAAAATTGCGATTTACTGATTGGAAAAATCGGGGCATGCAATAATGAGTAATAGAAATTACATTAAAATGTAAACTTTTCTAAGAAAGAAGTCATGATGTACATTTACAGAATGTCGAACGAGTTAGGAACTGTCTTATAAAATGCTTTATAAAACTTCATTAGATGGTTCTAAATTCCAAGTTTTGGATCTTTCACATAAAAAAGAAAAATCAAAAATATACGGAAATATTAAATTACTTCCATTATACACCACCACAAAACCAGTAACGAAAGAAAAACATCCAAGTTTCAATCCAGTTTTTCAAGAACATTTTAAGAATCTTAAAAACTCGAAATGGTAAAAAGGGATTACTTTTTAAAAATAATTAATAAATGTTCATGAATTATTTCATTAAAGTTATTTCTTCAAATAAAACTTATAATTCTTTATTTCTTTAAGTCATTTATAGGACATTCAGTTAATTTTGAAAATGATCTAACAATAAGTCAATTCAAACTTTATTAATAACATTTTCGTATGAAATTCACACAAAATATCATATTCATAATAAATTTCAATTATTCAAGACTAATAAAATTATATATTAAAATGTCGCAAAATGTCAAAATATTTTTTTAATTTATTCAAATGCACAAAATTCATTAAATATCTCGAAACGAGAAATATCTGACTTGGACTACTTTCATAATTATGGGCACATATATACACATACACATAACTTTTAATATTAATATTTAATGAATAAATATCATTTGTATTGGTTTTGCAGTCAATTTAAATTGGATTATCTGTCGTGATTAGTATTTAGGACAAGTTAGTTAATATATTTATATAGAAACTACATTGTAATTTGATTTCGCATCATGTGTAACTACCAAGTAAACTTAATTAATAATAAAATGCTATAGGTTCGTATTAAAGTTTTCAAATTGAATTTGTAATTAAATAATGTTTACTAAAGTGAGATGTTATTATCAAGAAAGCAATCAGTTTTTAAATAGCTCAGAAGTAATTTAATTATTTTTTAATTTAAAATTAAATTTGACTAGCAAACTTAACGTGCCACACGATCTTTTTATTAAACACGAGCGTCTTAATTTAAACATACCTGGGTTCAAGGCATATAAAAGTGTAAATGATATATTAAATTGAGGATAATCCAAATTAAAAAACCCCAATAATATATCAAAAATTTTCCATTAAATAACAATTAATAATCTCAACATTTTGAATAATGTTTCCACAGTTAGTTATCAAATAAATAACTGTAATTTGTAATATTCAGTTATTAGTTTCCTATAAAAAAACTTTAATTATATTCCAAATAAAACAGAGCAATAAAATTTAGTAACTGAATCGCCCTTCCTAATTGCATTTTCTTATAAAGTAGAATTAATTTACATAATTGGTTAGTTTGAAAAATTACATAATCGACATAGGCGGTGAAACCTACATATTGATTAAATTGTTAATATTTAATATAAAGTTTCATATAAACTATATTGACTATCCAGGATTAAGCTCTTTTTGCAGATTACCAACAAAGTTTAACCCAAAACTTTGAAATATTTAGCAAGCTCCGAAACAACTTTACTAATTCTTGATAAAAGATAAAAACATTTTGTTTAATAATATACTTTACGTTTTCTATTACTAACTTTCAATCTGAAAGTATAGAAAGTATAAACACTTAAACTAAAAACACTTTTATTTCGAATTAAGTGAATATACAATAGTAAACAACAAAAATCAATCCGTGCAGAAATTTGTAATAACTTATTAAAGTTGTATGTAAACTCGATATGCTATTGTATATAATTCCACTATACCTGCCTTCCAATGTATTTTCCATTTTTTTTTAGTTTAATTCCACATTTGATAGATTGCGCTTCTTGTCTTTCTCATGTTTCTAAATTTGAAACTCTTATTAGACCCTGATCTATATTGTTACTTTATTCCCAATAAACTTTATAGACTAGGAATACAAAATATGTAAAAGAAGTACCTATTGGAATTCATATTAATATATTAAAAAAAACCGGCCAAGTGCGAGTTGTGACTCGCGCACCGAGGGTTCCGTACAAACTTTTAAGTAAGGTTTCTTTTTTTTGTGGAGGACGTAGCAAGCACATTCAGTTAACATGACAATTGGCCCTCCTGAAATCACGACCATCTTAGTACCGCTGCAAGCATAACCTCAAGATGTTGTTGTCGTACGATGGAATTCTACCCTATATTTTATTACCATACATCCCCCATTCACCATGAGTGTTTAGGGGTTCTGGAACTTCACTATTTGTTTTTACTGCTCAATTTTGCCTGTATACCTATATACCCTGTATAAAGGTATACAGGGTATTTTTTTTAAAAACGTGAATATTTTTAATCTTATAAAAAGAAAACTTTATTTTAGTATTACACTTATTCCTTAACTTATATTAAGATCTAACTATTTCTAGATCTAATATAAACTAATATATTAACTATTTCTAGATATATTTCGATATTCTTAACATTCAGTTGTTCAATTGACTGCTGTTGGGCAATTGACTACCAAAAAATATAGGGAGTACGTGATTTAAGTATATGTAGATTATAAACAAAAATTAGACGAAGTATAATATATACAGGATGTTACGGGACCTGAGTATGTCGCATGTCGGTTATAAACAAACACAATTTAGACATAATATATACCCTGTATATATTATGTATATAGAGCATACGTGATGAAATGCATAACGAATATAAACAAAGAAAATTAAGAATAAACAGCTTGGTGCCGACACATACTTTTTAACCTTCGGACCAACAGAGGAGAACCTAACTGTATGCAGCCCATATGCTTCTGGTGCCTGACAACACATTAGTGTATTTGTATATGTATCATAAGTTTCTAATAGTAAATTCGCATTTTTCTTGTAATTAAACTACATATTTACGGTTTTCAGATTTTTCCCTTTACATGTGCTATAAGACACCGCTTCTTGCCAAATTTCATGATTCTAGGTCAACGGGAAGTACCCTATAGGTTTTGATTCCCTTGTGAAATCGCAACATATGCGACATAAACGGCCATATCGTTTGATCGCGTTGCCTTACAAGTTTGATTTCACAGCTGAAAGAGACCGCAGACCCGAGTATTTGATACAAATTTCAACTTGTTACCTCTACGCGTTCCTGATAAAAATAGAATAACGACTATCGGACAGACAGACGGACAGACAGACAGACGGACAACAAAGTGATCCTATAAGGGTTCCGTTTTCGGCACGGAACCCTAAAAATGATAAATTTCTATCTTTAAATAATTAATTATAATTGTAAGAAGATATCAAAGGAAAGCCGTTTATATTTAATTTAAAGATATACTGTATTCAGATTTTGTTTGCAATACTTGAATACTATTCTAATGAATTAATAATAATAAAAAAAAACTATGCGACGTGTAATATCTAGTTTCTAGTTCCAATTTTATTAGACCCGAAAGAATAAAACTGATTTATATATTTTGGTTTTATTTACATATTATATTCACTGTAATTTAATAATTTATTTTAACTCAATTAATTTAATATAATGGAAATTTTATTATATTAAATTAATTTAATTCATTTAATATAATAGTATTATTTTGTTTTGCCAATTTATACTGTATGATAGTATATTTGTGTGTTAAAAAGTTTAGGATTAGTTTTACTTTTTGTTTTATAAGGATATTAATACATATATTTGTAATAATAAAGTAGGAATGGTTGCCTTGTGTAGGAATAAAGACTAAAATAAAAATGTAAGAAAAATCGTTAAACAGAAACTTCAACAATTTAATAGCTTAAAATAGAAGAAATGCGGCTGTATATAGCATTATTTTGTAAATACTGTTAATTCTGTTTCTTATATGAAATATGCATTACGGCTCATAAACGGCTCATATATTTTCTGCAAACAAATTTATTGAAATTTTAATTAGTTTACTGCGGGCTATATAATTAATTCATGAATACTACCAAACTGTTGATTAACTAAAATATTTAATTAGGAATGTATAATATTGAATAGTAATTTTAAATTAAGCGGTTTAATAACAACATTTAATATATTTTAATATTAATATTTAATAACAATAACAATGTGTTTCAAGTAATCAGTGTCAAGATCGATAGCCTGTTGTATAAAGTATACAATATATATATATATATATATATATATATATATATATATATATATATATATATATATATATATATATATAGATTATATTCCTTTTATTGGCATAAACAACAGTTTTACATATAACAGTGCTACCATCTATGTTAACCAAATAATTCAAATAATTACACACACGCTCCAACCTAAGACAGAACAAAAAATAATAAATAACTAGCAAAAAACAAACAAAAAGAAAAAGAAAAAAAACAATCCTCTCAAAAACAACATTTCCTCTCAAATAATAATAATAAAATCACGCGTCACCAGATGGTAAAAGAACTAAAGTTTTATTCTTTTTTAACTCCACCACTCTTTTCATCAAGGGCCATCCCGCTCCGTCCTCCCTCATACACGAGCCCCAGTCTTCTACTACCACACTCTCCTCTCTGCTCCACTGACATCCTGCACAGCTTTGAACCCAATGCGTCCACACGTCACTAGCTTCCCCACATATCTCACATCGTTTAAAACGGGAGCCCATCCAGTATCTCCTGCCCTTTTCCTCTGACCCGCATCTGTGCCGTGCTATCAATGCTTGAGGAAGTCTATCTCTTGTAAGGTACAACGGGAGCCTTTGGAACACTTGCACGCTCCCATATTCCGGTAGAAAATTACTCCCGTTGATCATCCTCTGACGACTCTGCAGCTCCACCTCGGTTAACATTTCATATACCAGTTCTTCCACCTTCCTTCCACTCACAAACATTCTCGCAATTTCCCCGCATGCCCACCCGCAGCTTTCATACAACTTCTTCCTTTCACTCCCACATTTAGTCACCTTATGAATACCTAAACCTTCCATGCTTACAACTCTCAGTACTTCTTTTACAATTCGTTCATTGCCCATTCCATACACTTTCCTTTCAAACTTGACGACCCTCCTAGCTGCTTGCGAAAACACTTTCACCATATTTGTTTCTTGCAGCACAATGTTTGTCGGCGTGGACCTGTCTAGTTTGAGGGCCATTTTTAGAAACTGCAGCTGCACTCTCTCAATTCTCTCCTCCTCTCTCACTCCCTACACTTCCGCTCCATACAAAAGAATACTTCTCACACATGCCTTCCACACTACCATTTTCGCTGCAAAGTTATTGTTCAAGCACTCCTTCCATACATTCCATAGCCCGTTTGCAGCCACCCACGCCTTTTTACAAATATATTTCACATGGTCTTTAGCGGACCCATCCTGCCCAAACATAAACCCAAGGTATTTGAAGCTGCTAACTTGCTCAATTATGCTGCTTCCCCACTTAAACGATTCACTCCTATTATCCGGTCTCTTTCGAAACACCATCCATTTAGTCTTTTTCACATTCACTACCAGTTTCCTCTTTTCAAAAAATCTTTTCACCCGATCGATCATCTCTGACATTTCTCCTTTCGTACTAGCTAAGATCACAACCTTTGCTCAGTACACTCTCTAAATCAGCGGTGTACAGGTTAAATAATATTGGACTCAACGGACAACCCTGCCTTAGCCCCATTTTAACCTCAAAACTTTCTGAAACATCCGCTCCTACTTTCACTCTGCAACAGATATGCTGATATAAATCCCTGATTCTCTCGATTAACTGCCGCGCTATACCTTTTATTCTCAGACATTCCCACATTCTCTCCCTCCCCACAGTGTCGTAAGCTGCCTTCAAATATATAAACAGAGCGTAAAGCTTCCCTTGTTTCTTAACCAATTCCTTCTCCGCAATATATTTCAACGTCACCAAGTGCTCCACCGTACTATAATGTTTTCTAAATCCAGCTTGCACATCTGGGATTAGGCCTATATCTTCCACCTCACATAAAAGCTTTGGCTTTAACAGCTTTGCATAGATTTTATAAGACGAGTCCATAACCGTTATTCCTCGGTAGTTAGCTAAGTCTTCCCTATCTCCACTTTTATATATTGGTACAATTAAGCCTTCCTTCCAGCTCTCCGGCACCCTTTTACAACCTCTGTACATCTTGTTTAGCTCTTTGAAAAGCTCTTGCTGGATGAGTATCGGCGCATGCTTCCACGCTTCATTCGGGATGCTGTCCAAGCCCACTGCTTTTTTTTCGGAAGCCTATCCACAACACTTGTAAATTCTTCCCACGTAAATTCATCACTGCCAATTACTGCCCCATTAACCCCTCCTGTATCGCCGCCGAACTGTTCGGGCACACCACTGGTTAGCAGCTCTTTAAAGTAGGTTCTCCACAGGTCCAGCGGCTTGTCACAACACCCTTGTTTTCGTCTATAAGCTGACACCATTTTCCAAATATCCATTGTAGATCTTCTTTAACTTCTCGAACTGCGCGGCTTCCCTCTCCTTCTTCTTTTGGAGTTCCAGCTCCTTCAGCTGCTTACGGCACCTATTGTATTCCCCCATCGAGTCCTGGCCCTTCTTCCACCTTTTGAACTTCTTCCTCACAGACCTCTTAAGTTCCTTGACTTCATCGTACACCATATATGTTTCTTTAGCCCCTCCACATTTGATCTTGACCCAAACCATGGCCTCTCGAACCACTTCCATTAAATGTTGCAAACTACCGACTCCCGGAGTTATTCTTTCCAAATTGATTTGGAACTTAACAATGGCTTTATCGTTCCAAACCGAGACTACTTTAGCATAACTATTCTCTCTTGGCACTGTCCTGATTTTACCTTCCCACGTTATTTCCAATGGAAAATGATCATAATCATCTCTCTCGCCTATTTGCATGTTCATTATGCGCATTCTTGCTACCTCATTGACTACTACATAATCAATTACCGATGCCCCTCTCCCACCAGCATAAGTGAATTCCACGCTCCAGTCTCCTTCAACACACCCGTTAATTACATTCCATTCCTTATCTTCCACCCATTCCAACCATTTTCTGCCTTCTTTGGTAACTAACTTATCCCTCGATCTTCTCGTTATCTTCGAACCCTCCACACTTATATTTCCTGTTTGGAGTTCACCTATCCTTACGTTCCAATCTCCTGCCAAGACAATTCTTTCTCCTGACACGTCGCTAGCTCTTCTGTTAATTTCTTTCATAAACAGCTCCAAATTTTGGTTGTTATAGATTATGAACAATCTTAAAACCTCCCCATTGATTTCCACGGCCCTCTTTTGAATACCTTCAAATTCCTCCTGATAGTTCTCTCTTAACTCGACAATATTTACTTGTACCCCTGTTATTATTCCTCCCCTCGCTCTACTTTTGACCTGCTCCTTCAGGGCACCTTGACACTCCCATCTAAATCCCCTAGGTAACTTAGATTTAACATCCCTCCAGTCTTGCTCTTCCACCCACGTTTCTACCAAACCTATTATGTGAAAACCTTTCAAATAGTCACATAAGTCCGACTTCCTCGCCCCTCCGACTTTTTTTTAAGACCAGCTATATTCCATACCAATATTTTAATTTGTTCTAGACCCTCCCCCAAACCTCCACTCCGCCCTCTACCGCCACCGCCCCCACTCACTGAAAAACCTTTTTCTCCAAAGCTAATGTCACTTCATTTAAAATGAACCATTCATTATCTATCTTCAACTTCTGATGCGCTAGTTTCACTTCTTTCCCTTCCAACTTTGCCACTCTTGCCCTTTTTCTAAGTTCCTGTTGAATTTTTCTCTGCCTCACGGTTAAGTCGTCATCTATATAAATATTACTGCCGGCTAATTTATTTTTATTTCTCATCACATCCATTTTCTCTTCCCATTTACTTAGTTTAACTACTATGGGTGAAACGCCATTTCCGCTTGCTTTTCCCACTTTATACATCTCCAGGATTACGGGCTCCACCATGAGTGTATTCGAAAATACCTTCTTCACTTCCACATTCCAATTCTCCGCCTCTTTAATACCATTTATAACTATGTTACATTTCCTATTCTGTTTGTCCTTTTCTTCTTCTAACTTGAAAAGTTCATCCAATCTTCTTCCTACCAGTTCGTTTTTTTTTCCTAGTTCTATTTCTAGCACCTCATTTTTAACCTTAACTGCTTTAAGTTGCTTTGCCACGTTGGCCACTCTTTCCCTGGTCTCATTGTTGTCCGCACTAATAGACTTCAGCTGATCCATCAGCCCAGCTTTCCACACTTTGTCCTCCTCCTTCTTCATAGTCATTTTTCTTATTAGACTCACTATCTGCTCTTTCACCTCAACCATCTCCTTTAACAATATTTCCATCGATATAGGGTCTACTTCTCCGGCTGGACTTTCCTTCTCCTTCCTCCTCTTTTTATGAGAAGCTTCTGGAGTTCGATCTAACCGCCTACTGCTTCTAAACGGCGCGAATTTTTCTCTATCGCTCTCCGAGATGCTGCCTCTTTCCCCGCTGCCGGCCATCGCGCGCTTCGCAGAATCCTCCGCGAGCACTACTGCTCACTCTTCACAGTTCTGCACTCCTAATAACCGAGCTGGCTTAATAATTTGATACACAGGGCCCCCTTATTTGTTTACTCAACCGCTTGCAATGATAATGACTTTATAGACAGTAGGCTTCCGCTAGAAATTCGACGCTAGCGACCAAACACCGGGAAACACTCTAACTAACTTGGTATAACACGACTGTCGCACTTCGCTTCAACGCTTCAAACTACAAACTATTACTCCATATATATATATATATATATATATATATATATATATATATATATATATATGTATATATATGTATATATATGTATATAATATATATATATATATATATATATATATATATATTGATATATTCTCTCTCTCTCTCAGTGTAAATAAAGATTTATTTATTTAAGTTAAATTTGCTCTGAGAAGAAAATTTAATGACGAGTTTAATGCGTTAGCTATGATTTAAATGATTATCTATTATCTTGAAGTTATTTTAAGAATGGGACAATGAATTAGTTGCACGGGGAAAGAATTAGAATGAATGGAAAGTAAATCAGGAACGTTAAGCTAATACTCCAAGAGTGGCACACCGTTCCCCATTGAAAAAACTTTCAGGGTTAGTGATGCATTCATTGTTTTTGTTGCGATCGAAATTAAAATCTTTATCCCCCAGTATGAGCGGTGCCCGCATATGTTTTGTGTTATTCCGAATCGATGTTTCTGCCGATACCTTCCCATTATCTGATTGCTGTGAGACTTAAAAGGAGGGAAGCTTGAGAATCCCAATTTTCTTGATGCTTTGAAGTTGTCATACGTAAAATTCGGGTTACGTCTCAAATTGTGATGTGATAAGAGTCAATCGTAACAGATTCTGCATGAGAGATTTATCCTTGCGACATAAAACGATTTCTTGATTCCCGGATAGTTACCGCCCCAATCAATGGCTTATCATCTACTGCTCTCCCTACATCAAATATCTGGGCATTTATATCGATAGGTCCTTGAAATTTATAGAACACGTCACTCAGGCGTGCGGGAAAGCAAAGCAGATCGGTTTCAGATTTAGCGCCGCGTCAATGAAAGAGTGGGGTCTTGGAAAGTCGGCCATGTCCACTATATATAAGGGAGCTGTCGAACCCTGTCTGCTGTACGGAGCGCCGATATGGTACAGTGTATGCGGAGTTAAAAAGCTCCCAGAGTGCAACGCGTCTGCACACTCGGGCCTCCTGCCGGCGGACTTTCGTGCGGCAGATCTAACTAAGAAACATCTGCTGCGCGAACTAGATGAGATTGAGCTTTCCGAGGCCATGGGCCTCACAATCTCACCGGATCGAATCTAGAGTCTGCATTCAGGGGATGGTGCACCCCGCGGAGATCGGGTTGATAAAGTATACACAGGATGAGGCAAATGCGCACTCAGTCGTTCAGTTGTTCACACACGGCTCTAGGTGGGAACGGGAACGGGGAGTAGGAGCGGCTCTCGCGGTGTACTCAGACGAAACTGAGATACACTTCCAAAACATGGGGCTCGCCGATTTCTGCTCCGTATTTCAGGCCGAATTAATAGCGGTAAATCGAGCGCTTGTGTATATTAGATCCAACATTAATGACTTCTCCGGCTGCTTCATCCTGTCTGACAGCATATCCGCTCTAGAAGCTCTACAACACATGTCAGCTCCTACGGAGCTTCTTGTAGAAACGTGGGAGATCGCGAGCGAAATATCGCAGCAAATAGAACTGCGCTGGCATTAGGTTCGAGCACATAAAGGCTCAATTGGAAACGAGAGAGCAGATACGCTGGCCAAACTGGCTTCGGGTATAGATTCTCCTCAGGAGCCAGGAAGTCAACTTCCTGTACTGTTTAATAAAATATCCCACAGATATGTAAGGAGCAGAATCTCTCTCCTCTTTTTCAGGGAATGGCAAACACGTTGGGAGAACACTCAAAACGGAAGGTGGACCAGGAATTTCATCCAATCGATCAAAGGGTGATAAAAGCGGTTCAAATCATCACGGGACACATGAACTTCAATTCCTACCTCCATCGGATTGGATGGAGGGAATCGCCGGACTGCGACTTTGGTGAAGTGGACTCCGTAGCCCATGTATTATTCAGCTGCCCGATGACCAGAAAATGGAGAGACCAGACCGAGATCGCGATGCTCAACGCCGGATGCACTTGGCCCAGAAGAGAAGAGGAAATAACGGATTCAGAGCTACATAAGACCTGGTGGAAGACTTTCGAAAAACCTGCGCCAGACGCCTCAATCGACTAGACCACGACCTGCCCTGATACCCCTAGCCCTCAGAAGCAAACCATTTCGGACTCCAACCCCTCTGAGCTCACCGTCATTGTAAACCTAATAAAACTTAATACTGGCGTCAATTTATTTCACCTTCCCAATTTCTTCTAGGTCAACACCAAATGTGCATATTAACGTTTATAATCCGTTACCAATTCCGCATTACCTACCCCATTTTCTACCCTATATTATACCAATCCTACCCTATCCTATCCTACCATTTTTACCACTCTATTCCAGCCCACCTAGCATAGTTTCTACTTTACTAATCTTAGCCTAGTTCCCTTGGCATATCCTAGATATTAACTCCCTATTTTAGCACTAGATATATTCATGTCAAGCTATGTAAGCCATTAGATAAATTAGATTAAGAGTGCCGGCAATATATCCTTTCCAACATAATAAATAAATACGATGTTACCATCACCAGGGTAGTATGCTGATGCGATCACTACTTCGCCGTGGGGGTCCTCGGTCTTGATGAAGGCCTGGATCGGAACTAAATCCCGCGTTAAAACTTCTGAAAGACATAACTAATTAATGCCCTTCCTTCCCTTCCTTACCATAATGCAAGTTCTAGGGGAGACCTCACGGCTGTCCCATACCAACTTACATTCCATGTTGCTGATGCCTCTGATCTTAACTCCGTAGGTCCAGGGTTCTTGCAGTAGCGCTATCATGCATCATATATATGCAGCAGCTTGGATGTTCACTTAGGCTATTTTAGTGCGCCTGCTGGTCATTCTTGTTTTATGACAGAAGGCGGCAATTCCTCCTCTGTCCCTACAAGAATCCGTGAAACATCTTCCGCTGCCTACGTTGACATGGCTGGACTGCTCATGTATACCTACGAGTGTAAGATCAAGGTCGTCCTACCGGTAATCCGGGCTGACTTTCTTGATCTCGGCATCGGCCATTATGACTTCAGCAGAGGGAGTGGCCGCCATTGCTGTGTCTTTAACCCCGGGATTGGCCGTTGTTGCAGTTGTAACTTCCGAGGGAGGGGCCACTGTGGCTGCCGCTACTACCTCTACACCTGCTTTTTCAGTGGCGTCATTTTTCCGTCCATTAACTTTAATCTACCCGAACCTCAAGTAGAGGCTATGATTGGCCGCCGCCATAGCTCTAGCAGAATCTATTCCCACAGTTAGGAGTTTACCTCCACTTTCCACCCGGCACACAAAGACTTTCCATTTGGAGATGTTGAGTTTTTTGTTTCGGGCCCTGAGGTAATTGATGGAGGCCTCCTCGGAGACCCAGGCTCCACTGAGACTTTGTCTCAGTGGGTCGTCGACTCCGCCTGGACAACCTCGGGGTGTGAAAGGATGTGTCCATCTCGTATTTATTTGTATTCCTATTCGTATTTATTCGTATTCCTCCTACCTTCCTTGGCCCTTTTTGTCTCCTCTTGCTTAGTCTCTTGCGTAGGTCAACAGTAACTTGCTTAGTTACTGTTCACCTTGCCCTGACTTTGTGAAGCCGGTCTGGGAGCGGGTCTCACAGGAGGTTGGCTTATTGGCTTGGTGGTGGTAATAATGCTACTAACCATCTATCCTTTGCTTTTTGCCGATAGTCTGGTAGTTGGTCTCTCGGATCGTGGAGCTTGCGCTCCATCTGATCCGCCAGTTCTATGGCGGTTAGGTTTCGCACACACGGATTATATTTTTTGAACTTCATATAAATCCCACGAGTAGCAAGGGAACTAAAGGTGATAAGGCTTAATACCCTCTGAGGTCGCCAGGTATCAGATGGGCTCTGTTCCAGCGATGGCCGGTTGCCCTTGGCCACCAGCCAGTCCCTTCGGCACGGGTCGCATGACATCTTGGATTAAGGGTTTGGAAGTTCTTGGTTGTTCGCTCTCCATTGAACTCCAGTTGGTAACGTCCAACGGTTTGTTGCGAAACTAAGCCATCACACCGGGACAAGGTGACTGCCAGAATGAGGGATTGTTTAAACAACAACAAGTCAATCCATCACTTAGCAAGTCGCACGTTTGTTAATTATTGTGCATTTTGAATTTTGTGGATAAGTGAATAAGAAACACTGCTGAATATGAGGCGAAGAAAATATATGAAAAATACTGCAGAAACCACATTGCAAGCAAAAAGCAGCCGGTGGTGTATTTTTTTTGAGCTGGTAGCGAGATTGGTCCTTTTTGAGAATGGAGCTTGATGTGACACGACATCTGTGAATTGAGCTCGATACAAGTCGGTGAATTGTTTTGTGATTGAATGGAAACAAACAACTGAACAGCTTATTGAGAATGTTATTGATAGTATTGCTGAGATTGAACAGGTTTTATTTTCACAGACGATTTTGGCCAAAGAATCATAGTTTTTGCAACATAAGGGTATCGACCCAAAGGTACAAGGATATTTTTTTAAAAAAGCAAATTAAAAAGTCAGATATGTTATAATTAAAGGTCGGAACTTTGGGTAATTGCCCATTTTTTTCTTTATAGGCAGATGAAAAAGATAAGCAAATAAATCAGTTTTACATGATTCTCTATCGTTTTATAGCTTTAAAAAACCTATTTTGCCTACTTTGCTGTTTTAAATTTCTACTGCCTAAAATATACTTAATGAGCTCTTATAGCGCCTATTTGTGACCTAAAATAGCGAAAAATTGTTTATTCATAAATTCTTAGTCTAGGTGAAATTACGGAACGCATTCTTTTTATCTAAACATTAGCAGCTGGTGCCACTTGGCACCAGCAAAAGTGTTCTCGCCGTTTTCATCACGTATTTGTGAATCCTAACCTCAAAATTACACTTTTGTTTATAAAGTTAAAATACTTCTGTGGGGATGTTGATTTGTTGTAATGGAATTTGACTGTAGCTGCGCAGAGTATATACACAAGGCACAACATTGTTTTAAAAATACAGATATTCCAATTTTTTTGGCATATATTTCATCCAATTTTCACATAAAAAATATAACATATTTTAAGCGAACATTTTTGAAAACCTGCCATACCTTTCTTATCTTTATAGAACCTATTAAAAACCTATTTTGTGTTTTTTGACAACCTAATAACCTACTTATTCTAACAATTTTTAATGTTTTCCAAAAGTTTCTTAGAAATCTTCAAATATGGAGAAATCATATATTTATTTAAACGTGTATGAGTGCATAGTACAAAAAGACTTAGTTAAAAATGTACCAATTATATTTGTACTTCCTAAGCAGTAATATGATATAACATTTAGAACATTTAAACTCCCAAAAACTTTTCTTGTTTTACTACTTTCATTTATTTTATGGCATTTTTTAAATTAAAAATACCTCACGCTATGATGAAATTAAATGAATAATATATAACATGTTTGCCGAGGAAACTGTAAGCCTTTTGGTAGTCTCATTAATACCGACTAATCAAAAAAGTTTAATTAAATTTCTAAAGATTATGCCGTTTACTAAGTAGATTATCTCAAAAACTTTCAACGATAAAAATAGCTTTCTAAGAAAGAAAAAAAAAATTTTTTTCCTGCTTAATTCTTCGGAATCTGTTCGGTCTATTCGGTCTATTGATTGATTGGAATCGTCGAAAGTTTAACAATTTTATTTATTTCAACATATTATTCAACTGGTAGCTTGGACTACAGGTACATTCAATTGCTCTCCCGATGTGGGTTAGATTCGTATAAAACGAAAACGCTACCCCTCCATAACTCTATTAAATTTCATCATTTTACCACCCCCGAATAAAAAACAACTGCATGATATAGATGTAATAAAAAAGCTGTCAAACTTCTAAAACATCTAATTAATACTTTTGATGATTTTTCGAAAAAATGCATCAGAACATACAATTTTTATTGGAATGCTCGTTTAAATTTATAGTTAAGTTAGAGTTAGACTTAAATTACGAGAGAATTCGAAAATTGATATATGCAAATATTTTATGAACATTCGGCATTCTTAACTCGTTCTTTTCTGTTTAAATTTACATCACACTCTTGAGGAATCATATTTTTGTTAATTCTGGTTTCAAGAGTTTAGAAGAATATGTTCAATTTAAAAATAAAAATTAATAATATTTAGAAATGCTGTAACCATCCTACGTTATAGATAATCATAAAAGCTTAAAACAAACTGAAAACAGTCTGATTATATAAATATCCTCAGCCTTTCCGGAGCTCTATAACAATTATTGAGGTCAATGTATTTTTGAGTGTTTTGATAGTTTCAAAATGTTTATTGTTGTAAATGTGTCAAATTATGGAATGTTTACGTAAGACATATAAGTTTATAATGAGTTTGATCACACACGAGACGTAAACGCGGCTTATAAAATAATTCTTATTCAATAAAAATTCGGTATTCAATAAAACACAAACAATGTTTATATATAATTATGCAAAAATTAAAGGAGTGGAAATAAATAGAAGGTAAGAATTTCATGGTAAAAATAATAAATTATTTTTGAATGCCACCTCAATTACATATAATCATTTAATTGGGGTAATATTTTTGGCCCTTCTTAAGACAGGCAGGGCGGACCATGGTGTTATTCCTGGTCCTACATAGGAGGAGATACAAAGAATAAAAATCAATCAAAGAATTACTGTTACCACTTATTATCATAAGTAATCATAACCGTTGGTTGTACTCTTGGAATTTTACGGTCTTCGTATGGAATCTATTAAGAAAAATATATTTATAAAAGTATATAAATTTCAGCGCGGAAAATATGAGAATTTTGTGATTTCAGGGAAACGGCAGAGGAAATTACACGGTGAAAATTATGTAACGGTTTAAGTTGTTTTTGGTTTGGAAATTCTATCAGAAATTTAGATAACATGTTGATTTATCACCGAAGGTAAATATTTTCTAAATTTGTACACAACCTAAAATAAATAGCAATCAAAAGTGAAGAGAAAATATATAAATATATATTTCATCGCTCGCAGTGATACACGATGGGCGTGTAAGCGAAGTCTTGCACCGGTGTTTTCTTTCAAATAACCAGGCATAAAACTTTTAATGAGTGCTTCCCTAACTCCACTGCTCTCCTCCACGCCTAAAACTGACACCTGTTCGGCATCGTGTCTCCTTGTCTCCTCGTATGCTAGAAAATATTGCGTTTTTTTTTTAACTAGTACATACAACTAGTGCAATAGGAAACGTATAATGACTTAAGACTTATGACATTATAAGACTTATATGTCTTACGTAAACATTCCATAATTTGACACATTTACAACAATAAACATTTTGAAACTATCAAAACACTCAAAAATACATTGACCTCAATAATTGTTATAGAGCTCCGGAAAGGCTGAGGATATTTATATAATCAGACTGTTTTCAGTTTGTTTTAAGCTTTTATGATTATCTATAACGTAGGATGGTTACAGCATTTCTAAATATTATTAATTTTTATTTTTAAATTGAACATATTCTTCTAAACTCTTGAAACCAGAATTAACAAAAATATGATTCCTCAAGAGTGTGATGTAAATTTAAACAGAAAAGAACGAGTTAAGAATGCCGAATGTTCATAAAATATTTGCATATATCAATTTTCGAATTCTCTCGTAATTTAAGTCTAACTCTAACTTAACTATAAATTTAAACGAGCATTCCAATAAAAATTGTATGTTCTGATGCATTTTTTCGAAAAATCATCAAAAGTATTAATTAGATGTTTTAGAAGTTTGACAGCTTTTTTATTACATCTATATCATGCAGTTGTTTTTTATTCGGGGGTGGTAAAATGATGAAATTTAATAGAGTTATGGAGGGGTAGCGTTTTCGTTTTATACGAATCTAACCCACATCGGGAGAGCAATTGAATGCACCTGTAGTCCAAGCTACCAGTTGAATAATATGTTGAAATAAATAAAATTGTTAAACTTTCGACGATTCCAATCAATAAATTAGACCGAACAGATTCCGAAGAATTAAGCAGGAAAAAAATTTTTTTTTTCTTTCTTAGAAAGCTATTTTTATCGTTGAAAGTTTTTGAGATAATCTACTTAGTAAACGGCATAATCTTTAGAAATTTAATTAAACTTTTTTGATTAGTCGGTATTAATGAGACTACCAAAAGGCTTACAGTTTCCTCGGCAAACATGTTATATATTATTCATTTAATTTCATCATAGCGTGAGGTATTTTTAATTTAAAAAAGCCATAAAATAAATGAAAGTAGTAAAACAAGAAAAGTTTTTGGGAGTTTAAATGTTCTAAATGTTATATCATATTACTGCTTAGGAAGTACAAATATAATTGGTACATTTTTAACTAAGTCTTTTTGTACTATGCACTCATACACGTTTAAATAAATATATGATTTCTCCATATTTGAAGATTTCTAAGAAACTTTTAGAAAACATTAAAAATTGTTAGAATAAGTAGGTTATTAGGTTGTCAAAAAACACAAAATAGGTTTTTAATAGGTTCTATAAAGATAAGAAAGGTATGGCAGGTTTTCAAAAATGTTCGCTTAAAATATGTTTATTATTTTATTATTTAATATGTTATGTTATATGTTTTATTATTTAATATGTTTATTATTTAATTTATGTGAAAATTGGATGAAATATATGCCAAAAAATTTGGAATATCTGTATTTTTAAAACAATGTTGTGTCTTGTGTATATACTCTGCGCAGCTACAGTCAAATTCCATTACAACAAATCAACATCCCCACAGAAGTATTTTAACTTTATAAACAAAAGTGTAATTTTGAGGTTAGGATTCACAAATACGTGATGAAAACGGCGAGAACACTTTTGCTGGTGCCAAGTGGCACCAGCTGCTAATGTTTAGATAAAAAGAATGCGTTCCGTAATTTCACCTAGACTAAGAATTTATGAATAAACAATTTTTCGCTATTTTAGGTCACAAATAGGCGCTATAAGAGCTCATTAAGTATATTTTAGGCAGTAGAAATTTAAAACAGCAAAGTAGGCAAAATAGGTTTTTTAAAGCTAGTGTAAAACGATAGAGAATCATGTAAAACTGATTTATTTGCTTATCTTTTTCATCTGCCTATAAAGAAAAAAATGGGCAATTACCCAAAGTTCCGACCTTTAATTATAACATATCTGACTTTTTAATTTGCTTTTTTAAAAAAATATCCTTGTACCTTTGGGTCGATACCCTTATGTTGCAAAAACTATGATTCTTTGGCCAAAATCGTCTGTGAAAATAAAACCTGTTCAATCTCAGCAATACTATCAATAACATTCTCAATAAGCTGTTCAGTTGTTTGTTTCCATTCAATCACAAAACAATTCACCGACTTGTATCGAGCTCAATTCACAGATGTCGTGTCACATCAAGCTCCATTCTCAAAAAGGACCAATCTCGCTACCAGCTCAAAAAAAATACACCACCGGCTGCTTTTTGCTTGCAATGTGGTTTCTGCAGTATTTTTCATATATTTTCTTCGCCTCATATTCAGCAGTGTTTCTTATTCACTTATCCACAAAATTCAAAATGCACAATAATTAACAAACGTGCGACTTGCTAAGTGATGGATTGACTTGTTGTTGTTTAAACAATCCCTCATTCTGGCAGTCACCTTGTCCCGGTGTGATGGCTTAGTTTCGCAACAAACCGTTGGACGTTACCAACTGGAGTTCAACGGAGAGCGAACAACCAAGAACTTCCAAACCCTTAATCCAAGATGTCATGCGATCCGTGCCGAAGGGACTGGCTGGTGGCCAAGGGCAACCGGCCATCGCTGGAACAGAGCCCATCTGATACCTGGCGACCTCAGAGGGTATTAAGCCTTATCACCTTTAGTTCCCTTGCTACTCGTGGGATTTATATGAAGTTCAAAAAATATAATCCGTGTGTGCGAAACCTAACCGCCATAGAACTGGCGGATCAGATGGAGCGCAAGCTCCACGATCCGAGAGACCAACTACCAGACTATCGGCAAAAAGCAAAGGATAGATGGTTAGTAGCATTATTACCACCACCAAGCCAATAAGCCAACCTCCTGTGAGACCCGCTCCCAGACCGGCTTCACAAAGTCAGGGCAAGGTGAACAGTAACTAAGCAAGTTACTGTTGACCTACGCAAGAGACTAAGCAAGAGGAGACAAAAAGGGCCAAGGAAGGTAGGAGGAATACGAATAAATACGAATAGGAATACGAATAAATACGAGATGGACACATCCTTTCACACCCCGAGGTTGTCCAGGCGTAGTCGACGACCCACTGAGACAAAGTCTCAGTGGAGCCTGGGTCTCCGAGGAGGCCTCCATCAATTACCTCAGGGCCCGAAACAAAAAACTCAACATCTCCAAATGGAAAGTCTTTGTGTGCCAGGTGGAAAGTGGAGCTAAACTCCTAACTGTGGGAATAGATTCTGCTAGAGCTATGGCGGCGGCCAATCATAGCCTCTACTAGAGGTTCGGGTAGATTAAAGTTAATGGACGGAAAAATGACGCCACTGAAAAAGCAGGTGTAGAGGTAGTAGCGGCAGCCACAGTGGCCCCTCCCTCGGAAGTTACAACTGCAACAACGGCCAATCCCGGGGTTAAAGACACAGCAATGGCGGCCACTCCCTCTGCTGAAGTCATAATGGCCGATGCCGAGATCAAGGAAGTCAGCCCGGATTACCGGTAGGACGACCTTGATCTTACACTCGTAGGTATACATGAGCAGTCCAGCCATGTCTACGTAGGCAGCGGAAGATGTTTCACGGATTCTTGTAGGGACAGAGGAGGAATTGCCGCCTTCTGTCATAAAACAAGAATGACCAGCAGGCGCACTAAAATAGCCTAAGTGAACATCCAAGCTGCTGCATATATATGATGCATGATAGCGCTACTGCAAGAACCCTGTACATACGGAGTTAAGATCAGAGGCATCAGCAACATGGAATGTAAGTTGGTATGGGACAGCCGTGAGGTCTCCCCTAGAACTTGCATTATGGTAAGGAAGGGAAGGAAGGGCATTAATTAGTTATGTCTTTCAGAAGTTTTAACGCGGGATTTAGTTCCGATCCAGGCCTTCATCAAGACCGAGGACCCCCACGGCAAAGTAGTGATCGCATCAGCATACTACCCTGGTGATGGTAACATCGTATTTATTTATTATGTTGGAAAGGATATATTGCCGGCACTCTGCTCTCGCACTGAGCCGGTTATCTTAATCTAATTTATCTAATGGCTTACATAGCTTGACATGAATATATCTAGTGCTAAAATAGGGAGTTAATATCTAGGCTATGTCAAGGGAACTAGGCTAAGATTAGTAAAGTAGAAACTATGCTAGGTGGGCTGGAATAGAGTGGTAAAAATGGTAGGATAGGATAGGGTAGGATTGGTATAATATAGGGTAGAAAATGGGGTAGGTAATGCGGAATTGGTAACGGATTATAAACGTTAATATGCACATTTGGTGTTGACCTAGAAGAAATTGGGAAGGTGAAATAAATTGACGCCAGTATTAAGTTTTATTAGGTTTACAATGACGGTGAGCTCAGAGGGGTTGGAGTCCGAAATGGTTTGCTTCTGAGGGCTAGGGGTATCAGGGCAGGTCGTGGTCTAGTCGATTGAGGCGTCTGGCGCAGGTTTTTCGAAAGTCTTCCACCAGGTCTTATGTAGCTCTGAATCCGTTATTTCCTCTTCTCTTCTGGGCCAAGTGCATCCGGCGTTGAGCATCGCGATCTCGGTCTGGTCTCTCCATTTTCTGGTCATCGGGCAGCTGAATAATACATGGGCTACGGAGTCCACTTCACCAAAGTCGCAGTCCGGCGATTCCCTCCATCCAATCCGATGGAGGTAGGAATTGAAGTTCCCGTGTCCCGTGATGATTTGAACCGCTTTTATCACCCTTTGATCGATTGGATGAAATTCCTGGTCCACCTTCCGTTTTGAGTGTTCTCCCAACGTGTTTGCCATTCCCTGAAAAAGAGGAGAGAGATTCTGCTCCTCACATATCTGTGGGATATTTTATTAAACAGTACAGGAAGTTGACTTCCTGGCTCCTGAGGAGAATCTATACCCGAAGCCAGTCTGGCCAGCGTATCTGCTCTCTCGTTTCCAATTGAGCCTTTATGTGCTCGAACCTAATGCCAGCGCAGTTCTATTTGCTGCGATATTTCGCTCGCGATCTCCCACGTTTCTACAAGAAGCTCCGTAGGAGCTGACATGTGTTGTAGAGCTTCTAGAGCGGATATGCTGTCAGACAGGATGGAGCAGCCGGAGAAGTCATTAATGTTGGATCTAATATACACAAGCGCTCGATTTACCGCTATTAATTCGGCCTGAAATACGGAGCAGAAATCGGCGAGCCCCATGTTTTGGAAGTGTATCTAAGTTTCGTCTGAGTACACCGCGAGAGCCGCTCCTACTCCCCGTTCCCGTTCCCACCTAGAGCCGTGTGTGAACAACTGAACGACTGAGTGCGCATCCTGTGTATACTTTATCAACCCGATCTCCGCGGGGTGCACCATCCCCTGAATGCAGACTCTAGATTCGATGTCGCCCGGTGAGATTGTGAGGCCCATGGCCTCGGAAAGCTCAATCTCATCTAGTTCGCGCAGCAGATGTTTCGTAGTTAGATCTGCCGCACGAAAGTCCGCCGGCAGGAGGCCCGAGTGTGCAGACGCGTTGCACTCTGGGAGCTTTTTAACTCCGCATGCACTGTACCATATCGGCACTCCGTACAGCAGACAGGGTTCGACAGCTCCCTTATATATAGTGGACATGGCCGACTTTCCAAGACCCCACTCTTTCATTGACGCGGCGCTAAATCTGAAACCGATCTGCTTTGCTTTCCCGCACGCCTGAGTGACGTGTTCTATAAATTTCAAGGACCTATCGATATAAATGCCCAGATATTTGATGTAGGGAGAGCAGTAGATTGATTTGCCACCTATTTTAAAACTGGATTCTGTTCATTGAATCTCTGTTTTTGCCGCATTAAATTTGAATTTGGTCTCGGCAGACCATACGGTAAGTGTCTCCAGCGCGCGGTTTACTGAGTTTCTGAGTCGTTTATACGTGGTGGATCTCGCTAATAGCATTGGGTCGTCAGCATATGCGACTATCTCGCAGCCTTCCGGGAGGTCTCTGTCGAAGTGGAATCGTACAGGATCTTCCAGAAACCGGGACCAGATTTGTATCCTTGCGGACAACCTTTTTCTATAACTTTTTCCACGAGTATATTGGGCTCTGAGCCATCCTGTTGTTGAAATAGTCTCTAGCTAGGCGGATGAGATTGTCTGGACATTTCTTAGAAATTATTCTGTCGATAATGAGTGGTCACCATGCGATGTCGAACGCGCCGCTGATATCCAGAGCGACCGCCGCGCAATACTTTTTTGATGGCATCAATGGTTCTATTCCCTTACGAAAACCAAATTGATTGTTGCTGAGCAACTTATTTTTGGACAAGTAATGCTCCAATCTAGTGATTAGGAGCGAATCTAGAATTTCCGGCTACAGGAAGTAGGCAGATCGGTCTGAAGTCTTTTGGACTTGATCCGTTCTTGTTTGGTTTGGGGACGGTCTTGACTAATTGCTCTTTCCAGCAAGCTGGGAAGACACCTATTTTGAGACATTTGTTATAGATATTTCTAAAGAGGGACGAGTTATTCTCAAAAGCAATGCGAACTATGTCCGCTGACAAACCGTAAATACCTGGCGCTTTCCTTCCGTTCATGAATCTGAGTACGCGGTTTATTTCCGGAACCGTGAAGGGCCTGTCGTCAGACTCTGTATCTTCGTTGATGTCATCTTCTGGGAAAAACGTATTGAGGAGTTGGTCTCACGCGGGTGGTCTCACAAAGGTCGAGGTGATTATTCCTGATTTGGAGGCTAGGTAGATAGCCCGCGGATGAATATTTCCCTCTGAGCACCTTGTCGACTGTGCCCCAAGGAACTTTATTAGACGATATAGTGCAGAACTCTTGCCATTTCTTTTCCTTTGTCTTGAGGATTTGGTATTTGTATTTGCGACGTTAAATGTCATAATCTGCGCGTCTTTCCGTACGATTTTTGCCCGTGCTTTGTTGATATGGCCTGCGGAGTTTGTTATTTTCTTTGCGTAATTTAGTGAGTTCCGTCGTCCACCAGGGGACCGAGTTGGTGAACTTTTTCCGAACCGGAATCGCGTCGTGCGCTGCATCGATTAATGACTTATTTATTTTATCTGCGAATTCTGACACTTGATCGGGCGTTCGACAATTATCTAATTTTGGGAATACATTATTAGCGTAAATTCGAAATTTCTCGGCAATGAGAGACCAATCTGCTCTTTTAGTGCAGAATCCGCGGACGGATTCTGGAGCGTGGTTTTTGATGCCAATCGATCAGCCTATGTATTTATGATCGGATAGGCTGTCCTCGCTTGACAAGTGCCAGTCCGTTATGTTTGCGCACAGCCTGTCACTTGCGAGCGTAATGTCTATGATACTATTCCCGTTTGGACCCATGAATGTGCTCCTCTCCGCGGTTGAGTACGTATAGATTGTTTTCAGATATAACAATCTTCAAACAATCTCCCGCGACTGTTTTCGATTTTTTTGCCGCATGTGGGCGATTTACTGTTTATGTCCCCTGCCAACAAAATGTCGCCTTTAGGCCTCAACTGTACCACCGCGGACCTCAAAAACCCTAAATTTTCCTCGAATCTATCCTCCGTTACCTGTCTAGCGACGGGTGGTAGGTATACAGGGATTGCGTGAAAGGTACTTTTCCCCGAAAGGATTTGCGCGACAGAGCACATCTTGTTGGAAAATCCCGCCATAAAGATAACGTTGACCTCGGGGTCTGTAATTATTACGACCGCTCTTGTGTTCGGGTTAAGAGCATTAAGAGCATCGGGTTCGGGTTAAGAGCATCTGTTTTATTATTCTCCACGATTCTAAAACGCGAGTGAAAACCGGCGACTTTTCCTCGAATGTGGCTCTTGTATAAAAACTACCTGGACTTTATCCCTAACTATTTTTTCTATTAGCGCACCTGTAGCCGCTTTGGATTTTCCTAGATTAATCTGGAGACACTTAATTGTTTTTTTAATTTTAAGAGTTTTAACAGCCATAGTCGGTTCTGGCTATTAACGACTTTCTAATTTTTATTGCCACGGGGCAAACTAAACTGATGGTTGGTCTTTTGGGTCTACCCGTTTGTTCCTAATGCAAAGAATGCACTTAGCATTTTTTGCATGACTTAAGGTCATGGTCTCCGCTACATCTGGCGCAAACTTGTTTTTCGCGGCACATTTTATAAATATGCCCTGTTTTTACACTTGTAACAGTGCGCGACTTCTAAATAATCACTAATACCTCTCCGTCTACTATTATGTTTCGGACTTTTGGCGAAACCACGAAAACAAAGTTTGCCCTATCTTTACTATTCCTGCAATTGAATTTGTGAGAGAATTTCATCTCTCTATCTCTCTCTGTAGCGACTCTAAATCTGCGAAGTTTTGCGCCATGAGGTGATTTTTCACGCGGAGACTGCTTGCTAGCTTTTCTATGGTTATATCTTTCTCAACAGCATAAAAGACAACTTTGGGTTGTCTTTTATCTTCGGCTCTGACCGTGCAGTTTTTCATGCTGCTTTTAACTTTTCCCCTAAGTTTTTTAGCATCTGACTTGGACGGGCAGTTAACAACTATAGAACCGTCTCTCGTCGTTCTAATTGATTTCACCCTGATTCCAGCTTCGACGATGTCGATAGCCTTTATCAAATCCTCTCTAGTTTTGTCAGAGTTCTCGCTCTCTATATTGTTGTTAATGAAAACTAAATTTTTCTCACTTACCTTCTGGCTGTAAGTGGCTCTGGGGTTCGGCTGGGTGGAGGTGACGGCTGATGGGGAGGCCTGTGGGGCGGTTTATGCTACTCTTCCTTCCTTCAGTTTCCGGTTTTCCTCCCTCAGGTTCCGGTTCTCAGCATCCTTCTTGGATTCTCAGGTACGGACTTCTCGGAGGATTCCACAAAGCTAGCCGATGTGGCCGATAAGTTCTAACGATGATTCCTGAAGATCATCTTTGGTTTCTTGACGTATCGCCTTGGCGTGCGAGATTTTGCCAATCTTCTTGGCCAAGTGCGTGAGTTCTTCTCCTAGATGTTCTCTTCTGCCATGTCGGCTAAATTTTCGGGCACGGGTTCGACTATCGCCACAACATATACATACCTTTCTGTGTCGCTACAACTTTCACTGTCTGAATCCGTGGATTCAGAATCACTGGCAAATATTCTCTTTTTCTTTTTCTTCATAACATTTTTCCAGTTCGAGTCGGAACTTTCCTCTTACGAGGATTGTGCCTTCTCTATTTACACCACTAACTTGCACTAAATCACCACTAACTTGCACTGAATTTATTTGTTGAATAAATTAAATAAATTAACACATAAACGTTAACTTTGGGTGTCTCATAAAATAATTAATAAAAAGGGTTTTATACCTGGAACGGATTATCTGTCAGGAGCGCTCACATTCAGCACGTCCGTACGGGTTGAGAGCTCGGACGAGACGCGGTGATGGTAACAGCATACCACCCGTGGAAGTACAAAAACTGGTACTTTTTTTGGTGAACACTGTATTAGGAGAAGCCTGCCACTCCTCGTTGGTTCGCGACACATCGCGAATGCCCACAACGAGATGTAGGGCAGCACGGACACTAATAAGAGAGGTTTAGAAGACCTTTAGAATATCTCATTAAAGAAAACTTGAATGTGTACAACGTCGGGAACAGACCAATTTTTTTCACTAAGGTCAGAAATGAGGTACTGGATATTACGGTAGGTAGCACTAACGTAATTAATTAAAAAGTGGAGAGTTTCAAGTGAACCAATCATGTCAGATCATAGGACCATAGAGTTTGAACTGGAAGGAGCGCGTGAAGAAAACACCCCCATTCGAAACCTCAGACAAACTGTGTGACCTATATTTTGTTTCCAACTAAAAGAGAACCTAGAGCAAGTGACAGTGCGAGGCAGTATCAAACAATACACCTTAATGGAGCAGCCTGTAGGAAAAATAAATGTAGCAATCACCATGGCATTTGAATCCAGCTGCCCGGTAAAAACCGTGAAGGAGCATAAGGATGAAAAATGGTGGAACAATAATTTGGCTAGTTTAAGAACAAAAGTAAGTAGGCTTTTCAACAAAGGTAAGCATTATGGAAATTGGCTAGAATACTCCGAGGTGCTTACCACCTACAACAAGAGGATCATAAGGACAAAAGCTAAAAACTTTAGGACCTTCTGTGAATATCCTAAGCCACCCCGGTGGCAGCTAGATTGCACAAAGCACTAGCGAGGGATAGCCATTTAAGGCCCCAGATGTAGACGGACTAGTTCCCGCCTTCCTACAACAAGGAGGGAGAGAACTAATGCCGTATCTTCTACAAATCTTCAGAATTCGTTTAGCGCTCGGATACATACCGGAGCTATGGAGAAAGTGGTATTCATATCGAAGGTGGGGAAGAAGTACACCACTCAATCGAAGTCATTTAGACCCATTAGTCTAACATCTTTTATGCTAAAGACAATGGGGAAGGTAATCGATAACTACCTTAGGACAAATGTGCTGGTAGGTGCACCACTGCACAACTTTCAGCATGCATACAGAGCAGGGAAATCCAGGAACCGCCCTGTATCAGCTGACAAATGAAAAAGAAGCAGCAATAGAGACAAAGGAGGTAGCGATATGTGCCTACTTGGATATAGAGGGAGCCTTTGACTGCACTTCATACGAGGCTGTCAAAGCGGATCTCGAAAGAAGGAATATTAACAGCACTATCTCAAAGTGGATGGGAGAAATGCTGAGTACCAGAGACCAAATGCTGAGACACAAGTGGGAAGAGATACCATAAAGATCTCCACAACTCCAGGGTGCCCACAGGGAGGTGTGCTATCACCACTGATGTGGAGCCTGGTAGTTGATGAATTACTGGCTAGGCTTAACAACCTAGACATCAAATGTCAAGGTTACATCAATGACATAGTCATAATAGCCAGAGGGAAGTTTGAGGGAACGCTCTGCGATATCTTACATAGAGTGTCAAACAGTGGGACTGAGACTCAACTCGAGCAAAACCACGGTGATACTTTACTAGAAATTGAAAACTAAACTGCCTCCATCCCATACTGTTACATGGGAGGGCAGTAGAATACAGACAGGAGATAAGGTATCTGGGTATCACACTAGATAGCAAACTCCTATGGAATAGACATACTGAAGCAGCGGTAGATAAAACCAAACGCGCTCCCATGGTTTGCAGAAATCTGACAGGAAAAACGTGGGGTTGTAACTCCACAATCCTGCGATGGATGTATCCTGCCATGATAGTGAGACCTGCGATCACTGCCGAGGCGGTTGCGTGGGGAAGTAGAACTAAGCTGGCCTCTATAAGGAAACAGCTTGAGGTGATTCAAAGACTGGCGTGTATCTGTGTGTCTGTGACCGACAGCAGCAATAGAACTGTTGCTGGATCTGACTCCGATGCACCTGGTCGTGGAGAGGGCCGCCAGATCAGCGATTGGAAGGTTTAGCAAGGAAGGAAAAGTAAAAACAGCAGAAGTAAAAAATCGGAAGCAGAGACCGGAACAGCCTCGCTGCTAAGATCCCCTGGGTGGAAGCACCAAAAGACGAAATGGTATGCAAATTCCATTTCGAGAAAAACTACACAGCAATGTGTAGTAGTAAAGCGGATTGGAACGACGAATTCTCAGCATATCACATCGAGCAAAATACTATCAAGTGGTATACTGATGGTTCGAAAACAAAGGAAGGTACTGGTGCAGGAGTGTTAGGAGCTCGTAAAAAATACTTCGAATCAATGGAAACATGTATCTAACAAGTATCTACTAAGCAGAGGTACACGCAATCGAAAGATGTGCACAATTTAACTTCGACAGAAATTACTATCCTGTCAGACAGGGCTAGAGGAGGATAACATATGCAGATTATGTGCTTCAGCAGAGGAAACCCCCACACATCTGCTCAAAGACTGCGGAGCACTGCTCCGAAAGAGGCAGATGTACCCCGGGGACCACTGCTTGAACGCAGAGAAGTTATATTACTTTAATCCCACCCAGATCCTGGAATTCCTAAAGGAATCAGGACTAGGCGCTTCACATGGGTAAGTATACCAACGCTTAGAGAAAGAGGGTGGGATATAATAGATCTATAAAGGTCGAGTACAATTCGTCACCACCATATCTATAATCTACAATCTGGATAAACAATTACCTTGTAATCCTGGCATTTAAATCATTGTTTTTTAATATGCTGCAATCGACTTCTTTAAATTTCAGTTGATGTGAACGGTCTTATACAGACTTGTTTATGTTTTCAGCGATACTAGTACTTATTACAAATTTCTTATCGACCTCTATTGCTTGTTCTATTAATTCTTCCACATATTTAAAAAATTATAGATATCCTAAACACTATATTTGTATGTATGTTATATCACGCTACGTTTGAAATGCATAAGGAATTTCTTGATAAGATAAGATTTTTTTTTTAAAAGAGGTAACATATTTCCTAAACAAACTGTTTTTACTTGGCAGTTGTTATCGATAATAACATTTTCTTGCAACAAAATTTTGGATACTAATTATATAACTATTTATAATTATTATTTCATAAAACATATTTGTCTATATTTTTGCTACAAATCTAATGACTTTTGTATTTTGTGTTTCAAATCGTTGAAAAGTAAAGCAAAGCAAAACATTAACAATTAAAAAGAACAATTGTAACCAAAATTTTAAAAATAATAATAAGTTGAAAAAGGAAGATTTTAAAAAATTGCGTTGTGTACAAGTTTTTTTCTTCCAAGTTTTTCTCAGTTTTCCTCCTCAAGAATAAAAAATTTTGCTATAAATGAATATTAATAAAATATTTGGATACATTTTGTATATTTATCTTTTAGCTTTTTCTTGGGAGAGGGTTTGAGATTTTTACATTGATGTCCATTACATACAATTTTGATTTGAATAAGAGGTGCATTTGTGCGATTGCATCGTATAAAAAATAGTAGTTCTATTATACCTTCAATGGGAAAAGGGACGGTGCACATGGTTTACAATTGCAATGCCACGGGCGAGGATATGTAACAAAACACACATTTATGCACAAACTTCTAGGAAACGAAAAAGGGGATTATTTTCGTCTCTCCTCCTTTTTACCACTAAAGGAGGAGAGACAAAAATAGCAGATGGAGGAACAATGTATTTTATTTGTCTTGTTCTTTGGATTGGTTTACCTTTTCTTCTATGGGAATCGGTGAATTTATTTATTCTTCTAAACCAGGGGATCCCAAAGTTTTTCTTAGGCGGGCTAATTTAATAATACCGAATTTTTTGGCGAGCCAAAAAAAGGAATAAAATCAAAACAATAACCACGATTTTTTTTGTACCAATATATTTAACTATTTCTTACTTTTTTTGTATTAATATAAATAAATGAATGTTCAACACTAGCGAAATGAAATTTTAAGTTAATAGTGGAAAGAAATCGTTCGGCCTTTTTATACAGTAAAATTGCGCACAAAAAAGCTTCCGCGCAAAAATTTTACAATTTAATAAAAATATAGCAATAATGATCAATCGATGTCTGATCAACATCAACGCACTCTTTTTCTACTTTAATATACCTCATCCATTTCTCAACTTAATCCACTAAAGTATTTATATCATTTTATTAAAGACGATGTCGCATTATTCCTAATAATAACTATGATTTATTAATTAATACTTTTTAATATATATTGATTTAAAAACTTTTCGATTAGAGCACGTTTTTGTAATACTCTCTCCAATGGCATGCTATTTCTCGCTTCTCATGGGAGTTAACTTAATCGCAATAAGAACATTTAAAGCAAGAAACGTAAATATTCTCGATAAAGACCTTTAAATCTCAGTTCCCTAAACCTATGTTCTACAATTATTTTATAATTCTACTATCATATAAGAATGAGTGTCATTCTTCCGATTCTATACATTTTTATTTTTCATTAGTTTGTACTTCGATGGTGACTCTATATACTTCAAACTACCTTTATGTGACTATTATACTGTATATTCCCTTAATATATTTATTGTACCCTAGTTTAGTTATTTATATAGTATTTTTAATTACCATTATATTTGAAGTCTAGTAAGCCTTCCTAATGCTTCAAAAAACAGAAATGCAATTAGATCTAAAGCCGAAATAGTCTGGGCTTCGGAAAGCCACGCTCGTGGCACAAAAACGTGCAATGCCCTAGTCCAAAATCGGTACCAATGCTGACAGGTTGCGAATACATAGAATTATTCATTCACACTATTCGTATTTTCGGATTCCTAAATTCAACAATATTGTTTATTGATACGGGCGTTGTGAGAAGGAAATGTGCCGCATTAGCGAATAGTCTGTAAAATAGTAGCCCTTTATAAAGTAAATTTTGTCATTCTTTAGGCTTGATTGTATAATTTCTATAATGATAATGTCAATATTTACTAATAACAGCAAACTAAAATACCAAGAAGTTTCGCTACCACCAATATTAGGGTTTCAGGAGCCCCGATTTGGAGTGCGTTGGGCTTCTTTGGCTCAAGGTAGGTTTATTGTTTAGAGTTTTAATATATTAATATAATGATATTGGTTGGTAAAATGAAAAGAGCACCCAAATTTTTGGCTTGAGGTTCAAACATAATGATTGCAATACCGATATATCGAACACCGGTATTTCGAGATACTTTGCAATTTTGTGAAACCGCTATTTGCTAAGGAAAAATATCCGGATCCATTTTCGAATAATTTTTCATTGATGTAACCATGTACGACCAACTAATGACGATGACACGACCAACCTCAATCATTTGCTGTATCACTTCCGCTCGGATCTCAACTTAATTTTGGATGAGCCTCACATTGAACGTTGTAGTGAAATTGTTCGTAGTGTTTTAAATATTTAACGTTTGCATATTTTTTAAATTAGCGAGTTCTTTTTTGAGTTTCTGTTTCGGCAGGCAAAGATTTTCATCATGCGCGTGCACTGACTTTTTAAAATCACTTGGATTATACAACATGGATTATTTATGACAGAAGATATTTCCTGCATAACTACTGGTAGAGCAACGGTGATATATATATATATATATATATATATATATATATATATATATATATATATATATATATATATATATATATATATATATCAATTTCCCAATTTTTTCATCACCGTTGCTCTACCAGTAGTTATGCAGGAAATATCTTCTGTCATAAATAATCCATGTTCCTCCAACTTGCAGTTAACTTCTTCTACTACACTTGTCCATTCGTCAAACGTGAGACTAAAATCTGTACCATTTAATTTTAATGCTGTTAATTCTTTAGAAACCATTTTGCAAACCATCTAAAGCTGTCATTGTAGATAAAACTTCATCGAAACAATCATTTTTTATTAAAAAGAATGTGTAATTTGTGTTGTCTTTGTTTTAGTAAAATCATTTTTGGACAAGTTAGAATTTGTACTCTTTAAACTTGTCACTGATTCTTCTTTTGTTCTTTTCAATAAATTAATCGTAGTTCTTCCAAGAACTTTAAGAATACTCGTTTTACATCTTGCTAGCCTATTAGTTTCATCATATAATAAACCCAGGCCGAAGTTTTATCTGCAGATTTTTTATATTCTTTAAAGTCATTTATTATGGACAAATAATAAATCTTAAAACACAATCATACACATTTTGAACAATACAGTTTAATAAGTGATATAATAAATCAGTCCACCCGCATGATGAAAATCTTTGCCTGCCGAAACAGAAACTCAAAAAGGAACTCGCTAATTAAAAAAATATGCAAACGTTAAACATTTAAAACACTACGAACAATTTCACTACAACATTCAATATGAGGTTCATATAAATTAAGTTGAGATTAGAGCTGAAGTGATACAGCAAATGATTGAGGTTGGTCGTTTCATCATCGTTGGTTGGTCGTACATGTTTACATGTAAACATGTAAAAATTATTCGAAAATGGATCTGGATATTTTTCCTTAACAAATAGCGTTATTAATAATATATATATATATATATATATATATATATATATATATATATATACATATATATATATATATATATATATATATATATATATATATATATATATATATATATATATATATATATATATATATCTGTATTGTAATCACTATGTTTGAACCTCAAGCCAAAAATTTGGCTGCTCTTTTCATTTTACCAACCAATATCGATTAAAACTCTGAACAATGAAACTACCTTGAGCCAAATAAGCTCAACCCACTCCAAATCGGTGCTCCTGAAACCCTAATATTGGTGGTAGCGTACTTTTTCCTATTTTAGTTTGCTGTTATTAGAAAATATTGACATTAAAATTATGGAAATTATACAATCAAGCCTAAAAAAATGACAAAAATCACTTTATAAAGGGTGACGATTTTGCAGACTATTGGCTAATGTGGCACATTTTCTACTTACAACGCCCGTATCAATAAACAATATTGTTGAATTTAGGAATCCGAAAATACAAAAGAGAATGAATAAATCTATGTATTCGCAACCTGTCAGCATTGGTACCGATTTTGGGCTAGGGGATTGCACGTTTTTGTGCCTCAAGTGTGGCTTTCCGAAGCTCAGAGTATTTCGTCTTTAGATATCATTACATTTCTGTGTTTTTGGAAGCATTAGGAAAGCTTACTAGACTTCAAATATAATGGTAATTAAAAATATAAGTAACTAAACTAGGGTGCAATAAATATATTAAGGTACTATACAGTATAATAGACACATAAAGGTAGTATGATGTATATAGAGTCACCATCGAAGTACAAACTAATGAAAAATAAAAAAAAATCTATAGAATCGAAAGAATGAGTGTTGATAGTAGAATTATAAAATAATTGTAGAACATGGGTTTAGGGAACTGAGATTTAAAGGTCATTATCGAAAATATTTATGTTTCGTGCTTTAAATGTTCTTATTGCGATTTAGTTAACTCCCATGAGAAGCGAGAAATAGCATGCCATTGGAGAGAGTATTACAAAAACGTGCTCTAAAAGAAAAGTTTTTAAATCAATATATATAAAAAAGTATTAATTAATAAATCATAGTTATTATAAGGAATAATGCGACATCCTCTTTAATAAAATGTTATGTTACTTATGTACTTTAGTGGAATAAGTTGAGAAATGGATGAGGTATATCAAAATAGAAAGAGAGTGCGTTGATGTTGTTGGTCAGACATCGATCGATCATTATGGATTGCTATATTTTTATTAAATTGTAAATATTTTGCGCGGAAGCTTTTTTGTTCGCAATTTCACTGTATATAATGGCCGATCGATTTCTTTCCACTATTAACTTATAATTTCATTTCGCTAATGTATTCTGTTCCCTTTGCATTGAAAGGGAGCGGGGTATTGTTGCGAGCCTTTTGTGTCTTTTGTTTGTTGACAATAAAATTTGAAATACGTGATCAAATGTAGATGGGAGTGCGATTTTTTAAATTCCTTCAAGGTTGAAGATGCAGAAAACGGCTATAAAGAGGAATGCAAATATTGTCAGAATGCAAAGTGGAAAGTTCAAAAGTAAGAAAATGTTTATTTACTTCGTCCAGGTTTCTATAGTATATTAGCATACACGCGTCGAATAATCGGCGTCGCCCCCATGCTCCCCTATATGGAGATGTGCAGATCATAGCTAAATTGATATTTTGTTCATGCTACTTCGAACATTTAGCTGCTGAGGTTGCATCCACTTGGATTATTTCACCCCCGCAGTCCTTGCCGATGGATTATATGCAACGTTTACTAGAGAAACTGTGTGTATATTTTGAGTACACCTTCATACGATTTCTATTACATCATAAAACTTCCTATTCACTTTACATCTGCTTCTCCAACCTGAGATAATGAAATTTGAAATCACTTTAGGCGCCCGCGCTATCCCGATTTCTTCGGCAATATATAAAAACAAATAATGGAATTATACGAAAGGATACCGATGAAGCTACATGTGAACGACTTCCTGATCTTACTCCAAGTCATCATATATTTGCGCCATTGAATCACACTCCACTGCATAAATATCCAGATGAATTTTATTACTTACTTTTATGTCTCCTACAAATTGCTGCAACCTTAAGAATATTTATACCCTACAACACAATACTATTGCGTTTCTAATTTAATTTTCCATAAAATTTATCATCCGTTTTATTCGTAATAAGTGTATTCTTCATACCCTCTTGACTGAACGTGATATTTTAATGATTTTTAATTACGAACTTAATAATTTTATTCCGCATATGTTCAAATTGTGTTGGAATTTTAACTACATTCCACAAAATTTACCATCATAACTTCATAAAGGTAACATTATTAAATTTTACTGATTATTAAAATAAATATTTTTTATTGTTATTTTTCTTTTTATATTTATATCATCAATATTTCATAACATTCGTGAAATAAAATAAAATTTTTGATTATAAATTGATTATATTATAAAAATTATATTATTATTAATTATAAATTTTAATTTGTTTTAATATTTTTTATATTTTCTTAATTTAATCTTATGGTAATTAAAATGAAATCATTATTATTATAATTTTAAATTGAAATTGAAATATAAAAATTATTATTATAATTTTAAAACTACAAATATATACGTACAATATTATAATTTTGCAAGAGTTGAAACCAAACGGTTAGTTGACTCATCTCAATAATTAATTTTTGAAAGAATATAAGGTTTACCCTCACGACTAATTAAACGTTTGAATCATCACCTGTTGCATGAAACATTGGTATAATTATAATTGCACGATTACTACAAATTCCTGCTGAATATCATCGATCTCCCCCTTTTACACTCCACATAGAAAAGTTAAATTGACAAACTTGACTATTACCTGATTCCACTTCCTCTTTAAATAATACATTTATTATTTTCATACGAATATTTCACTTTATAATTCATCATTTTAACATAAATAATATTTGGATTTATTGATTATGCCAATCAACTTTTGATAATATAATCTTTAATACAAAAACCGCAAACTATCCAGAATCGAACATTTTCTTTTGAATAGATGCAATGGGAAAATGACTCAATGTAAATTATTGTCTACTAATCATATGTAATGCAATTCATATGGAGTTTTAATTTATATAGTGTAGTTTATAGGATTTAAAAATTGGAAATCTAATTTTGATAAGTTTTATATGAATTTATAAAGCTGTTACAATTAAGATATGAATCCGTCGTCGTGTAGACGAGAATTATCTTAAGTCTGGCGACCACCTTGCTATAATGACAGGTGTATATAGAATCTAACTGCGATAGAAATTAAAAAAGTGTGGTTTTTTAGGTACAAGATAAGTTTTTTATGGTATTAATATTATTATTTTGTTAAAGTTGTTATTTTATTTTACCCGAATAAAATATATTAGTTTTATGGGTTTAGAACAGGGGTTCCCAAAGTGCGGCCCGCGGGCCAAATGATGCCCGCAAAGCCCGTGAATTCGGCCCGCGATATCGACTCGATATTTTTTTTTTTTTAAATAAATAAGTAAATAGTAAAATAAATAATACAAATAAGATATAATAAAATATTTCAATATTTTTAAAAAAATCATACAGAGCTTTCTTTAACCATAAGCATTTGTATTAATAAAATATTGTTTAGTTAATATTTTAATAATTATTTTAGTATTCTTTTTAATAAAAAAATGACTGTTTCGATGAAGTTTTATCTACAATGACAGCACTAGATGGTTTGCAAAATGGTTTCTAAAGAAATAACAGCATTAAAATTAAATGGTACAGATTTTAGTCTCACGTTTGACGAATGTACAAGTGTAGTAGAAGAAGTTAACTGCAAGTTGGAGGAACATGGATTATCTTTGACAGAAGATATTTTCTGTATAACTACTGGTAGAGCAACGGTGATGAAAAAATTGGTTGAAAAAGTTGATTGATGCAAAACTTTGATTATGCTGTGCTCATGGATTTCAATTTGAAGTAACACATATAATTTAAAGTAATATATATATATATATATATATATATATATATATATATATATATATATATATATATATATATATATATATATATGTATATATATATATACACTGGCGAGCATAAAATTAGGGTCACTCCATAATTTGAAGTTATTTTAGAATTTTTTAGTTTTTTACGTGTTTTTTCGGTTGTAACAGTTTACTAATTGATTGCTTGAATAAAACAAAAGGTTTTTGTTGTTTAAGTTTATTGAAAGTAATGAAAATGAACAATTTTAATTTGATATGCCAAGTAATGAAAATGAACAACTTTACATTGATATGCTTTTGTTGAAACAAAAGAAAGTTTAAGGACTTCAGTAGTGAGTATTCCCTCCTTTGGCAGTGACAACAGCTTGCAAACGACGTGTCATGCTCTGGATTAGATTTTGGATCACGTTCTGCTGAAGATTGTCCCATTCTTGCACCAGTATGTCACGAAGCTCTCTAGAATTTCTGGGGGCCGGCACATGTCTCCGAAAAAGTTTTCCCATCTCATACCAAATATGGTCAATTGAATTTAAATCTGGACTGCGAGCTGTCCAAACAAATCGCGTGATTTCACACTCGTCATGATACTCAGTAACTATCCGAGCAGTGTGTGGCCGTGCGTTATCATGCATAAATGTTGCGTCGTCTCCAAGAATAACCATGAATGGTAAAACATGGTCTTCTAGGACCAATGTCAGATACCTATGCGCAGTCAACGTCCCATTCTCGATAAAGACTAACTCCGTGCGAGTGTCAAAAGATATGCCTCCCTATGTCATAACTAATCCTCCGCCAAATGGTAGTCGCTCGGCATTACACGCTTGAGCATATCTCTCGCCTTGTCGTCACCACACTCTTACATGTCTATCTGAGCCCGTAAGACAGAATCGCGGTTTATCGAAAAAGAATACGCGTCTCCAATCCGCTATTATCCAAATCAAGTGTTCTCGTGCAAAATTCAACATCGCAATCCGGTGTGCACGGGAAAGCGGCGGTCCAGTAGCTCTAGTTTGAGAAGATAATCAAGCAGCATAAAGTCGTCTCCTAACTGCCCACTCACTTATGTTTACATTTGTCACTTCTTGCAGTTGATTTCGAAAGGAAACTGCCGTGCATGTTCGGTTTCTCAAAGCACTAGAAACGAGAAAGCGGTCATCCTTAGCTGTTGGAGTTTTGCCTCGGCCTGTACAAGGTCCTCGAGTGAGTAGACCTGTCTCTTCGAACCGCCACCATACTCGTTGCACACTCGAGAGACTTACACCAACGTTTCTCGCAGTTTCGCGCTGACCGCGACCGTCTTCTAAAGCCGCCACAATTTGTGCCGCAACAACAGGATTTATGCTCATTGCAAAACACTAACAATGAGAACAATTCACAACAGACAGACGACACCACAGAAACAAATGCTATGCTGTCCTTAAACTTTATTTTGTTTCAACAAAAGCATATCAAAGTAAACTTGTTCATTTTCATTACTTAGCACATAAAGTTAAAATTGTTCATTTTCATTACTTGCAATAAACTTTGAAAAAGAAAAACCTTTTGTTTTATTCAAGCAATCAGTAAGTAAACTGTTACAACCGAAAAAACAAGTAAAAAACTAAAAATGTTTAAAATAACTTCAAATTACGGAGTGACCCTAATTTTATGCTCGGCAGTGTATATATATATATATATATATATCATTTGAAGTAATTTAGTATAAAGTAGTACTATATCACAAAAATCAAGAGCAAAAAAAGCAAAGTACTATGGATTCATATACTTCTGATTCTGACTTCGAAGAGTCTACCAATAAATTATTGAAAGTGCCTTATTTGGATATGAAGAAGGTTATATATAGTAACGAGGACGGTTTTATTGACGGAATATTAACTTACCAAGGATTGCTTCCTATAATTGAGAAAATTCGAAAAGTTTTTAAAATATTTAAACGTTCCCCTACTAAAAATATCTGAACCAGCTCCAAAAGTTCTTTGTAGTCTTCTCTTGGTTGTTCAGAATTAAGCTGCTCTTGAACAAATTGATTAATATCTTCAATGTGATTATATAATTTGTTTTGCACATAAGAGTCTTCAATACCAGTAGAATAATAACTTGTATCGATTTCTGTCCAATTATCTCAAAATTTTTTGAACAATGGTACATCAGGACAGGAAGTTGTAGCTATTTTCAATTCAAAAACATTTCGTAGAATAAGTTCAAATATATGATGCCTGCAAGGCAAATACAGTAGATTTTCCTCAAGCAACTGTTCAAGTATCACTGCAGCTCCTTTATTTGACCCCAGATTTGTAGGAGTAGTATCACAGCAAAGTGCTTTGATACAGTTAGAAATTCCCCAATCAACAATAACGTCAAACAGTGCATCAGCTTGAGACTGTCCTGTGCCATCATCTAGTACTGGAATGGCTAATATTTTTTCAGTTTTTCTACAACTTAATACAACTGGTAGTCGTTCTTTAGTTTCTCCAGTTGAAGTTCTTAAAACTTTATCAAACCAGTGTAAGACACTAGCATTTAAATCTTCATTTATGAAAAGTTCTTTGACTTGTTTTTTTTTCGCGTATTTTCTCTCTGATTCGGCGAATTGATGACCTATTTACGAGTAATGGACTTACGTCGATATTTAATATTGAACATAAAGTTACAATCAAACGTACAGCGTTTCGGTAACTTAATTTACAATGATCGAACACTGCTACTAATTTATCATCTATGATATTTATCGTCCCACGTGATTGTTTTGGTTCCTGCATTGGAGTAGTTCCCAGTTTATCGGAAAAATTCGAAACCGATGATTTTGTTTTTTGACTCAACTTAATTACTTCTTCGGATTCACTGCTTGATGTAAATTCCATGAATTCATCTATTTAATAAACACAAAAGATATAAAAATCAAAATTGAAGTTAACATGCATTTATTTATTTAATTAAAAAATTAAACTCAATAAAGTATTATAAAATCTATTTTACCAATTCGAGCTATTTCTCTCTCCGATTTTTCATGACGTAGCTGTAGTAATTAATCCTTAATTCTCTGTGCTTGTTCATTATCGTCAGACTCAGTGTTAGCTATGTAACCTACTCTACCGTCTTTCCTTTGATTAGTCAAAAAAATGTTTGTATTTACACTGAACATTCCTTAACACTTTTTGAAGACGCTGATATTGTTCATATAATTTTATATATATATATATAATTATTATATATATATATATATATATATATATATATATATATATATATATATAATTATTATATATATATATATATATATATATATATATATATATAATTTTTAACAACTTATCTATGCAATGATCATTTCTTTTAGTTGGAATTTGAGCTTTTTTCCAAAACCGTCTAACCTCATCAATACAGATTTATGCACTTTCACGTAATTTGAATTTGAGTATCCGTGTATGATAAAAAAAAAATCAGCACTTGTAAATTTGATGGCAATTTATTATCGATGATTTGAGTGTTAACATCTCCAATTAAATAAATATTTTGACGTAAAACTAATCTTGATGTCATGATGAATAATTATTTGATCAGACAACTCACACAGATTGTTTATTTTGAAGGGAGGTTATGTGATCTATAAATGTTTTTAAGCGTTGACATGTTTGAGTACATAAATAGCTGGCGTAAGTACTTGATAATATTGATAATTATATAAAAATTAAACTTTGAGCTCGAATAACTTTTGAACCAATAGACTTAGCAGAAATATTATTTTTCCCCGAGTTATAAAATTCTAAAGAACGAAAGAAATTTTTCCCATGTTATCTCCATAAGATACTTCGGCTGGAATGTGGACTATCTTAGAGTTAATATTAAGAGCTAAAATTTTCAGGGAATTGACCACAATTGCTTTGTAACACAACAAGTGTTAATTCACTTCGGCGTTAATTCCCTACACAATCTATATCTTGCACTTTAGTTGTATTTACTTTAATAAGTCTTTAAACTTGTTTTGTTCTCAAATTTGTATAATTTTGTGTAGCAAATAAATAAATAAAAATAATAAGTATTCATGCTATTTTGGTTTAGAGTGGCGATATAACAAACTTTCAACAAATAACATTAATGAATTCGTCATCTAAAATATACAAAACTGTTAGAACAGAGGATCCGAAACGAGATTGAAGCCAAAGGTTTGATGCCGAACGTACAAACTCAGTTTAGAAAACACTAATGCATGGTTGAGCTTATCTACATTATATAGTAGAAAAGGAAAACCAGGTGGGAAACTATACGAAGTTTTCATATATCTAAAGGCAGCACATGACATGATGGTGAGCGAAAATATGCAAATGTTTGAAAATGAAAGGGGTATCGCGAAAGTTAGTTGAGAAAATGATAGAATTATATTAGAGTACGCGCTGAATGAAAGTGAGAGAAATGTGTCTGAAATTTTTGATGTGAGAGTGGGCAAGCCTATGGTGGAACCAATATTATGCATTTATACACGGCTGTCTTAGAGCGTGTGTTGATAAGGCCAGCAGGTGTAGTAGTTTAAAACAAAATGTTAAGCAGATTTGATTTAACGGATGAAAAAGTATCCTGCAAAGAATCTGATAGTAATTTTGAAAACAAAATATCTAAATGAACCTAGTTTCAAAAGACTAGAGGGAAAAAGTCTGATTTAAATGGGGTGGTTTATATATATATATATATATATATATATATATATATATATATATATATATATATATATATAACTAAATACTAAATTATTAAATATTCTACAATAAATTAAAGTACCTTAGGCTTTGTGCGTTTGAATAATCATTGCAGTACCGTACCAAAATTCTTAGTACATTGCAGTGCCGCACCGTTATTCGGTATTTATTAAAAGCTATACCGGAATACGGTATTGATACCGGTATTAGAAGTTTTTGAAGAAGCCACAAAAACACAGTTATTTGCCTAGAAATCTTCTAACAACTCGGTCTCTCATCTGACTCTTTCGGATAAATCTATTTTTTATTACTTTTGTATTATTGTTCTGGTAGCCAATATTTTTTATTTATAGCTAATTGTAATTTCATTTAGAGAGACAATTCTTTTCCGATATTAATTAACATCAACATTAATAGCATCTTCAATAAATTCTTCCGGATAGGTATATGCTTGCTTTCATAAAAGATTTTGTGGGAATTTAACACGAACTTAATTAAATTCGACTTTGTTAACCTCTTTTCTTCCTTCTCGTTTTTTCTTTAAAAGTAGTTATAATTATACAAATACCTTAAAATATTTTCTAGTTCAAAATGCCTTTCATCTATGCGAATTAGCAATGCGCTGTATAATTCATTAGTTAGTGCCGTGTCCTCCCTACTAGGAAAATAGTTAGGTATGCCGAAAGATCTATTCGGGACTAATAAGACTTCCGAACTATTTCCGAACAAGCAAGCCTCATTCGAACCTTGTTCCGTCCTAATTAGGAAAGCCTAACGCAGGCAAATCTTTGAAAACCCTAACTACTACCTAATTCACTTCCATTAACTAATTGTGGCAAGCCTCATTCGTACCTTTTCCCGTCCTGGATAGGAAAGCCTAAGTTAGGTAAATCTTTGGAAATTCCAACATTCACCTAATGAGGCCTTTCGAACAGTTAAGGAACTGTGGCAAGCCTCATTCGAACCTTCTTCGTCCTTGTTAGGAAAGCCTAAGTTACGAAAATCTATGGAAATCCTAACTTCCACCTAATGAGGCATTAGAAACTATTTCCAAACTGTGCCAAACCTCATTCAAACCTTATCTCGTGTTCATTATGAAAGCTCAACTGAGGTAAATCTTTGGGAATCCCAACTTCCACCTAATGAGGCATTCCGAACTATTACCGAACTTTAGCAAGCCTCATTTGAACCTTCTCCCGTCCTAATTCGGAAAGCCTTACTTTGTAATATCTTTGAAAGTACTAACTTTCACATAATGAGGCCTTCCGAACTGCTACCGAACTTTGGAAAGGCTCATTCGAACCTTTTCACGTCCTAATTAGGAAAGCGTAACTTCGAAATATCTTTGGAAGTCTGAACTGTTAACGATCTGTTTCATTAGTTTCATTACGGGCATGCGTTCACACACTTGCTCTTTCCAAAAGACTATTTCAATACTTGACCAAGATAAAGCTTCAGTTTTATATTATTCTTCCAAATATTTTTTAGGGCATCAAACATCTACATCATTATTTTTTTAAATTATCTTATAAACTGATTTTTTTTCGTACAAGGGGGCCCTGTCAACTCGTCATCGCCGATTTGGCCCAAATTTACAGTATATGTAGGGCTTGACTATAAATGAAAGTGACGCAAGCGGGAGGGCCAGATGGCCAAGCGGGAAAAAACTCATAAGCAACGACAACTCATAAGCTCGCTATGTTAGCATAAATATCAATGGCCGGTCAGCGCAGCGGTAAGAGCTCGGGTTCATAGTGCGAGGATCGCTGGTTCGATTCCCCGTGGGGATTTTTTTTTATTTACAATTTTTAAAATGACTTTCTTTTATTATTATCATTATTTATTATTGTTTAACTTTGTAATTGTAATTATTAATTTGTCAATCAATTTATCAATTTTAAGATTGTTAATGTAAAGTTAATTGTAAATAAAAAAAAACGTCCCCACGGGGAATCGAACCAGCGATCCTCGTACTATGAACTCGAGCTCTTACGGCTGAACTGACCGGCCATTGAAATTTATGCTAACATAGCGGGCTTTTGAGTTGTCGTCGCTTATGAGTTTTTAACGCTTGGCCATCTGGCCCTCCCGCTTGCGTCACTTTCATTTATAGTCAAACTCTACATATAATGTAAATTTGGGCCAAATCGGTGATGACGAGTTGACAGGGCCCACTTGTTAGCTTGTTTCTCATTAACAATACAATTTATCGGAAATGTGTACCTAAAACAACATGAACCTAAAAAGTCGACAGATAATCGCTTGAGTAAGGCATCAGAAGATAATAGTGTGTTCTCTATGTTGGGAAAATCAAAAAGAAGAAACAAAAAAACAGTTACTATTATTGTTTTTGTTTACTATTATTGTTTTTGTTTTAATAAACATATTTGCTTTGAAATAAAATGATTTATGGTTCTATCAAAATTTATTAGTTTTATTACTTTTTCGTATCCTTTATTTAACAAATAAACCTTTAAGTTACTATGAATATGTTCTATGATTCATTTATAATTGCATTAAATTAATGTCTTTTTTAAATTAATGTGGTTTTGTGGAAAATTTAGAAAACAAACTGTCAACTAAAACAGTAAGAATACTACATTTTGTTCGTACAATTGTAATTAAATATATTCGCATTTACACCACAGACAAAATGACAGTTTGAACCCCATTTAGTTACAGCTGACACATACAAGTGTAGCTACCGAATTCGTACCAAATCAGGCTGCCGAATTAAGAAGGAAGCCGGACGTGCGTTAAAAATGATGCCGACCTAATGCGGTTGCCTCATTTGAAACGATCATGGAGCTCGGCATGCATAATTCGTTCCTAATTAAAAATGAACTGAAATTCATAGTCGGGCTGATAGTAAAAAAAATGTTTATTGTTGCATTAGCTCTTAATCAGTTTTTAACAATCATTCCGACATAATATCTCCACAGCCAACATTGTTGGAAGCTGAGGTGACACAGTTTTAGATATTGTTCTCTATCGGCAAAAAATTATTTTAAATATAAATCAATTAATTACTTATTAATTGGATTTTTCAATTTTAAATTCTTCCAGCAAAGTCTTCCAGCTTGTATTAGAATATAATGTTCGTTTTTTCGTTTCAGTAAGTATATATTTTTGTAAAACGGCATTTTTAGTAGGGGAACGTTTAAATATTTTAAAAACTTTTCGAATTTTCTCAATTATAGGAAGCAATCCTTGGTAAGTTAATATTCCGTCAATAAAACCGTCCTCGTTACTATATATAACCTTCTCCATATCCCAATAAGGCACTTTCAATAATTTATTGGTAGACTCTTCGAAGTCAGAATCAGAAGTATATGAATCCATAGTACTTTGCTTTTTTTGCTCTTGATTTTGGTGATATAGTACTACTTTATACTAAATTACTTCAAATGATATATATATATATATATATATATATATATATATATATATATATATATATATATATATATATATATATATATCATTTGAAGTAATTTGAAGTTATATATATATATATATATATATCATTTGAAGTAATTTAGTATAAAGTAGTACTATATCACCAAAATCAAGAGCAAAAAAAGCAAAGTACTATGGATTCATATACTTCTGATTCTGACTTCGAAGAGTCCAATAAATTATTGAAAGTGCCTTATTTGGATATGAAGAAGGTTATATATAGTAACGAGGACGGTTTTATTGACGGAATATTAACTTACCAAGGAGTGCTTCCTACAATTGAGAAAATTCGAAAAGTTTTTAAAATATTTAAACGTTCCCCTACTAAAAATGCCGTTTTACAAAAATATATACTTACTGAAACGAAAAAACGAACATTATATTCTAATACAAGCTGGAAGACTTTGCTGGAAGAATTTAAAATTGAAAAATCCAATTAATAAGTAATTAATTGATTTATATTTAAAATAATTTTTTGCCGATAGAGAACAATGTCTAAAACTGTGTCACCTCAGCTTCCAACAATGTTGGCTGTGGAGATATTATGTCGGAATGATTGTTAAAAACTGATTAAGAGCTAATGCAACAATAAACATTTTTTTTACTATCAGCCCGACTATGAATTTCAGTTCATTTTTAATTAGGAACGAATTATGCATGCCGAGCTCCATGATCGTTTCAAATGAGGCAACCGCATTAGGTCGGCATCATTTTTAACGCACGTCCGGCTTCCTTCTTAATTCGGCAGCCTGATTTGGTACGAATTCGGTAGCTACACTTGTATGTGTCAGCTGTAACTAAATGGGGTTCAAACTGTCATTTTGTCTGTGGTGTAAATGCGAATATATTTAATTACAATTGTACGAACAAAATGTAGTATTCTTACTGTTTTAGTTGACAGTTTGTTTTCTAAATTTTCCACAAAACCACATTAATTTAAAAAAGACATTAATTTAATGCAATTATAAATGAATCATAGAACATATTCATAGTAACTTAAAGGTTTATTTGTTAAATAAAGGATACGAAAAAGTAATAAAACTAATAAATTTTGATAGAACCATAAATCATTTTATTTCAAAGCAAATATGTTTATTAAAACAAAAACAATAATAGTAAACAAAAACAATAATAGTAACTGTTTTTTTGTTTCTTCTTTTTGATTTTCCCAACATAGAGAACACACTATTATCTTCTGATGCCTTACTCAAGCGATTATCTGTCGACTTTTTAGGTTCATGTTGTTTTAGGTACACATTTCCGATAAATTGTATTGTTAATGAGAAACAAGCTAACAAGTGGGCCCTGTCAACTCGTCATCACCGATTTGGCCCAAATTTACATTATATGTAGAGTTTGACTATAAATGAAAGTGACGCAAGCGGGAGGGCCAGATGGCCAAGCGTTAAAAACTCATAAGCGACGACAACTCAAAAGCCCGCTATGTTAGCATAAATTTCAATGGCCGGTCAGTTCAGCCGTAAGAGCTCGAGTTCATAGTACGAGGATCGCTGGTTCGATTCCCCGTGGGGACGTTTTTTTTATTTACAATTAACTTTACATTAACAATCTTAAAATTGATAAATTGATTGACAAATTAATAATTACAATTACAAAGTTAAACAATAATAAATAATGATAATAATAAAAGAAAGTCATTTTAAAAATTGTAAATAAAAAAAAATCCCCACGGGGAATCGAACCAGCGATCCTCGCACTATGAACCCGAGCTCTTACCGCTGCGCTGACCGGCCATTGATATTTATGCTAACATAGCGAGCTTATGAGTTGTCGTTGCTTATGAGTTTTTTTCCGCTTGGCCATCTGGCCCTCCCGCTTGCGTCACTTTCATTTATAGTCAAGCCCTATATATACTGTAAATTTGGGCCAAATCGGCGATGACGAGTTGACAGGGCCCCCTTGTACGAAAAAAAATCAGTTTATAAGATAATTTAAAAAAATAATGATGAAGATGTTTGATGCCCTAAAAAATATTTGGAAGAATAATATAAAACTGAAGCTTTATCTTGGTCAAGTATTGAAATAGTCTTTTGGAAAGAGCAAGTGTGTGAACGCATGCCCGTAATGAAACTAATGAAACAGATCGTTAACAGTTCAGACTTCCAAAGATATTTCGAAGTTACGCTTTCCTAATTAGGACGTGAAAAGGTTCGAATGAGCCTTTCCAAAGTTCGGTAGCAGTTCGGAAGGCCTCATTATGTGAAAGTTAGTACTTTCAAAGATATTACAAAGTAAGGCTTTCCGAATTAGGACGGGAGAAGGTTCAAATGAGGCTTGCTAAAGTTCGGTAATAGTTCGGAATGCCTCATTAGGTGGAAGTTGGGATTCCCAAAGATTTACCTCAGTTGAGCTTTCATAATGAACACGAGATAAGGTTTGAATGAGGTTTGGCACAGTTTGGAAATAGTTTCTAATGCCTCATTAGGTGGAAGTTAGGATTTCCATAGATTTTCGTAACTTAGGCTTTCCTAACAAGGACGAAGAAGGTTCGAATGAGGCTTGCCACAGTTCCTTAACTGTTCGAAAGGCCTCATTAGGTGAATGTTGGAATTTCCAAAGATTTACCTAACTTGGGCTTTCCTATCCAGGACGGAAAAAGGTACGAATGAGGCTTGCCACAATTAGTTAATGGAAGTGAATTAGGTAGTAGTTAGGGTTTTCAAAGATTTGCCTGCGTTAGGCTTTCCTAATTAGGACGGAACAAGGTTCGAATGAGGCTTGCTTGTTCGGAAATAGTTCGGAAGTCTTATTAGTCCCGAATAGATCTTTCGGCATACCTAACTATTTTCCTAGTAGGGAGGACACGGCACTAACTAATGAATTATACAGCGCATTGCTAATTCGCATAGATGAAAGGCATTTTGAACTAGAAAATATTTTAAGGTATTTGTATAATTATAACTACTTTTAAAGAAAAAACGAGAAGGAAGAAAAGAGGTTAACAAAGTCGAATTTAATTAAGTTCCTGTTAAATTCCCACAAAATCTTTTATGAAAGCAAGCATATACCTATCCGGAAGAATTTATTGAAGATGCTATTAATGTTGATGTTAATTAATATCGGAAAAGAATTGTCTCTCTAAATGAAATTACAATTAGCTATAAATAAAAAATATTGGCTACCAGAACAATAATACAAAAGTAATAAAAAATAGATTTATCCGAAAGAGTCAGATGAGAGACCGAGTTGTTAGAAGATTTCGAGGCAAATAACTGTGTTTTTGTGGCTTCTTCAAAAACTTCTAATACCGGTATCAATACCGTATTCCGGTATAGCTTTTAATAAATACCGAATAACGGTGCAGCACTGCAATGTACTAAGAATTTTGGTACGGTACTGCAATGATTATTCAAACGCACAAAGCCTAAGGTACTTTAATTTATTGTAGAATATTTAATAATTTAGTATTTAGTTATATATATATATATATATATATATATATATATATATATATATAAACCACCCCATTTAAATCAGACTTTTTCCCTCTAGTCTTTTGAAACTAGGTTCATTTAGATATTTTGTTTTCAAAATTACTATCAGATTCTTTGCAGGATACTTTTTAATCCGTTAAATCAAATCTGCTTAACATTTTGTTTTAAACTACTACACCTGCTGGCCTTATCAACACACGCTCTAAGACAGCCGTGTATAAATGCATAATATTGGTTCCACCATAGGCTTGCCCACTCTCACATCAAAAATTTCAGACACATTTCTCTCACTTTCATTCAGCGCGTACTCTAATATAATTCTATCATTTTCTCAACTAACTTTCGCGATACCCCTTTCATTTTCAAACATTTGCACATTTTCGCTCACCATCATGTCATGTGCTGCCTTTAGATATATGAAAACTTCGTATAGTTTCCCACCTGGTTTTCCTTTTCAACTATATAATGTAGATAAGCTCAACCATGCATTAGTGTTTTCTAAACTGAGTTTGTACGTTCGGCATCAAACCTTTGGCTTCAATCTCGTTTCTGATCCTCTGTTCTAACAGTTTTGTATATTTTAGATGACGAATTCATTAATGTTATTTGTTGAAAGTTTGTTATATCGCCACTCTAAACCAAAATAGCATGAATACTTATTATTTTTATTTATTTATTTGCTACACAAAATTATACAAATTTGAGAACAAAACAAGTTTAAAGACTTATTAAAGTAAATACAACTAAAGTGCAAGATATAGATTGTGTAGGGAATTAACGCCGAAGTGAATTAACACTTGTTGTGTTACAAAGCAATTGTGGTCAATTCCCTGAAAATTTTAGCTCTTAATATTAACTCTAAGATAGTCCACATTCCAGCCGAAGTATCTTATGGAGATAACATGGGAAAAATTTCTTTCGTTCTTTAGAATTTTATAACTCGGGGAAAAATAATATTTCTGCTAAGTCTATTGGTTTAAAAGTTATTCGAGCTCAAAGTTTAATTTTTATATAATTATCAATATTATCAAGTACTTACGCCAGCTATTTATGTACTCAAACATGTCAACGCTTAAAAACATTTATAGATCACATAACCTCCCTTCAAAATAAACAATCTGTGTGAGTTGTCTGATCAAATAATTATTCATCATGACATCAAGATTAGTTTTACGTCAAAATATTTATTTAATTGGAGATGTTAACACTCAAATCATCGATAATAAATTGCCATCAAATTTACAAGTGCTGATTTTTTTTTTATCATACACGGATACTCAAATTCAAATTACGTGAAAGTGCATAAATCTGTATTGATGAGGTTAGACGGTTTTGGAAAAAAGCTCAAATTCCAACTAAAAGAAATGATCATTGCATAGATAAGTTGTTAAAAATTATATATATATATATATATATATATATATATATATATATATATATATATATATATATATATATATATATATATATATATATATATATATATATATATATAATAATTATATATATATAAAATTATATGAACAATATCAGCGTCTTCAAAAAGTGTTAAGGAATGGTCAGTGTAAATACAAACATTTTTTTGACTAATCAAAGGAAAGACGGTAGAGTAGGTTACATAGCTAACACTGAGTCTGACGATAATGAACAAGCACAGAGAATTAAGGATTAATTACTACAGCTACGTCATGAAAAATCGGAGAGAGAAATAGCTCGAATTGGTAAAATAGATTTTATAATACTTTATTGAGTTTAATTTTTTAATTAAATAAATAAATGCATGTTAACTTCAATTTTGATTTTTATATCTTTTGTGTTTATTAAATAGATGAATTCATGGAATTTATATCAAGCAGTGAATCCGAAGAAGTAATTAAGTTGAGTCAAAAAACAAAATCATCGGTTTCGAATTTTTCCGATAAACTGGGAACTACTCCAATGCAGGAACCAAAACAATCACGTGGGACGATAAATATCATAGATGATAAATTAGTAGCAGTGTTCGATCATTGTAAATTAAGTTACCGAAACGCTGTACGTTTGATTGTAACTTTATGTTCAATATTAAATATCGACGTCAGTCCATTAATCGTAAATAGGTCATCAATTCGCCGAATCAGAGAGAAAATACGCGAAAAAAAAACAAGTCAAAGAACTTTTCATAAATGAAGATTTAAATGCTAGTGTCTTACACTGGTTTGATAAAGTTTTAAGAACTTCAACTGGAGAAACTAAAGAACGACTACCAGTTGTATTAAGTTGTGGAAAAACTGAAAAAATATTAGCCATTCCAGTACTAGATGATGGCACAGGACAGTCTCAAGCTGATGCACTGTTTGACGTTATTGTTGATTGGGGAATTTCTAACTGTATCAAAGCACTTTGCTGTGATACTACTCCTACAAATCTGGGGTCAAATAAAGGAGCTGCAGTGATACTTGAACAGTTGCTTGAGGAAAATCTACTGTATTTGCCTTGCAGGCATCATATATTTGAACTTATTCTACGAAATGTTTTTGAATTGAAAATAGCTACAACTTCCTGTCCTGATGTACCATTGTTCAAAAAATTTTGAGATAATTGGACAGAAATCGATACAAGTTATTATTCTACTGGTATTGAAGACTCTTATGTGCAAAACAAATTATATAATCACATTGAAGATATTAATCAATTTGTTCAAGAGCAGCTTAATTCTGAACAACCAAGAGAAGACTACAAAGAACTTTTGGAGCTGGTTCAGATATTTATTGGTAAATAAATCCTCGTAGTGAAGTCAAATTTAGAAAACCGGGCGCCTTCCATCACGCTAGGTGGATGTCAAAAGCCATATATACTATAAAAATATTTTTATTTAATGAGCAATTTGAAATGACGGCAAATCAATTTCTGAAATTTGTATTTTCGTTGCTACAGTATATATTAAAGCATGGTTTACTTGTCCTCTGGCATCTGAAGCTCCAAACAACGATTTATTATTTATAAAAAAACTTATTGATTATGAATCAACGGATGCTAAAACGTCTCAAGTGGCATTAAAAAAATTTAGCAAGCACTTGTGGTATTTAAACCCAGAAACTGCAGCTATGGCATTCTTTGATGAAAAAGTGTCACTAAATATTAAAAAGCAGGTGATTATTTTGAAAAGTATTGACAAAGGCTCAGAAAAATTGAAACGCTTAGAAATTAAAAATATAAGCGACTTATATAACTTGAACATAGCCTCATTTATCTCGTCAAAGCCACTCTAGTTTTGAAACGGTTTTGAATAAGTACAGATTTTTTAATCCTAGATCCGTCTAAATGGTGCAGAAATGAAGATTTCAAAAAGGGTTTACTATTGGTGAGAAGTTTGAAAGTGGTTAATGATATAGTCGAGCGTGCAGTTAAACTAATTGAAGAAAACAATGGTATACTAAGTAAAAATCCAGAGCAGCAACAATTTATAGTTCAATTTTTATCAGAATACAAGCAATATTATGCAGATACTCGAAAAAGCTCAATCGTTAATAATATGAAAATTGAGTGAAGGTTAAGTATTCAAATGGTATCATTTCATCTATACTTTAATTTTGTATTCTTAAATATAGAGAAACTTCAGTTTTTTTTACATAAATTGATAATAAATAAAATAATTTACAAAAAATTTGTTTATTTTATTAATATACTTGATGATATTGATAATTATATAAAAAATAAACTTTGAGCTCGAATAACTTTTGAACCAATAGACTTAGCAAAAAATGATATGAGACCTTTTTTGTAGATCGTTAAATTTTCTATCAAAATATGTATGTCCTACTATTTTAGATTTATTTGTCCCCAAGCTATAAAATTCTAAGGAACGAAAGAAATTTCTCGCATGTTATTTCCATAAGATACTTTGGTTGGAATGCGGAATATCTTAGAGTTAATATTAAGAGCTAAAATTTTCAGGGATTTTTTTTTGTTAATTTGGAAGCATATGAGCCCCTGGGAGCAAATAAATTCGAAAACACCCCTGCTAAGGACCACCCTAATATATATATATATATATATATATATATATATATATATATATATATATATATATATATATATATAGATATATATATATATATATATATAAATCAAATCAAATGTATTTTATTTCATTATTTAAGATTATTTACAATATTCTAAATGAAATATGTCAAACAGAAAAGACAATCAATATAAAAAAATATAAAAAAAGCTTTACAAATAACAAGTAAATATACATGTAGAAACAATTCACATGTAGGTAATATTTATTTTTTAATAAAATTCCTCCATATTGTAAAGTTCAATCATGTTAATTATGGTATATAGTTTCTTTTTAAATTCTTTTAATTGTTTAATATGTTTAATGTCTGTTGGTAGCCTGTTGTAGAGTTTAATGCTGCTATAAGGTGGGTTTCTTTCCGACATTGGTAGGTTGTGTTTCGGCAAATCATACAGTTCATTATTATAACGTGTTCTTCTTTTGGTCAGCTTATGGACACCTACGAATAAGTCCTTATGTCTGTAAATAAACAGAATACTTTCATAGATGTAGACTCCTGTAGTTGTAAGTATATTTGCTCTTCTAAAAACACCCCTACATGTATCCCGGTACTGCAAATTGTGTAAAATCCGGATAGGTTGCTTTTGTACCCTAAAAATATTCCTTATATTTGTACTATCACCCCAGAATATAATTCCGTACCTTAAATGCCAATGGAAATTAAAAAAATACACCAGCCGTAGGACTTCATCATCTGTATATTGACGGAGGGTTCTCAAAGCAAAAACTGCTTTGTTGAGCCTCTTGCTGACTTGCCTGATGTGAGATGTCCAATCTAGCTTATTATCGATGTGCAGTCCTAGAAGCCTTACTGATTGTTGTACCTTTATCATCTCGTCTTCAAATTCAAGTTCTTCCGGATAACTCGTGGGGCATCTACTAGTTTGAAATATAATTGTCTGGGTTTTATCTTTGTTTACTAACAATTTGTTATTAGTAAACCATGCCACCATAGCCGACATAGCTAACTTAGTGTTCTGACTAATATCTTCCACAGACTTATTGGTTACTAGAACAGTCGTATCGTCCGCGTAGTTAATCATGGTATGTTGCGGAACGATGGCCGTTTTGGGTAAGTCATGTAAGAATATTGTGAAAAGTAGAGGTCCTAAATTTACGGTCCTTAAATTGGAATTAACGAATCCATGCGGAGTATTCAGTTTAGTGCTTTGTGTTCTATTTTTTAAGTAGGAACTAATCCAATTTAATGCCACTCCTCTAATACCATACTTTGAAAGTTTATCCAGCAATATACCATGATCAACCAGGTCATATGCCTTAGAGAGATCCATTAGCATCCCAACAGGGATATAACGTGATTCTAAATGGTGTATTATGACGCTAAGGAACTCATAGCAGGCCGTGTCCGTGTTTCTTTCTATTTATTATGTTTTGTTTCTTGAAGAAGGAGAGTAATCTTTCACGCATAAGTCTTTCGAAAACTTTCGAAAAACCGACAAAACATTTATGGGTCTATAGTTACCTATGACAGCTTTATCTCCCGATTTATATAACGGGGTGATCAGTCCAATTTTTAACTTCTCCGGAAATTTTCCCGTTTTCCAGGAGTTATTGATGATATGTTCAAGTGGGTAGAGGATATATGAGAGCACAATTTTTTAAATTTTGGAGGAAATTTCATTATGGCCCGCACTTATTTTATTTTGTAAATTCATGATGTTATTATAAAGTTCATCCTTCAGTTCAACTGGTGTTAAAAATATCGATTTTGTAGAAGTCTTCACTATATTATCTTTATAATCCGTATTATTTAGAATTTAGAGAGTTCGCTAGGTTTTTAGGAATATTTGCGAAAAAATTATTTATGTTGTTGGCACTTGTCCATGGGTCCTCATTGTAGTTAACATAGTGTTCATTGCACTTTTTCATCTCCGTTATTTTTCTAATTATGTTCCAGGTAGTTTTTTGGCGATTAGGTGACACTTCAATGTGTTTTTTTTTAAAAGTCTTTTTTATCTTTCCTTAGTAACTTGATATATCTTCTACGAAGGTTATTGTAAATATTTTTACCTGCTTGGTTGTAGAACGCTAACATTTGAAAAAGTTGTAGGTCTTTTTGCAACTGCACCAATTGAAGGTTAGTGTAAGCTGATTGAGATTTTCTTTTGGAGGGGATAGGAATTCTGGGGAAAGCTTCCTCGAAGTTCTCTCGGAGGATATTCATGAAGAAGTTCCACTGGCTGTCGATGTCATTATCGTCGATTTCTAGTAAATCATCCCAACTAACTGCCTCCATTAGTCTCTTATAGAAGTTTATATTATCTTCATTGAATAATCTGGTGTATTTAGTAGTCGCGGCTAGTTCTTCAATACCAAAATCCATCGTGAATATCTGTGCATAATGATCGGAAATGTGGTGGTCCCTGGTCACAACGCTGTATGTTGTGTTAATTCTTATAATTAAGTTATCAAGGCATGAACCAGAACCAAAGTGGCTTATTTCCCTTGAGGCTATAACTGCATTAAAAGATTCAAGCAGTGATAAGAATTGATAACATGTACTTGAGCTTTTCAAGATATTTATATCATAGTCTCCAGCTATTACAAGTCCAGTCTCTTCTTTGGAAAGATATTCCAGGAGTTCATGTACTTTCATTATAAAGGACTTATTATTAGTTAGTGGCGCTCTATAAAGGCTTATAATGATCGGTCTCTTTCCGTTAATATTTGTTTCTATGGCGGATACTTCAAAAATATGCTTCTCTGCAATAGTATTAATGTCACGTCTGAGTCTGTATGTTGTTCCCTTTCTACAGTATATGGCCGATCCCCCGTGTTCTCCCTTTTCTCGACAGGAGTGAGAAGCCAGTTCGAAGTTGTTAATTCTTAATAATTTAAGTTGATCTGAGTTCTGCCAGTGTTCAGTTACAGCTAGAAATTTGCATTGATTGTACTTTTCTAGCATATACTCTATTCTATCTATTGCATCACCGTCAGATAGAACATTTTGATTTATCAAGATAACTTTAGTAATAGTACTAGGTGCAGTCTTAGGGGCCAATGGACGGTTAGTACCTGTATATGTAGTTTTATAATTACTTTTATTTACTTTTTGTGTTTTACTTTGTCTTCTCTCGGAATCGGAAAAACCACCGATTAACGCATGCGTATTTTGGCCAGGTATCTGGATTATATAAATCATTTAAATACTCAAACGGCACAGAGATTTTGAAAGAAAAATACTCTTCGGGATGTTTTGACTCTAATTGTGTACATAGTGCTGACTGTATGTTTTTGCTGGGCAAATGGTCGATTATATGTAATTCCGTGAGAATTGGTTCCAATTTATAAACATGAATATGGGCCCATTTCTTGGCTGCTTTAATCGTTGTTTCCGAGTTACCCTGTATTATTTTAGATAGTCTGTTCCGTCGCTGTTTTCTTTTTTGAGTCTTCCAGATATCTTCCTTATCATTTATGTTTTCAATACTTTTTTCTGTGCCCTTACTGGAACGCGATATATATATATATATTTATATGTATATATATATATATATATATATATATATATATATATATATATATATACAGGGTGCTTCAAAAAAATGTATACACACTTTGAACTTCCATAGAAAATTTATTTACCGTTCTACAAAGTTAAATTTCAGGAAAATAGAAAGCTGAAAGTCCAATGTAAATGAAACATAAATAACAAATGTTAATACTGTTCAAATTGGTGACCTGCAGCATCAATACAATTCTGAGTACGAGTCACCACTGATTCTGTACATCGTATCAAAACGTCCAATGAGATTTCTCTACACACTGCTTGAATCTCATTCCAAAGAATGTCTAGGTTACGTGGTTTACGTTTGTACACCTCATCTTTTACTGTGCCCCACAAGAAGAAATCCAGTGGTGTAAGGTCTGGGGAGCGTGCTGGAAACTCGATTGGCCCCCTGCGTCCTATCCACTGTCCCGACAAATTTTGATCCAGGTAAGCTCGTACGTCCCTGTGATAGTGCGACGGAGCACCATCTTGTTGAAAATAAAAATCATCATTACCGTATAATGCACGAATGGCAGGAAATATGGAATCAGCAAGCATTGTTAGGTAATTAATACCAGTTACAGTGCCTTCAAATCGAAAAGGTCCAATGAGTCCCCTTAAAGACAAACCGCACCACACATTTACACCAGGCAAATTTACAGCTTTTTCAATTGTAATGTGAGGATTTTCTTCACCCCAGTAAACACAATTGTGCCTATTGACAGTTCCATTAAGTTTGAATTGGGCTTCATCCGACCAAATGATGCTACCCATAAATCCCGGTTCACGTATCACCATCTCCTGAATCCATTCACAAAATTGCAACCTTCGATCTGGATCGTCGTCATTTAGCTGTTGCACCAGCCTTGGAATGTAAACACGATACTTGCCTCTCTTCAGAATGCGTAGCAAGCTGCTAGCACTTACATCACTTTCACGTGCCCCTTGCCTTGAAGATTTGTTAGGAGAGCGTTGAAACAGTTCCAAGACTGCCGTTGATGACTCATCACTTGTAGCTGTTCGAGGCCGACCTGAATGACCTTTATGCACATCACACACTGTTCCATGAACTTCGAATTTGTCTCGTATGCGTGTAATTGTTAATCTTGAAGGTGGTTCTGTATCATACTCCCTTCTCTACTGTCTTTGAACTTCATTTACATTCTCAAACTTCCAGTAACACTTAATAACCTGCTTACGTTCTTCAAAACTCAAACGTACGTCCCCCATGTTGATATTACAAATTCCAACTGATAATATAACATAGAGGGACGATTATGCTGGCACCTGGCGAAGAAATATAACATTAGCCTTGTAGAGCGGGAAAACTACAATAGTAGTGTATACATTTTTTTGAAGCACCCTGTATATACAAATTTACAAGAGATACAAAGATTGTTGCGGGAATGAGTGGAGCTGGACTCTCTGAATTGGACTCGACTGGCCTGGTTGACTGACTTCTAGCTGAGTCTGGTTGACTGGGTCCACTGGCTGGACCGGTGTGACTGAGTCCACTGGTTGGACTGTTGTCACTTCGCTGACTGGGTTCACTGGATGGACCGGTGTGGATGAGTCCATTGGCTGGACGGACTTCGCTGACAGAGTCCCCTGGCGTGTCTGAGTCGACTGGCTGGACTCGTTGTCTGTATGGACTGAACTGAGTCGACTTGCGCAACCAGTCAGCGCCTGACTGTTGAAATGAACTGGAGTCGACTTGCTGACTGGTTGCGCCTGACTGTCTGGACGGAACTGGAGTCGACTTGCTGACTGTCTGCACCTGACTGTGTCCACTGGCTTTACGGGTGTGTATGAGGTCACTGGCTGGACTGACTAATAGTCCGACGGGTCCTCTTCGCTGACTGGGTCCACTGGCTTTTCTGAACTGGACTCGGTGGTTGGTTGGGCCTGACTATTGAACTGAACTGGAGTCTACTTGCTGACTGTCTGCGCCTGACTGTCTTGCTTGACAATTTGTTGTTTTGGCGATTACTGATTCTCGGGAAAAACATCTTGTCGTAATTTCCCCGGAGATTACACAATTGACCCTTATAAAATATTTTCGGAAATTCGTCTGAAAATATTTGGGTAATCACCGCAATGCCCTCGTAAAACTAAAAATGCAAATATTTCTTTATCTGCTCGAGGATTACATTACCGACCCTAATCAAATATTTTCCTAAATTGTCCGAAAATATTTGGGTAATTATTGTAATGCCCTCGTATACTAAGAAATAAAAATGGAAAGGCACGTTACCGCTACACAATATTAATTGATCTAATTTTACATTTGTGTTCAGAAACTAATGGAACAAAAGTGTGATAAAATGTGTTAGTGTATCTATTGCTGTTCTAGTATTTTGTTCTAGTAAAATGTTCACATTATAGGAGAAGTGTTTGATATATTCTGAATGTTTCATTTCTCAATATCATTAGGGCTTCACACGAGACGAGACTAGACGAGAATTCCTCTCGCTTTTACAAGACGAGACGAGACGAGAAAAATATTGTTCCCATGTGAAGCCCTACAGGCTTCACACGAGACGAGACAATACGAGACGGGATAAGACGAGATGAGAAATATATCGTACTCGTTTGAAGCCCTAAATACCATTCGATAGAACTCAAAATATATGTAAAATTTATTGCCAATATGATTTCCGGAACAAATGTTATGATATCACTGTTGCTTTGTGTCGTTTCTCTTAATTTTCTATATTTAAAAGTTTGTTACAATTTTGATCATTTCCACTTTTTTTCGCTAAAAACATTATAAGTGCACTTGCGTTGATTTTTGTTGATTTATTTTAAATACCAAAAATTGTAATGCACGATACGATTCTAGAGTCCCAAACGTTGGAATGGAATTATAAAGTCCATTTTGAAAATATTTTTTTAAATAGTCAAAAAAATTATGCTCGTTATTACTTAATTACTTTAGGTATATTACACCCTATAAACTATGGGTTGCGACCCAAAATGGGGTCGCTTAGTCAAATCTTAAGGTCGCGAGATTTTAATGTAAAATATTTAAATACATTGCTGAAAGTTTGAAAATGGCGCGCTTTGTGTCTCAGGTTTCGTGAGTTGGATCGCTTTGCGTTCATTCAGCAATTCAGCAACAATGACTGTAGTGTGCTTAGTGCACACTACAGAAGTGTTGTCGCTTTTACAGTGTTGTCAGTCGTCTCTGTTCCATTGTCACACAAGAGTGGACATCGCAGGAATAATATAGTTGTTTTATTTACTCTTACTACTTTTTCTCCGTAAAATCTCCGTATGAAACCATCCAAATTAAAAAGACATCTGGAATCAAAGCATATTTCGTATGCCATAAACAACTAGAATATTTTGAAAGTGTTCTTTAAATATAGATATAAAATCTTTTTAAAAATCTGTGACCGGTAATGAAAAATATACTCGCGTAATAATATGTTTCATACTGTATTGCTAAAAATATAAAGCTTTCACGATTGAAGAAGATCTTGAATTACCCACTGCTATTATAATGGTAGAAATAGTACATGAAGTAAATATGGCGATGATATTCGAAAAATTCCTTTGTCAATTGACACTGTCGCGAACAGAATTTCCGAAATTAACAAGGATCGATTAGTGCTCGATTTTTTCGATTCAGTTGCACGAAACAACTGATATTACAGCTCAGTGGTTAATATATATCTAGGTACGTTTATACAGAAAACGTAGAGAACGTATTATTATTATGTCGTCCTTGGAAAGACCATACTATAGGGAAAGATATATATTGTAAAGTTGATCTCATTGTGATTATATAACTTTCTTCACTGCCTTATTTATCTGCTCTATTTTCAACTGACCTCGCAGCAAAAAAATAGCACCATAATTGAACGATGGTGCTTCAGGATTTTGTTAAAATTATAATTTTTATTAAGAATCATGTTCTTAACAGCTGCTTCTTTTCAAATCTCCGTAAGGATACGGATTCCCACGTTAAGTAAGATTGATATCAAGAGGTCAAAATTTAGAAATATTATTGTTTATAACGGACGAAATCAAAATATATCTAATCGAACAAAAATGTGATGTTGCTACTTGCTTTTTTTTGCAAAATAACTTATGGCTATCCAAACTGTTTTATCTGTCAGATATTTTTGAGAAATTAAACGATCTCAACTTGTTTTTTCAAGGAAAAAAATTTAATATATATACTTCGAATTATAAAATTGAAAGTTTTATTAAAAATATCGAAATTTGGAAAAGAATTAGTTCGAAATGTTTTCCAGTATCGACAATTTTATAACCGAGAAAAATCATTGTAAAACTTTTGTCGCAAAAATATTATAGGTCACTTAAAAGCCATAGAAACACAGGTTAGTATATATTTTATATCGAATATAGGTTTTAAAAGTTATCTTGTATTGAAAAACCATTTTTATTGACTTGGGTAAAATTGATCACCTGCCATATGGGTCATTGTCAAATTTTGAGCAGGTAACCGTTAGAGGAAAGTAGCTAAATATGAAATTATATCCCTAATGTGGAATACCGGTATTTCTCGGAAACAAATACCTCTAGACCAAAACAATCAGTTTCAAATTCATTTCTTTCTAACACTATACGCGCGTATAGGTTTCAAATCGTCAGCAGAGAGAATGCTTTAGCCGCAGTGAGACTGTTTTGTTCTGCCGCTGTCAGAAAACTTTTCATGGTTCCTAAAAATTAAGTATTTTTTATAATCTTATTGGAAATAGTATTATATTTATTGCATCGATGCATTGTCTAAATGTTTGTTTGAAAGTATTAGAGGTGTTTTATTGCATTGTGTTGTTTAGTTTAAAATATGGATATAAATATAAATTCGTTAGAAATGCCAAATATGGACAGTTCGCGGTATCCAAATATGGACCATTCCATATTTGGATCCCAAAATATCAGGTGACTGATACTTATATAAATTTATGACTGATGATTATATAAATTTATTTAGCAAGATACCCCAAGCCGTCGGCCGCAAAGGGAAACGGCAAATAGCTTCACTTACCTCAGCTGAAAGAGACTCATTAGTGACAATCTTTGTTATAATGAACGCCACTGATTATTTTGTGCCTCCCTTTATTATTTGCCCCAGGAAAAACATGAGTGAACAGCTAATGAGAGGCAGTCGTTGCTGTTGTCGTTGCACATCCATCAGGGTAGATACAAATGAATATATTTATTGATTGGTTCAAACATTACATATTAAAACATTACTAAAAGTCTTGTTGATTTAGATGGTCACTTTATTCACACTCGTAACAGCGATGTGATAGAACCTGCGAGAGAAAACAATGAAAAAATTGTGTCTATACCTCCACACACAAGCCACAAGCTCCAGAAATGGATTAGAAATGATAATAGGCTACTAAGTCCTTGACATCGTCGAGCTAGGCTCACTTAAAAGTGCAAACAGGTGAGATTACAGCGAATGGGTTTCGTGTAACAAGACTATAGCCACTGAATAAAAACATATTTAACGGGTTCTATCTGCACAACAGGATGTAGTTCAAGATGGCTGCATTGTCAATGTTACTCCAACGAAATCTTATGGGCTCTCGCAGCCGTCTAAAACTGATGTCTCCTATGATATCAGCCCAGTGACACATAAAAAAAACATCGAACTGGGGAAGGCAAATATCTGTTGCAGCAATCATCTTGTCTTTACCTTACAAAAATGACCTCACTGACAAAAGAAAGAATAAAAAGAAAATAGATTGAGTAGATGAGTAAAGCTAAGAATAAAAAACAGAACGAAAGGAGAGCGAAAGGTAAATAACAAAAACAGAAAACCAACGCTAAGAATAATCCAGCGGATTCAGATGAACGTGAGATATTACTGTTTGACACATACAGAGATCCTGATGCCTTGATAGGAAATGAAGCTGCTGCCTCGGAAGATGCAGAATGTATGTTCTGGCATATGATGTTTTCTGAAGATACTCGAGGAGAAACCTGGATCAAATGCCTAATGTGCGAACTCTGGGCACATAATGATTGCGCTGATGCAGAATTAGACACCTGGATTTGCGATTATTGCAAGTAGTTTAAGTTATATTTTGTATTTGACAAAAGTTCCTAAAGAATCTCAAAGAAATTAAGGTTGATTTTGGATAGTTTTTCTAGTGTTCCATATATGGGGTACCTATCTCATAATTAGATAGCTTTATGTTGATTTCGTTTTAGAGAAATTATAGTACTTATTATTAATAAATATAATACAAGAATGTTACTATCTATAGCGCAAATGTATGTCTGTTGATAATTGCGAATTAAAAGTTTTTGATTTTTAAAATTTGTTTTTTTATGCGTAAAAAACAAAACGGTATTCCATATTTGGTTACTTTCCTCTACTTAAAATGATAAATTTAAAAAAACTAAAAATATTTAAACTTAACTTCTTTATGTCTGTTAAAAGAATTGAACTTTGGTTTGTTATGGTCGGCCGCGATGTTAACTAATGGTTTATGAATAATTTATGATTTTTTGGGTAAAAGGGTGTAAAAAAATACAACTCTGTTATCATTATGTTTTACCTTTTATTACGAAATTAAACAATTCAGTCACAAATATTTTGGCATTAGTGTTGATTACAGTCTTCTATCTTATAATTACATTTAGAATTTCAACATTTTTCTAAGTTTAACAATCATTAATTTACAATAAAAAACAACTCTGTTACTTCTGGAATTTTGACAGACAGCTAACCTAATTATAACAAATGACCGTATAAATAAAATATCTAACAAATTAACGTATAGTAATATTACAGTTTATCTGCAAAAAATCTGATACCGACCCATATGGTCTCACCTTACTAAAATTTAAGTCCAAAGTTAAAGAACATAGGTATATTCAACTCTGTTACCATCTTAGCAACTCTATTACTACGCCCTAGTAACAGAGTTGTGTAGTAACAGAATAGTAAATTTTACATTTCCTAAGACATAAGTCGGAAACTAAAGCTTAAAGTAAGTACACTTTTTCTTCCATATTTATAAAATTTACCTCCTTGTCAACATACTGAACGCAAAATAATGAAAAATACGTTGAATTACTTACGTAAATAGGTAGGTAACAGAGTGGATGCGCTATGAAAATACGCACTCTGTTCAACGCTTCGAAGACGATTGACACCTCTTGTATCCCACCCCTCGACCTAGCGATCAACCAGGATCCATGCTGAACTCCAAAGCAAGCTAGTACAAAGTCAGAGCAGCGATATCTCTATTTTAAGTGGCAATTTACTCAGTAACAGAGTGTTCCTTTTGTGACAAAGTGACACTTTTACACTATACGCGGGACCATGTTTTAAAATATAGTTACTTATTACATTTTGATACTTACCGGTTTTAAGACATATTTTATAAAGGGTAACAATACTCTTTTTATGGTATTAATTTATTGTAGGTACTTTGATATAGTAAAAACGAAATTATTTGATATTTAGTATAACGGAGTGATACCAGGCACACATAAATTTTGTACGGAAACCCACTCTTTTACTAGAAATGACCACAATGTTACTTTAAAAAACAACTAAATACATCTAAAATAAGCCTTTATTTTAGAAATAAATATTTATTAGTCCGATGTATTTTGTATTTAATGAAAAAAATTTAAGCGGTTGTTTGATTATGACTAATAAAAAAAAAAATAGTTTCGGGATAAACTAATCCCGAAAAATGCCCCGGCGCAAAATTTGACAACGACCCATATAAAGCTCACGAGAACTAGAAAACTAGATTTTTCAAGAAACATTTGGATTATAACTGAAGCTGAAATTCCTGCAATCTCTAATATGGCATTAAATGTTCTTCTGCTATTCAACACAACATATTGACGTGAAAATACTTTTTTATCTTTCACACATATCAAATCCCAAATTCGTTCATCCCTAAAAATGTTGAAAAGATTTTACATGCAGCAATATCAAATATTGCACCAAGATTTAGTTTGTTATGCAGTACTTAACCACTAAACCGCTGCGCGAAATGGTCGAATATTTTAGAAGGACTCAAATATATACCATTATTAAAAAAAAATGCTATTTTGATGAGAAATGCAATTTTACAACAATCAAAAATGGGGTCGTTAAGGAAAAAAGTTTAAGAAGCCCTGTCACCTACAAAAAGTTGGCGTGGAACTGCAATAATTAAAAAAAAACGAGAAACCTCTCTTAATTGCTCACTAATTGCTCAATTAAAATCCGCAATTGCTCATATAATTAATTAATTATTTTATTAGTTATTAACTATTTAAAATACAAATCCTGTTTCCCCTATTTGTGAGGGAAGCATTGAGTTTTTCTTATTAAATTTGCTTTCAATAAATTGCGCACTTTTTGCTTATCTAGTTTCTATGCAAGATCTTGGTAATTTATTTTTATTTAATTTTTAGTTAATTATAATTAATTATTTCGATTTAAAATGGCTATAACGTAGAAAAAGACTGACATCGCATGCGCATAAATAAACTCATCGCTCATGCGCTTATGGCACGGAAAACGTAAGTATACATAATTATGTACAAAATAATGACAAAACATAAACATATATAGGGAAGACTAACCTACATTAAACAAATACATTTTGATAAAGCAGAAATAGTTTAAACTACCAAAGAGATTTTACTGTACTTACGTTTTCCTATCCATGAACGCATGTGTATGAGTTTATTTATGCGCATGTGCATAAGATGTCAGTCTTTCATCACGTTTATCACCATTTTAAATTGAAATAATTACTTTCAATTAATCATTAATACGACGATTATTCATTAAATAGCGACAAGACATCATAATAACATTCTTATTGTAAATTCGAATGTCTTATAGCAATGACTACATTTAAATAAACTTTAATTTAATAATAACTAATTAGTTTACTTTGAAAGTATTTGTTTAATATAGGTTAGCCTTCCATATATATAAATTTTTATGTTTACTTACTTGTTATTATTTTACTTGTTTATTATATTTTACTTGTTTACTTGTTATTATTTTGTACATATGTATACTTACGTTTTCCGTGCCATAAGCGCATGCGCGATGAGTTTTTTTTATGTGCATGCGCATGAAATGTCAGTCTTTTACTACGTTTATCGCCATTTTAAATCGAAATAATTTATTTTGAATAATTAAAAATAAATAAGAAAATTACCAAGATCTTGCATAGAAACTAGATGAGCGAACTAGAAGCAGTGAGCAATTTTTGAAAGCAAATTTAATAAAAAAAACTCAATGCTTCCCTCACAAATAAGGGAAAAACGATATGTACTTTAAATAGTTAATAACTAATAAAATAATTTATTAATGATATGAGCAATTACGGATTATAATTGACCAATTAGTGTGCAATTAAAAGAGCTTTGTTTGATAAATAGAAAATTGTAAAGTTGAAAACTGATAATTAACATTTATAGTAAAATTGTAAGTTATCTGCCTGAGGCAGTTCAAAAACTTTTTGTAAGCCTCAGCATGAAACATTTAAACTATTGTCGAACTTTGCTTGATTCTTATCTTCTTCTTTTTTCTTCCTCACTATCTTCTTTCTAGTACGATGTTTGTTTTGTTTCTCAACTATTTGTTGTGTATTTTCTTCTGTTATTTCAAATAAATCTCAAATGTCACATTTATCTTTCTTTGGCGTATGGAAACCAATATTGAACTAGTAATTGAAAATATCTATGTATTGTCTCTCAGTAGCCATTACCGCATTGTCATTTTCTGTAGCGCAGGTTTTATATAATCTGTACATTTTTGCTATGGATAAATCTTCCTCAATTTGTTTGTGCGCTCTCGGCAATTGTGACACGGTACTTTGGGAAATAGCTTAATATGTTGACGAACACTTCGTTTAACTGTCTCTGGAAAGTTCTGTAGCTGTGCGTCCATCAGGTGAGACTGTGCCAGTAACAGTGTCTATCTATCTTCTTTAATGCAGTCATCTATATATCGGTTATGTTTAATGTATTTAGAAACGTTGTTTTGCAGACACCTACTTTTTCTAAAGTGTTCCTTGGTAGACAAATTTAAACATCATTTTCTTTGACAGCAATTCTGCTGTTAAAAAGTTCGAATAAAAATTTGTAAGTACCCTTACAATTTTAGCAGCGTCTTATATTATCAGCGCCTTATCATCGTAACATGCTATACAATCGTTTTCATGGAGAACACGGGCAATATGTCCATTGTAAAGTATTACACAATTAAAAAGAAATCAAACGACATATTGTTTTGTAGTTTACGGTGCTTTTTACGTTCAAATGCATTTAAAATTGTTCAAATGTTTGTATTTTCAATGAGAAAATATTTAAATTTTTTATTTAAAATAGCGAAAATGTCAGTTAAAATCTTTTAATTTGGAAGTATCGATATATTCAAATCATATTAAAAATTTATTTACATCATACTTTTTATTATTAAAATTTAATTTTCAAACCATTTTGCAAATCAATAACGTATTTTAAATTCATAATGAATATATATTACACTCAATTCATTTTATCTTTATTAATTAGTAGTGCCATTATTATAAATCTAAAACTATTATATAACTTTTTATATGAGAATTTAGTGATGCAATTAGTAGTAGCTATCAATGTAATTAAATTATAAGTTGATTGATTTATACATATTGGTTTCTTTTTTATTTAATATAATCCTTTTTTTGTAATTAATGTGTTTTGATCAGATCTTGAAAGAATCTACATATGAAATATTGCTCTTTTGTCCTTCCTCATTTCATCTGTATGACACCTCTGCATTAATAAGTAATGAATAATTCAAAACGATGCATTTTGATCCCGCACCGCTTTCAGGTGTAGTAGAGTAGCCTTGGTTTAAGTTTGGTCATTCTGAGCCAAGTAACTTTTACGTAAATTTCCATACTGAGGAATTTGCATACCATTTTAACAATAAATGCAAGAACTTAAAGGCTAAAATAACAATTTTATATTCATGCTTTAAAAGGAATTTCCAAACAAAACAAACTAGCTGTAATCATAATTGAATAAATGCAAATAAATGCAATACTTATATTTATTTGAAAATTACCAAGCGAAATGAAAATTATATAAAATGCAAGGACACAAAATGTATGTTTGTAAACATTGTGGAATAATAGAAGTTGGATAGGGATATAAAAGGAAGAGTTTTATAGAAAGAAATATAAAATAATGAAGATCAAAAAATATATAAAAAAATAACTAACATCTTTCCTTAACATGAAAATCTTTTCATCTTTGAGTCATTGAACAGCTTTCAATAAAATTTATTATGTAAAAAAATTCTTGGTCTGTTCTGCATATCAAACATTAATAATAGTGCATAAGAAAAGAATATATGAGACAACTATGTTATAGTGAAAACTGACTAGTAAAAAGAAAGGTTAGGTTAGGTTATATTATGTAAGGTTTCTTGATTTGTTAGCATTTGCAATAAAAATGCCGAAAAACACTTGGAAGGCTTACTGAAAAGCTTTTTAACCAACTCGGAAGAATTCAGTTGTGTACATACTAGTAAAAATAGAAATGTTTTCCTAAAGTCCACATTCTTCAGTTTTTCTTAGTTTACTGTATAAAACGCCCGCAATCAGTTGGAAAGTCACTATCTGTTTGGTATTTAACTGGTTTTGTATTTTCTTTCAAACCGAGCTTTTAGATTTCAAATTATAGTTTTATTATATCAGCTTCTATAATCAATTTTGTTTATAATAATATTTGTTACATTTATTACATTCTTGCAAGAATAATTTCATAATTCTTTCGTATTTTCATAAAAATTGTAGTGTGTGTCCGTTGTAAAATTGTAAATTCAAAGGTTTATTAAAATTTTCTCGGAAATCCCAAAAATGAATGTTTGCGTATCACATGATATAGAGTCTAAATAGGTTCTATTAATCAGGAATTATAGCTGTCAATTACTGTAACCATTGGCGACGATATACCTATAGATGAATGTCAAACCAATGACAGTTCCTGAGGGCATGATTTTGTGAAAATTTTCTGAAGACAAAATAAGTCTGGCTGCTAGTATGTGGAGAGTGACGGCAGCCACATACATTCGCAGATTCGCTACACTCGCTCTGGCAGCGCCAATGGGCTGCCGTTCAATCAGGCGTGTTCTAATGACTGCTGCATCCAGGAATTGGCGGCTGCCTAGTGCGCGAGCTCTCATATGCCGTCATGTCTTAGATAAAGGATTATACATTGAACATCTATGTAGTTCTAGTTTGAAAACTCATTTATTAATTAAAAATACTGTTGTAAATTTTACAATTGCGAGTTTCCCTTAAGGTTATTTGTTTTATCATTCATTCAAAGATTAATAACGTGAAATATCCACCAGCTCTACCTGTTATCCAAACAAAATGTATAAATATATAGCAACAAATTGTAAATCAAAAAGTGACAGAACAGCACAATTCATTAACTGGGTATATTTAGGACAAACGTCGTAACTTTGATATATCCATATATCACACAATTTCCAATATTATAATGAACTTGACGACTATATTTATATATATATATATATATATATATTTATATATATATATATATATATATATATATATATATATATATAAATATATATTTATAGATATACATATATATATATATATATATATATATATATATATATATATATATATATATATATATATATCCTACCACTTTATGCCGGTCTTTTTGGGCTTCTCATTCTCTGACATCATTTCCTATTTCTTAAACTTTTGTCTGAATGTCTCTCTATTTTCTATTTCTGTAATGTTTATTTGTATTTCTTCCAGATCTTTTTTTGCTTGAGCCATCCATAGAGTATTATTCTTGACTCTCTGTATGTATGTGAGGACTCGCTTGGCGACCCTGGTTTCGGGTAGTCTGTGGAGGTGTCCATAAAATTTGAGTCTCCTTTCCCTGATGTCTGAAGCGAAGTTAGATATTTTTTCTGTTTTTTTCCTGGAGTGTAGTCTGTATTCTTCTTCTGTTTGTTTTGTGCCTAAAATTTTTCTTACAATTCTGCTTTCTTCTTTTAGAAGATTTTCGAGATTTCTTTTTGTGTGGAGTGTAAGCGTCTCACTCGCATACAGTGCTTCTGGTTTTACTACAGTGTTGTAGTGTTGTACTTTTGTGAGTAGTGACAAGCATTGTTTGTTGTAGATGTATCGTGTTTCCAAGAAGACCCTCATCATTTTGTGTTGTCTAGTTTTTTGCGCTATTTTTTCTCCTCCTGTAGGTTCTAAGATTTCTCAAAGATATTTTGATATTTGAATGGGAATACCCTTTTGATTTCACAGTATTTCGTATTCAATTTTTTGCTATCCCTTCATTCTCCGCGAGTATTGCTATATCGTCTGCAAAAGAGATTTCTACTTTGTCTTTGATCCTTCGTAATTGTGTGGGTTTCCAGGGTTTTTGAGCTTTTAGCTCTTTTTCTCATTCTTTCATCACTTTGTCTAGAGCTACATTGAAGAGTAGCGGGCACAGGCTATCTCCTTGTCTGACACCTGTTTTTATCAGATATAGTTCGGAAATTTCTCCCATGAACTTCACTTTTGATGTTGTGTTTGATACAGTTTGTTTAATGAGTCCTAGTGTTTTCTACTCCAGTCCTTGGTCTTCCAGGACTTCGAAAAGTGATTGCCTGTGTATGGAGTTATATGCCGTTTTGAAGTCCACAAAGGTGCATATAACTGGTGTTTCTGATGGCTTTGTGCTTAAGTACTGTTTTCAGGGTGAAGATCTGTTCTGCGCAGGAGCGACCTAATCTGAAGCCTGCCTGGTATTCCCCTATTTTGTGTTCTAGTTGTTCGGAACATGGACATGACCTTGTAGGCAACTTGTACAAGGGAGGTACTTTTGTAGTTGTTCACATCAGCTCTGTCCCCCTTTTTATGTAGCGGGTGTATGAATGCGCATATCCATTCCTCTGGTAATTTTTCGGTTTGTCACATTTATTGAATGATTTGTTGTGGGAATTCTCGTAGTGAGTTGAGTCCTAGATTTTTCAGTAGTTCCGCAAGGAATCCATCTTCTTCGGATGCTCTGTTGTTCCTGAGCCTTTGAATGTGTCTATTGACTTCTTCTTGCGTGGGCGGTGGTTAAACCGGGTGTCTTCCTGCTATTTTTTCTCTAGGAAATCTTGAGGTAGGTTCATGGCAGTTTAATAGATTGGAAAAAAAATTTGCTAGTTCCCTGCAGTTTTCCCGATTGGTGAATGCTAGCTCTCCTGTTTATCTTCTGAAACATAAATTCATAGATTCAGGCTGTGTTCCGACTTATATTAAGTTTATTACATGATTCATACTGATGAAGACAAAAGGCAGAAACGCGTCTATAGATGTTCATAATTATTGTATATGTATATAATGTATATATATATATATATATATATATATATATATATATATATATATATATATATATATATATATATGTGTGTTCCGGCTTTATTAAGTTTATATGATTATTTATAAAGTAGCATGGTTTTACCAATTTTAAATTTATCATTTAAATCAATAGCCTGCTAAGTTCATGTCTCTCTCACAAAATGTTAAATTAATAATATCTAACCATAATCAGCCACATGGGTTTCAAGTATGTGTTTTACAAATTCTTGTTCATAAAAGCAAAGCTGTACTCATGAGAGATAAATCTCGAAACGCGTCTTCATATGGCTATCCACTTAAGGTATCGGAAAGATATGATCTTAAAAAACAATGTTATTTTTTTGGTTTTTGTTGAGTGCCACGAAGGTGGACTGGAAGCTATAAAATAACTGACAAATTTCACGTGAGATTTGTGTTTGGTAGTCCTAAAAAGGATCTTCATTAGTGTTATAGAGCTCCGGAAGGGTTGAATATATTTATAGATTCAGGCTGCGTTCCGACTTATATTAAGTTTATTACATTTATGAATTAATTTCTTTAAATTAATTTGATAAATGTCCAAGATCCTTGTACTCGACCAAGTTATATTTTCAATGGTTATTAAATATTCTTTTGAATTATCCATTTTTTTTATTATATATATATATATATATATATATATATATATATATATATATATATATATATATATATATATATATATATACATATATATACATATACAAGTCCATGCCTATTCATATTAGCTATTGATGCGGTAATGAAAAGCATAAAGGAGAAAATTAAAAAAATGCACATAGGGTACAGAAACCTAAAAGCAAAAAAAATAACAGAATAAAACTAAAATGAAAATAGGAGAAGGGGAAGAAACGTGTTATCTACCCACCTACGCGTGCAGTCTGCCTACCTACGCGGGATCTTGCAACCACAGCATTAGATTAACTTGTTTTTCATATAACACAAAGAAACTGTAAACTCAGCGTAGATTATAGTTAGTTTAGTTTATATATAGATGTTAATTAAAGAAGTAAGGATATATTATAATTAGTCGTCAAGCTCTTTATACATATCAACATATAATTCGTTAAGCCATCAAATTAGTAAAACATAATCATAAGTATTTTTGTAATATTATAAAGTTAAAATAGAAACGAAGTTTTTTTTATAATTTATTTCACCCCAAGAAATAAAATTGGCGCAGTCGGTAGGATAGTCGAAATTACAGTATCGAACATTAATTTTCCTTTTAACGATTAATCGACTATTCAAAAAGTGAAAAAGCCTTCGGCAGAAGTCCAGCAGAGCGGATCCTTTAAACTTCAAGTATCCCAGTCGATCGTCGACCTGTGAAGCATCCCCATAGACCTATCACGAGGAGCAGAACCACATCAAGGCTCCTGAGAAGAAGCTAGTTGGAGAGGTAGAAAATCGCCATTCCATCTACCGATCCTCCTAGTTAAGAAAATAAGAGTTATGCACAAAATCCAGTTCATATTAATGTGAGTACAATTTTATGTCTCCTGAAACGCTTTTTGAAAAACTAAGTTTATCAATTTCGAGCGACTGTGAAGAGGACTTGTTGCACAGTAGTAGTAGTAGCTTGAGTATTGAATTGTATAATTCATCGTACATAATTAAGACAAATTTTAAAATGGCTCATAATCAATTCAAAGCCGAATATTTGAATTGGGTTCCACAATTTGATGGCAATCCAAACGAACTAAACAGATATTTAGCAACATGCGAAAGCCTAATTAATAGTTTTTACGATCAAACTAATCAAAATAATTTTCAAAATGTATTTCTATTAAATTCAATAATAGGCAAACTAAGTGGAAATGCTCGTTGCGTAGTGAATATTCAAAATGTGTCCACTTGGAACGAACTTAAAGAAACCTTATACAGAAACTTCGCAGATCAGAGAGACGAATCTTGCCTAAACAGAGATTTAGTTTTGTTAAGACAATATCAAACCGAAAAACCACAACAATTCTTTGACAGATGCATGGAATTACTAAATTTGCTCTGTTCATATATAGACATACACGAAGAAACTTCAGAGGCAAAAATTTTGAAACGCGATTTATATAATAATTTAACTTTAAAAACCTTTTCAGGGTCTAAGATCAGGTCTAAGAGAACCCTAAGGCACAACTATTCGTTGTATGAGACCAAATAATATGTATCAAGCACTAAACTTTATAATAGAAGAAGAAAATATATCTTATTGTCAAAATGCAACTAAAAATAGTAATTCAAAATCAAAATTTTCAAAGACAAACTTACAACTTTCAAAGACAAAATAATTTCCAAAGACAACATAATAATCCACAAAGACTAAATAATAATGCACAAAGGCAAACAAATAATTATAATAATAACAATTTTAATATTCCTAAACCAAATTATTTTCACCCTCAGCAATTCCAAAATAGATCCAATAATTATTCACAATATCAAAATAACCCCAGATTCAATCAACCAAATAGTTCACAACCAAATAGGTATCCTCAAAACGTTTTTAATAACCAAAATCAAAATAGAAATCAAACAGCCCCAACTCCAATGAGTACCTCTACTAGACAAACATGAAATCCAAGACCGAGTACTTCTAATCAAGCCAATCAATTTAATAGACCACAGAGAACTATTTCATGTAGGAAATGACGATGAATCATACATTGAACAAGCAGAGGACCAACATTTTCACGGAACTCCAAGTTCAGAAAACTTAACGTAATTAAACCACCAATTATTTCCCTAGATAACGCAAATACTAGCGAACTACCATTTATTATAATTCCAGAAAATAATATTAAACTCCTTATTGATTCCGGTTCAATAAGATCATTTGATTTGATAATTTGATTCATTGATCCTAACATTGCATCCCAATTTTATACTAATAACATTCAGAATGATCCTTTTATTGTCTCGACAACATGTTTCAATAATCAGCACATAAATACAGTGTCAAAGTACCCACTTCTAATATATTCAATTTACCACAAAACACTTAAAATTTTACTTATTTAAATTCCATAAAATATTTCAAGGTTTGTTAGGTTTAGACAGTTTAAAATACCTTCAAGCAAATTAAGATTTCGAAAATGGATTATTAGTAACCCCATATGCAAATATTAAATTAGAGTATCCTCAAATAAAAAATGAAACGAATTTAGTCACAGTTCAACCACGATCAGAACAAGTTATAGAAATTAAAACGTCAATTAAAAATAGAGAAATCATAATCCCTTATCAAGAAATATATAATTGCAAAATTCCTGAAAGTATTAGTGTTGCACAAAATGGAAAAGCTAAAACCACAATTTTAAATAATTCCGAACAAATAATTTCTTTAGATTTAACAGAACCCATGTATGTCGAACATTTTAATGAAAACGAAATAAAAAAATTTTATATACACAATTTTGATGAATCCCCAAAACCCGCACTTGATACATCTAGAATAAGAACCGATCATTTAAATGTAGAAGGAAAATATTGTATTCAAAAATTATAATTAATATTAAAGAGTTTGCTGATATATTTTACCAAGAAAATGAACCTTTATCATTCACAAATGCAATTAAACATTCCATAAAAACGAGTGACGAAGAAGCAATTTACACAAAAACGTATAGATACCCCTTCATACATAAACCCGAAGTTGAAAGACAAATAAAAAATATGTTAGACCAGAATATTATTAGACCCAGTAATTCCCCCTGGTCATCGCCAAATTGGGTTGTACCCAAAAAACTTGACGCATCTGGCAAACAAAAATGTCGCCTTGTTGTTGACTACCGAAAACTAAATGAAAAAACTATTGATGATCGCTATCCATTACCCAATATAACTGACCTTTTGGAAATGGATAAATTTGGAAAATGTCAATACTTTACAACTTTAGATTTAGCTAGTGGATTCCACCAGATTGAGATGGATCCTAATGGCATACAAAAGACAGCATTTAATACAGAAAACGGACATTACGAATACCTTAGAATGCCCTTTGGACTAAAAAATGCACCCGCGACCTTTCAAAGAATAATGGATAATATTATCCGCGGAATTCAAAATGAAAAATGCCTCGTTTATCTTGACTTCAAGAACATTTAGAAAGACATAGATCCGTATTTGAAAGACAGAAAAACTAATTTTAAAATTCAATTAGATAAATCAGAATTTCTATGTAAAGAAGACGCATATCTAGGACACATTGTTACTCCCGACGGTGTGAAACCAAATCCAAACAAGATTACAGCTATTAAAAATTACCCAATACCTAAAAGCACGAAACAGAATAAAGGATTTTTAGGACTACTAGGATATTATAGAAGATTTATAAACAATTTTGCTAAATTATCACAAGGACCATTATATTATCACAAGGACCAATAGGCAAAGATTTACCTGTAGCATACGCATCACGTACCCTTAACGATTATGAACAAAATTACAGTACACTTGAAAAAGAACTTTTAGCCATAGTTTGGGCAACCAAATATTTTAGACCCTACCTTTTTGGCAGAAAATTCACTATTGTTACAGATCATAAACCATTACAATGGCTCTTTTCATTGAAAGATCCAAATTCTAAGTTAATAAGATGGAGGATTAAATTAGACGAATTCGATTATAATAAATGAAATTAGAAAAATTAATAATAAAATAAATAATAAAATTAATAAATAATAATAAATGAAATTAGAAAAAATTAAACTTAAATGCCGATGCTTTATCTCGAATAGAAATTAATGCGAAAGAATCATATGACATATTAGAATACATGAACGAATTTAATAAAGAATTAGAATTAAATAAATCAAGGAAAACTGAAATAGACAATATCTCAACCCAGGTACAGATTGACGAACAAGACTCAGAATTAACTCTTACTGCTACGGAAATTGAAGATTCTGAAGCTACAATTACGGCTCCAGAAGACGAAATAAACGACAATGAAACAGTTCATACAAATGCTGAACATCATCCAATAATTGAGATACCGATTACAGAAGATCCAGTTAATTTCGGACTAAACCAAATAACTATTGACCTAGTTCTACACTCACCAGCAAAACCAAAAATCTTAAGACTATTCCATAATAAACAGCGATTTTTAATTCAATTATCACAAAATTAATTTGAACATGATATTGTTAACTTTATTAAAAGTTATATTACCCCGAATGTACAGTACCATTTATATTTTGAAAAACCAGATATATACGAACCTTTTTGTGAAATAGTTAGGAATAATTTCAAATGGCCCCAATTAAAATTTAAAAGATGTAAAATAAAATTAATGGATGTTACTGATAAAGACGACATCGAGAACATAATACAAAATTATCATGAAGGAAAAAGTAATCACAGAGGTATTGACGAAACGGAAGAACGAATTAAGAAAATGTATTATTGTCCGCCTTTAAGAAATTCAATTCAATCTTATATAAATAACTGTGAACTTTGCCAACAAAGCAAATATGAAAGAAAACCGGTAAATATTAAATTAAATATTACCCCAATAGCATCGAAACTTTTGAAATAATTCACTTACAATTAGATACATTTACATTAGAACAAACAACATTTTTAACTATAATCGATACATTCTCAAAATATGCTCAAGCATATAAAATCACAAATTTAGCTGCAACTCAAATAGTAGATAATTTGATTCAATTTTTCTTACTTCACGGAATACCCAAGCAAATCATTACTGATAATGGCACAGAATTCAAGAATACAGTCATGACAGAACTTTTAAGTTTACATAAAATAAAAAATCACTTTTGCTCTCCCAATCACCCCTAATCAAACGGTCCAATAGAAAGACTCCATTCAACATTAATTAAACATATAAGATTACTTAATATCCAAGGTTTTAAAGATTCGCCAACTGATAAAAAAATGATTTACGCAATATTAGCATATAACCATTCTATTCATTCCACGACAAAATTAAAACCAATTGATATAGTCAAAGGACATATTAGCAATGATAACCCTTTTAATATAGATATTGATAGATTATTAATTATCGATTATATTAGTGACCATAAAGAAAAACCTAGATAATTATATAGTAAAATCAACGAGGACCTTTTACGAAATAAAGAAAAAGTAATTACAAAACTGAACGAAATACGCGACGACCCACAAATATTTCAACCCCAATCAAAAGCTTATATCAAGAAAAATTTAAGACAAAAAACAGCAAATACATTTGGAAATCCCACCGAAATAATTTATACTATTGAAAAATTTAAAACTGTAGCAATACCTACTCATAAGAAAATACATATGGATAATATTAGACGACCATTAAAGCAAACTTACGATTTTAACAATTAATTCATTTTTCAGATTACTCGTTGCCTTTGCAATCTCTGAGAAAAATATATTAGCAATTGTTAACAAACAAAATTCAATCTCTATAGATATAATTAATAAATTTAAAGAAACAATTAAGAAATTAGTTGATAACGAACATTCACTCAAATCCAAAATTGTACAGATTGCATTAGTTGTTGATCGCAGTTTAAGTAGAGAAAATGAAATATATAATTTTAATTTAAACTAATGAATATCGAGGTTATTGATTCAATATTACAAGATATTACAAATTCACTATCATTTTTATACAGTACCTGTCCTAAGAAACAATCGATTCTAAACGAAAATACCTGGTACAAAATTTGTTTGGAGCATAATTTGTATTTTATATTTGAGAACAATATGTGCAAAAAATTAACTCAAAAATACTACATATGTGAAGACGCAGGATTGAAAGAAGTAAAAGAAGAAATCGTCATACTAAAAGGAACCTACCTAGAAGACCTTTTAGAAATTAAAAATCAAATGAAGAACTAATTGTGGTTACCAAACGAAGAAGGAAGTGCCCCGAATTTTTTGACAATCTTTTTATATATATTTTTAGTTATAATGTTATTATATTTTACTTTTAAGAAAATCAGAGCAGAATTCAGGGAAGGAAGATATCGCAACCGGAAACTATGGAAATGAACCAATGTTCGACTTCCTGATCCAACTACGTAGTCGAATTTTCGAGGGGAGGTGTTATCTACCCACCTACTCGTGCAGTCTACCTACCTACGCGGGATCTTGCAACCCCAGCATTAGATTAACTTGTTTTTCATACAACACAAAGAGACTGTAAACTCAGCGTAGATTATAGTTAGTTTAGTTTATATATAGATGTTAATTAGAGAAGTAAGGATATATTATAATTAGTCGTTAAGCTCTTTACACATATCAACATATAATTCGTTAAGCTATCAAATTAGTAAAACATAAAGTTTTTTTTATATTTTTTTTCACTCCAAGAAATAAAATTAACGGAAGAAATAAAAATAAACAACACCAAAATAGAGCACATCGAACAAATTAAATACCTAGGACAAATAATAGACAACAAAGGGGAACTCGAAGTCGAAATAAACAACAGACTACAAGCAGCAACAAGAACGTTCGAAACGATCCAGAAGATAATATTAAACAACAAGAAGATATCGAGAAAAACTAAATTAATAATATACAATTAGTATTAATCCCAACACTGATATATGGAAGCGAAACATGGACGCTAAATAGGAGACAAAAAAGCAAGATACAGGCATTAGAGAAGAAGTATCTAAGAAAAGTATATGGAGTAACCAGAAAAGACAGAGTCAGAAACGTGGACATAAGAAGAGAAGTAGGAATAAGAGAACTAAACAAAATAATAGATAACAGACAGTTGCAATGGCTTTGACATCTACACAGAAGAGACACCAACCAAACAAAAATAATATGGCAAACAAAAACGGGTAAAAGGAAAATGGGAAGACCAAAGAAAAAATGGGACAAATATGTCGAAAACATTATGGAGAGAAGAGGAATCTCAAACGCACAAATGAACGAAAACACAAGAAATAAAAGAGCTGGATCAAATTAATAAAAGAAAATACATGAAATAGACCAACAACAGCATTCTACATCCGAAAGGGTAGAAGAATTTCGATTATAATATATATATATATATATATATATATATATATATATATATATACACACGATCTTCTCAAGTGTAATAAATATTTATAACATAAAGTAATAATTAATGACAATTAAACCCACTATTACGTATATACCACTAATAATATAATAAAATAAAAATCAATTTTCCAGTAGGGCAATAATTAGGTAACTTGGAAAGTAATACTAATATACATTTTCAACTATTCAAAACTCAATAAGTTTCAAAGTATTAATGTTAAAGCCATTTGAATTATTTACACTTAGGGAAGCGAACTCTAATAATACACTACAAATCCTAACATATTATATAAATCCATATTTATTAATAATAATTTCAAAACCTCTAGTATTATATCAAAAAATATTATAATATATATATATATATATATATATATATATATATATATATATATATTATATTATATTTACCCACGCATATTCTTTTTAAAAATTTATGCGGAATTCATTGATCAATCGTTGAAATTTCTATTTCTTCACGCATATTTCATTTAAGCGTAAACATAAGTTCAACCAAATTTATAACGAAACCTTTATCGTTACAATCAAGATCAGACAAGACCAGACAAGACCAGATAAGACCAAACAAGACCAGACAAGACCAAACAAGACAAGACAAGACCAGTCAATACAAAACCAGAACAAGTAAGACAAGAGCAGACAAGACGACCATAAAAGACCAGACAATACAATAAAAGACCAGACAAGACCAGACAAGATCAGGCAAGACCAGACATGACCAGACAAGACCAGACAACATCAGGCAAGACCAGACAAGACCATAATAGACGAGACCAGACAATAAAAGACTAGACAAGACCAGACAAGAGCACACAAGATCAGGCAAGACCAGACAATACCAGAAAAGACCAGACAAGATCAGGCAAGACCAGACAAGACCATAATAGACGAGACAAGACCAGACAAGACCAGACAAGACCACACAAAACCAGACAAGACCAGACAAGATCAGATAAGACCAGACAAGATTGTAATATTGTATTTCTTGAGACATTGTGGCTCGTCGCCGGGGTTTTAACCTTTTCAATGTATTATTTTTATTATATTTAATATATTACACATTATTTTCTTTTTTCTTGTTTCGAATAGGCCTACTTTGGACCACGCTTGTTCAACTGTTGGGCTTTGATCTTTGCCCAGTATAGTCGCATCTTCTGCCGGTGTATTTCCTTTCTCTCTTCTGTCCAGGGGGTTCCATTCCTTTGGGGTTTTTCCTGAAATTCACGGACTTCCTTCAGGGTGCGTCTGACAGACTATCTGTTTCGTAGATCTGTTATTCCCATATCTTTATTATCCTTCTCGGTTTCTGTCAACCATGTGGTATTAACCTTCTTTTTTTGCCAGAAGCTGAACAGACGGTTGGTTAGTCGGTTTAGGGGCAAGCTTGCTAGAGGCAAGGTTGCGTGACAGTTTCAGGTTTTCAAGGTTCAGGTTGCGTGACAGGCATTTCTTGTTGTGGGTGTTCTTAGTCAATCGATAGGCTAGTTCTAACTTGTTGACACTCATGGATAATGATGCTCTTTCTGATAAGATGGTTTCAATCCATTCGCCGAGATACTTAAATTACTGAGTCCTCTTGATGTTTCCCTGCTCAAGTAACATCTCTCTGCTTGCTTTTTTGATGTTGGTTAAAAGTTCTGTTTTCTCTAGAGACACTTGAAGACCCACTTTGGCAGCCTATTTTCTGAGGCAATTTATCTGCACTGTTGCCATCTCAAGAGAATCAGTGCATCTCAATCAGTGCCATGTCATCTGCAAAGGCCAGGCAAGAGTGTCTGTTTGAAGGTTCCAAAGAAATCTCTGGAACTATTCTTAGCAAAGCTCTAATTGATTTGGGTTAGTTGGTTTTGTGCGAAGGTCCGTTTGGTTCCTCGAATGATCTTGGCTGTAACCTTTCTTTGTTCCAAAAATGTATGCCAATTTTCCTTAGTCTTTTTAGAATTCCACTTCACCCAGGCTGTCTGTTTTTGTCTACCATCTCCAGTCAACCACCGATGCCTACTTCTTCTAGCGAGAGGGGCGACTTCATTGGTCGTCTTGACAAGAGTCTTCTTCATTTGTTCCCAGCTATATAGATCTGTATTGTTCAGTCTCTGAATTACTTCTTGACTTTTCTTAAGTCGCTCGACGTCAAATCTTACCATTTTGGAGGTTCTGTCATCAAATAGTATGAGGGTGTGCCTCTCTGGAAGTTTATAGATACTATCTTCTAAGTCTTCCCAGAATTTATCAGTTCTGTTTGGATTGCGTCTGTTCTCCTTGTTGATTGGGGCATGTACATTGAATATACTGTAGCCCTTGTTTGCACATTTGAGAGTGAGGATGGATACATGGGCTGCTCGGGGAGGTAAAGCAGGTAAATGAATCCAGTATCCCGTGACTGATTATAAATCCTGTACCTAAGTGGGGTACGTTCTTCATTACCCGCTGACCCACTTTTCCTTTGAGGATTCTGTAGCCTTGGTAGTCGGAGGCATGTTCGTCCGTAAATCTGGTTTCCTGTAATGCTGTAATTATTATTTTGTGTCGTGTTAGTAAATCAGTCAGATGTTTACCCACTTTTAGCAGTGGATTAGTATTATATGTTGCGAAGAAGCTTAGCCGTCTTGGTCTGAGTTTACGTCAGGTGATTTCATAATGCTCCAAATCATCCTTAAAGAATGTTGGTGCGGACTCCCTAGATTTCGCAACCAATCCACCGTCACCATAGGTAACGGTCGATTGGTTACCACCTGGGGTAGTGCATTTACCGACATTTTTCTCCATGCTCAGTTGAAGAATATTCTTCGTGGGACAGTGGCCAGCCACTGTCCAAGATACTACCCATGTTGTTATCTTGGGAGGCTTATTATTCGGGGTTGTCACCCCAAGACAGGTCGCCTTCACCACGGCTAAGAAGCCCTGTCCACCCCACATATTATTACACATTATATTATATTTATATCAATAACATATATTACAACAACATATATTATATGTATATCAATAATATTCTTCATATTCTTTCTATGCACCTCAAGCAATTTCTGGTAAATATTCTTTCAGTTGATTATTCTTTTGCCACTGAAATTTCCAAAATTCCTATTCAAACTTAATTGCTATTGCACATGTTGTGCAAACTTATTGCGATTAAAGTACTCGCCTTTGTCTTGTGCTCTAAACTTCGCAACTCGCGCACGAAAGCCCTTCTTTACCAAACTGTGTCATAAACTACTATTACATTTACACTTACTTAGTTATTTATATTAAGATCTATAACCTTTTCAATAATGTATACAGGCAAATAATACTCTTAACACTGCAGTTATTTAATTCACTACTAATTACTATTCTTGCAAACTGGGAATTTGGTATGGAGCTGCTCCAGGGTCAGGACAATGGGTGGATGGTTTTATACTCAAGATATGTCCTTTATGTATATAACTAAGTACTATTTATTTATTAATGCAACATATATAACTAATAACTAATATCTTATACTTATACTATTTCACTTCTCCTCTACCTCATCACCTCGGCCTTGATGTAAGTCCTTCCCTAATTTTAATAGAAAATTACCAAAATTCATTAAATATATTAACACTGTTGTCGCCTCGACACGACCCTTAAGCTCGTGCGCATACATGCATTATTGAATTAAAACAGATTAAGGGTCGTAAAAAAAAACAAACTAATGGGGTCTCCTTAAGCTTCCTTGCCGCCCCGTGAAATACACGAATTCTTAGAAACAAATTCACGTGATCAAAACACTATTTTGGGTGTACATGACTTAAATATATATATATATATATATATATATATATATATATATATACCGAATATATAAGACTTACATGACTTAAGTATATGCCGAATATAAACAAACAAAATTTAGGCAAAACGGTTTCTCTCGTCCCGGTAACATACAAGATTCTCTAGAAGGCGCTACAAACAAGGGCAGAAAATCAGCTGGATAGTCAATTGGGAAAATACGAGGGGGGCTTGAGGAAGACCCGATCCTGTGTTGAACAGATTCTCAATCTTAAAACTGTACTTGCATATTCCAAGATGAGAAACCGCGAGGTGGTCACCTTTGTTGATTTTAGGAAGGCCTACGACTCTATTGATAGAGAAACGCTTAACAAAGTACTCCAGGAACTAGGGCTAGACAACAAAACCCGCAGACTCATCCTAGAAACTTTGACCAACACCCATTCCAAGGGTAAATTTAGAGGCGAGATTTCAGAAAGCATTTTCGAAATAAAAACTGGAGCGAGACAAGGAGATGGACTTTCCCCACTTCTCTTTAACTGTGTCCTTGAAAAGCTTATGAGAGAATGGCGCAAGGAACTGATCAATTTGGGTGCTCAGAGTGGTATCTACCTAGGACGTAAGAACAATGGACTGCTTGTAGATTGCCTGGCCTTTGCAGATGACGTGGCACTGTTTGCTGATTCTCTTGTGATGGCAACAATGCAAGTAAATTGCCTCAGAAAACCGGCCGCCAAAGTGGGTTTCAAGTGTCGCTGGAGAAAACAGAATTCTTCACCAACATGAGAGAAGCAAACAGAGATATGTTACTAGAGCAGGGAAAGTTCAAGAGGACTGAGCAATTTAAGTATCTCGGCGAATGGATGGAACCCAACTTACCAGAAAGAGCATCATTATCCAATAGAGTCAACAAGTTAGAACTGGCCTATCGACTGACTTACAACAAGAACACTTACAACAAGGAATGCCTGTCACGCAACCTGAAACTTAAGCACTACACATCAGTCTTACGACCAGAAGCCCTATATGTCATGGAGTGTCTTTCCTTGCACCGAAGAGGTCTGGTAGAGAAATTGGAAATCAGAGCGAGGAGAATCCTCAGGAAGATCCTAAGCCCGGTAAAGGAAGATGGGGAGTCCCGAAAGCGGCATAACTCTGAGCTCTACGAACATATAGAGATGCTCTCTGACTGTGCAATGAAAAGAAGAGTTTCTTTCTATGGCCACGTTACAAGATTGCCTCCGAACCGACTAACCAACCGTCTGTTCACCTCCTGACAAAACAAGAAGGTTCGGTACTTCGGCACTTGGTTGACAGAAACCGAAAAGGATATTAAAGAACTGGGAATAACAGATCTCCAAAACAGACAGTCTGTGAGACGCACCCTGAAGGAAGTCCGTGTATTTCAAGAAAAACCCCGAAGGAAAGGTACCACCTGGACAGCAGAGAGAAAGGAGTTACACCGGCAGAAGATGCGACAATACTGGGCAAAGATCAAATCCCAACAGTTGAACATACGTGGTTCAAAGTAGGCCTATTCTTAACAAGAAGAAGATAATGCAATTTGTCCAACGTGTCTGATTTCCCGATGACGATCAAAAACAATGGGATGCACTAGATAATGAGATTATTATAAATTCAGAAAAAAATAAAATTTTTGGAAAACAGAATATAATGAATCTTTCCGAAAAATATTCTATAATTATTATGATAAATATATCAAAGTATTGACATTGATAAAATATGAGATGAATATTCTGAAATGAAATTTACAATACTGCAGAGAAAACTTGGATGGTTAAAAACATTCGTCGATACGTTAACTTTGTTACTAACCCATTCATAATTTTCTAATCTTGCTATTCTTTAGAATATTATGGGTACCTTCCAAGCGTCTAGTGCGGATGGCGAACGGGGATTTTCAGTCATGAATTCCATTAAAAGAAAATATGGCAACAGACAGCAATATGAATACCTAGGTGATCTAATGAGAATAAAATAATAAAAACCGAGTTTTAAAACAATTAGTTAGTTCGAAAGTCAGAACACAACAAAATAATAAATTTGCATTGGAAATATTCAAAACTATTACTTTGCTATTTGATATTATGGTTTGAAGAAATAAAAGTATAAAAAAATTGCGCAATTTATTTTTAGTTTAATTTTTTTTGCTCACACTCGACTTGGACCGCGCAGCACTAACAAAAATTAGAGGGAACACTGCATGCGAGGGGCAAATAATAGCGAGTTATAAGTATAGCGGTACAATAACTATTAAAAATCGAAGTGAATAAATTACATATAAGGCGGTAAAAGACAAAATAAAATATTATTATAAAATATATTAATATCCAAGCTGTTACTTTAGTAATTATATTAAATAGAGTGCCGCTGAGATAGGTGATATGAAAAAAGAGACAGAGAAGTGGAGGAAAAAGACAGCGAAAAGCAACTGCAAGTGAAAGTAGACATTAACAGAATAAATACTAAAAATGAGGGAAAAGGGAACGAAATTATAATAGTGGAAGTAGGGAACTGGGAACAAAAGCAAATGGGTCATGGCGGCGAAAAGTAAATTAAAAGGAACTGATACATATATCGAGAACGAATTAACATGGGAAGAAAACAAAATCCAAAGAGAAATAAGAATCATAGCCAAGGAAATGAAAACAGGCGGAAAACGAGTTAAAATAGTATATCAAAAAATGATTTGTAATGTATAAGTATGTGTATGGGACAAAAAAGGAAACGGAGTTTTATTGAAAACAAGCGAGAATGTGCAACAACCTACAAAAAACGACTAACAAGCCTTTTGGCGGAAAAACACAAATAGACAGAAACAAACAGACAAGGAAAAATAATAACGACAAAACAACGAAACAGAACAAGAACATGGAACGTAATATCCATCAAGGGAAAGGATGAAGAACTAGATAGGTGATATGACAAAAGAGACAGAGAAGTGGAGGAAAAAGACAGCGAAAAAATATTTACTAATTTTAAGAGCTAGAAGATAATAACGTCTCCAGAACAAAGACAAAGGGAAGAGAAATCGCATAATAAAATAGAGAATAATATAGTGAGTAAAGAAGGGGCCGAAGTAGGACAAAACATGGAAGAAATAGAAATAATGCTACAAACTATAATAAAACAAAAGGAACAGAACACAAACGAATTAAAACAGGAAATAAGAGAAATAAAAATAGAATTTGAAAGAAATGAAGAAGCATGGTAAATGGAAAAACGAGATCTAATAGCTAGAATTGAGACGCTAGAAAGCAGAGCGGAAAGCAGAGAAAAAAAAAAGAAGAAGAAATACAATCTCGTAATAAAAGGACTAAAAAACGGCCTACAAAACGTTAGACGACATAGGAAAATTATTCTCAGAGCAACTGCAAGTGAAAGTAGACATTAACAGAATAAATACTAAAAATGAGGGAAAAGGGAACGAAATTATAATGGTGGAAGTAGGGAACTGGGAACAAAAGCAAATGGTCATGGCGGCGAAAAGTAAATTAAAAGGAACTGATAAATATATCGAGAACGAATTAACATGGGAAGAAAACAAAATCCAAAGAGAAATAAGAATCATATCCAAGGAAATGAAAACAGGCGGAAAACGAGTTAAAATAGTATATCAAAAAATGATTTGTAATGTATAAGTATGTGTATGGGACAAAAAAGGAAACGGAGTTTTATTGAAAACAAGCGAGAATGTGCAACAACCTAACAAGCTAACAAAAAACGACTAACAAGCCTTTTGGCGGAAAAACACAAATAGACAGAAACAAACAGACAAGGAAAAATAATAACGACAAAACAACGAAACAGAACAAGAAAAATAGGAACATGGAACGTAATATCCATCAAGGGAAAGGATGAAGAACTAAAGGAAGAATTTCAGAAAACAAAAATGGATCTAATATTTATAACAGAAACAAAAATGAAAGGGAAGGGAATCAAATATATTGGAAACCATCTACTACTATATAGTGGGGGTAGAAACCAAAGCAAGAGCTAAAGCAGGAGTGGCATGCATAATTCGGGAAGAAGAAACGTGGAAGCTAACGGAATGGCAAGGCCACACAGAACGGCATACTGACAATAACAATGAAAGATAATAAGGCTAAAACCAACTATATAATAGCATACGAACCAGATGAAAACGAAACAAAAGAAAAGAAAGACAATTTTTTTAATAAACTACAGAAAATCATAGAACACTACAAAGACGAAACATTATACTTAATGGGCGACATAAACGCTAGAGTAGGAAACCAGAACAGAGGACTAGAGAACGTAATAGGAAAACATGGAGAAAAACACAAAAACGAAATAGGAAGCAATCACTTCCAAGTAAGAGCAACTATCAAGCAAGAAACAGATTTAGAAGAGATTAAAATAAAAGACACAACGCAAGAAGTAATAAAATAATATATGGAGAATGGAGAATTATATAAATATTTAAAATGAGAATTATCTCATTGTAAACTTTGTTATTTCTTCTGTAAATTAATTTACTAACCACAATTCATGGTGGCCTTGCGATACGAATTCCAAACTGGAATCTATTGTTTGTTTATTAATTTACGCTGTTTGTCAGTTTGCCTTCAGATAAGAGTTCCCGTTGGATGAGGAGTCGACGAGATCTTCTTATCTTGGACTCTAAGGTAGTAATTACACAAATTCTAACTTTATTTTCTTTACTCTTTCATAATATCTGTTGGCCTTCAGCCCCTGACAAAAATCAGTCTTGACCGTTCCCGTTACTTGTTTTGACGCAGCGAACGGCTCACACCACGCATCTTCAGCGGAGTGTGCCAAAGAGTAACCTAAGATATCCGTGTAATTCCAGCTACTGACAGATTTGAAGATATCGTAGTGATAATCTCCTACTTTCAATTCTACATAAATATTATTGGTCTTGAAATAGAATTCTATCAAAAATGTAATCTTAAAATGTTTATAAGAAATTTTGATTTCCATGTTGTTCATTAATCAGTTCTTGATTGGGACGAAGCCATATATTTCCATCAGAATGAAAACGTCGAATTGGCATTCATATGTAATGTAATAATCATTTTGCCAAAAAACAAAAGTTTGTAAATTACGGTTTGTTTAATAAATGTAAATTAGGTTTTGTATAAATATTCATTAGGATTGAAATCATTTTTTATGTTACTTTCATTTATAAAATGTTTTGTATTTTAGAGTATTAGAAGTGGTCAAGTATTTATCACTATTATTGTTATTCATCGTTTAAAATTAAAAGGTAATCTATCATATGTTTCCTAAATATATCGTAAGTTTAATTTAATAGCACTGCTTATATATAGAGTATCAACTACTAAAAAAATCGAAAACGTATTTTAATATTTCATCCATTTAATATCTAAACAAGACATCAACCTAAATTTATTTAGTTGACGAAGATTATTTAACTTAAAAAAACAGATCTAATCTTTATATAATTATATATTAAATTCTTATTATAGTTTGAAGTGTTTTTGTTTTAATATACATTTCTTGAGGCTATTAGTTGGTATAGTTCATTTGTAAGCTGGAGGAAATTTGAAATGATAATTATTCGACAATCAAAACAATAAATTGAGAGCCGACATGAAAATGCCATCAGCCGAGATAGGAGTCGATATTACTTATGAGAGATGCTAATAGTGTCGGCCCAAATCCTCGACTAATGACACCCGTCTGTTTCTTATCTTACAGTAGTAGTAGCACTTGAGTTTGGTTGTTCGAAACCTTCTAGGTATTTTTATACTTGTGTCCCAATACCGAAGGGAATAACTTACAATTTTCATCTTCACAACGGACGACCCTCGCGTTATAAATATAAATAAATAAACAAGTTCGGGACAAATATATTCTCTTTTGAGGGATACATATAAGTACATTATAAGGTAAAGTGATAAATGCTATGTGTCGCTTTTAGCATTATAATCAAAGCTCGATATCACCCGTAAAACTTTCTTACACACAAAAAAACTTTAATTTAAATTCCCAAATTCTAGAACTCCATAAACTCGTCCATTTGTTTTCATTTGTAGAATCATTATACTATACCCCAAATCATTATACTATACCCCTTCTTCTTATATAAATCCTTCAATATCGCAAAGTATAAAATGCGAATAAAATTTCTTCTGAAGGATTACTAAAACATATATTAATAACAATATTTGGAATAGTAAAAACGAGTATAATAAATCCCTCCCGTAAATTTCTTTATGGAAAGGATAATTTATATTAATATAAATGAAAAGGTACAGCTATAATAAATGCATAGCGAAACATCAATATGGCTAATAAAAAAGAAATAGATGATGAGCAATTTGATTACAGTTTAATTATTTACACTTGGTTTGTTATAACATGAATAATATTTTAAACTCATTCCGAGACAATGCGAAACAAATTGAAACAAATAATTTTGGCCAACATTATATAAGCCTTAATAAAAATGTTTTCGTTTTCCTTTATATTCCTTTCATATTCCTTTTTCAAATGATTTCATGCATTTGGATTTTCAGGCAAATGAAAAATATGTAACAAATTTATTATTCATAAAAAAATATATTTATTCTAGTTCCTTACCGATTTTACAAAGATTCTTTACGATTTCTTATACATTTTTTGTGTGTAGTAATAGTTTGGAATGGAGAAATACGCAATAAAGGTTGAAAGAGAATTATGAATATTATGAAAAAAATGGATATAGACGTCAAGAAAAGAAACTATCCAATACAACGACTTGCAAATAATTTAATAGCAGCAATATATATATATATATATATATATATATATATATATATATATATATGTATATATATATAGATGATGATATATATATATATATATATATATATATATGATTCTTGTGGTATGTTAGGTTAGGTTAGGTTAGGTTACTGATTTCCGTAATGTAATTTTGCACGATTCTTGCGGTGTGCGGCTGGCTTCGCTTTTTCATGCGTAAAGATAAATTCTTCTCCAATGTAGTCGACATAAGGTAACAGATGAGCAATCTTCTCGATGTACCTAGCACCCGTTAAAGCTCCTCTTCCGTGACCACGGGCGCCCGAACTGACGATAGTAGGGTCGGTTCGTTCTCCCTTAGAAATTGCACCCCAGATCACTGCAGGAACCACCTCCATAAGCAGTCCGCTCTTCAATGCAGCATTTTGCAAATCGCTCTCTTGATGTCCAGTACGCTTTTCTTCTTCGGTCGCTACTATAAAGACATATTCTGGTCTCATCTGAGAACAGAACAGACCCCCATACTTCAATCGTCCAATTAAAATTATCCCTTGGAAAATGCAGGCGCGTTTGACGATTAGCTGGGGCAAACTGCATTTGTCTTAGGGGTCAAACTACTTACCTGCAGTATCCTGCCCATCCACGCTTCGTACTTCACGGAGGTGTTGTTACAGTTGAACAGCATTAACGTGACGATTTCTTAATGATACAATAAAGCGGTCATTCCGAACCGTTGTAAATCTTCATCTGCCTGTGCCAGGTCGTCTATGAAAGTATCCAGTCTCCCCATAACGTTGGAACACTCTTTGAACCGCGATGCACATCCAGTTGTCAAGCAACAGTTCGTTGTCTAAGTCCATTTTCGAATAGGATAGTAACTTGGGCGGCTTTTTTCAGTGTAGTATGCAATAAACTAACACTCTTGAAAACCAATCAAATTATCAAAAACGAATAATGTGCAAATTTCAATTGCAATGGCAATAATTACAATCTTTCACAAGTTCGTTATTCTCGTTATGACCACCACATAAATACGTGGGTTTTTGTTTCCCGGTTGCTACGCCTATAAACGATAAGCATTCTTGATAAATTTAAACTCATATTAAAGGATAATAGATTGTCGTTCAAACGGCATATTTCTTTATTTCATCTCATAAATAGTTTCTAAGAAAAAAATAGTTATAGCCAAAGTTTACAGTGAGCCATTAGTACATTCTATGCACGCAAGTTTATTTTTCATTTACTTGCATTTCAGAAAGTATGAAATAATTTGAAAAAGGAATATTATATGAATAAGGGAAACAATTTTATCGAGATGTAAAAAACAATAAAAAAGTATCTTTTGTTACAGGACTCGTTTTAACTAAGTAAACTATAGTATTAACCCAAATTTTATTTGTTCCGATTTTTAAGCATTGTTTCGAAAGCAGTTTGAAATTTTTAATATTACCGTTTTTATTATTACGTATGTATTTCGCTTAGAAAATGGATTTTACTATCACTAGTCTATTTCTATTATTACTACATTTAGTCTATATCTGTTATTACTATCTTTTATTATACTGTTATTTATATTAATACATCATGTATATTATAACATACAAGTCTAAATCATTATTTGTATTATAATTAAATATTACTTGTCTGTTATAATATTATTATATGTAAATTCATTAATAAATATTAATCACATAGCTGAAATATTTGAATTCGTCTAAATTTTATATTGATATATTATTTGTTTTAAAGAAATATGTTTATTTGCACAAATTATTGACAGGCAAAAAATAGTTCGAAATGGAATATATTTCCAAAATTAATTCATTTTATCTATACCTAGCAAATATTGTTGTTCTTCCGAAACTATTGGTGTCCAATTTTACTCTGCAAATGGTTGATGGCTTCTAAAGTTATATGGTTCTTGTCTCCCCTTATTCACCTCCTATTACATACTTTTTCGACTTTCTCCCCTAACATTTCTCTTGCAAACGTTAGAAATGATCATATATTGAGAAAAGTTATTGCAATACCGATTGTACTGCACAATCTTTATTTCGCAATTAATTTAGCAGTTAAGATCTAAATTGGTATTTTTTTTAGCAATATGTAAATAAAATTTGATTTTTGAGTCTAATTGAAATTATTCACTTAAGGTTTTTCAATAGTTCTTATGTTGTGTGTATATGTTCTTTTCTAGTAGAAACGAAGTAATCATTGATGAGATATTCTATCATAGCAAGAGACTTTTCCTTCTTTTGGCACAAATCTATTGTAGAACGTACCTCTAATTTATTGCATAATCCAAAAGTGGGAAATAGTATCACATTTTCCGAGTGCTCTAAATGTCACCGCCCTCACTTTTAAACTAATAACGAAAAAGTTTACGAAGCGGATTTGGGTTTCAATCCTTTTTTTGTAACTTTTTAGTGAGTAATAATAAAAAGAATGACCTATTACTCTGTAGAAAATGAGCATTAAGATGATAGTAAATGGCTAATTGCTAAATATTTAAGTGCTAATAATAAAGCGTTATTGCCATATATTCATCACAGCAAATAAAACAAATGGCTGCGGAACTTATATATTATTCGCTGTTTATTTTACTCTGAATATATTTTTTTACAAAGAAATAAATAACGATTTAAGTGAAAATTTTGTTTAATTGATTGTTTAAGAAAGTAAAACAATGTATTAATGCAATGCTAGAATTCACATTTACAAAGATAAATTTTGACAAGTCACTCTTAAAAACTCAAACACTAGTAAACACTATAAAACAAAGATAAAGACAAATTCTCGATTTTCTTCAGTTCTAGTGTTGTTATTTTACTTTTACTTTATATGTATAATGTTTACCTTTACGTTGTATATTGTTATTAAACCAGTTATAGTTACATTCGTTACTTACGAATTACATGGAGTTACATTCGATATTTACCCAATCTTTGGGTTTATATCAATGTATTCCTAAAACGAAAATATAAACATAACTAGCTACATAAAATTACTTTGGCGTTTCGCGGTACAGTTCTGTTCATTTTTGGTCCTTCGAACAGGATAGGAACAGTGAATTGTGATAAAACATTGTATAAGTGATACATTATTGAGACTTTAATAAACACAAACAACATAATGCGGAATCTTAGACATCAATACAGATTATAGCACAACACAGCACAGCACAGCACAACACAGCACAGCACCGCACAACACAACACAGCACAACACAGCACGGCACAACACAGCACAGTATAGCACAGATCATGCATGTAAGCTCAATAGATTTACCAATTACTATTACAAATCGTGGACAGCAGATTTTTGTACAATCCCATCCGTGTAATGCAAACAATACAGGTACTCGGTACGAACTCATCTACCCTATGTGCAAGTCAAAACACAAAATTCAGTCATGTGATCGGTATTTAAAGTTTATCAACAATAGAAAAATCTAATATCACAAAAAAGGCAGGTCTATGCTACAACTGCCTACGCTCAAATCACATGCTAAAGGATTGCCGCGCAGGTCATTGTAGACTATGTGTTTACAATGATTATATCTTTGTGGCATCATGCGACACTACATCCGATAGAAACTGATTCAAATCAGCAAATCAGAACAGACACAATTGCAAGCACCTCAGCAGATTGTAACATTTGCTACTTTCAACAGCTATTATTCACATTGAACATCAATCAGGCTGCAAACAGAATCGCAGAGTATTATTAGGTACTGGCTCACAAGCAAACTTTATAACTAAACTACTGATATTAAAATTACATTTAAACAAAACAAATTTCAGCAAACCGGTTTCAGGAGTTATCGGTTTCAATACTTACCGGTTACAAACTACGTTCACGAATAAATCATAAAGTCGAAATGATGATCAATTCAACGTTCAACGCTTTTAAGACAAGGTTATCATTTCTTGTTGTTCAGAATATCACCGAAGCCATCACGACAAATAGCCAGACAATGTTTAAACATTCCAAAAAATATACTGCTAGCCGACCCAGATTTCCACAAACCTGCACACATCGAATCACTCTTTGGAGCAGAAATATTCTACCAATTGTTATGCATCGGGCAGATTGAGCTATCGAATTCTCACAAACGACAAAGTTAGGATGGATAATATCTGGTAGAATTAGTGGACTTCCAACCAGTATGTCCAGAACGTCAAGTCTTGTATGAGCCACAGATACGCCAACTGGAATATTTGCAAAAACAAAACTCTAAATTTTGGGAACTGGAATAGCCGACTAACAAACTTTTTCGTTGATGTAAATGTTTATCGTTAGGTGAAGCAGTTCGTAAAGCAGTTCGTAAAGCATCGTATTTTGAACAAATAGTACGAAGAAATAATGTTAGTAGATTTATTGTAAAATTACCATTAAATGAAAAGAAGTTACAGCTAGGCGAGTCATAAAGCATGGCTCTGAAACGATTCTATTCATAAGAGAGAAAATTGCAGGGGAATCCAGAACTTCGAATTCAGTACATACAATTTATGAAGAATATCTAGAACTAGGGCATATGCAAATCTCAACGACAACAATTACGTAAGGGTACAACCTACCACATCATCCAGTCATCAAGCAAACAAGTCTCACTACTAAGCTCAGAGTAGTGTTTGACGAATCTGCTAAAAGTACAACAGGAATTATTACACTTAATGATACATTAAGTGTTATTTCAATAATAAAAGAGGACATTTTTTCATCATCTTCAGGATGCATCTAATCGCATTAAGGGCTAATATAAAAAAGATGTGCAGAAAGGTCAATTTGTATTCAGAAGATACAACTTATCACAAAATGCTTTTGCCGAGAATCACCAGATCAAGTAATTAGAGAGCATTCACTTCAGACGGTAATTTATGGAACATCATCAGTTCCATTCTTGGCGGTCAGATGTTTACTTCGATTTGCAGATGAAGAATCATCGCAATATCCACTCGCCGTACGTATATTAAAACAGGACTTAATTACTGGAACTAATACTTTAACAGAGCAATACACCTTCGAGATGAACTCATTCAGTTGCTATATAGTGGAGGATTTAATTTAAGATAATGGGCATCAAACAGTCCATCATTGATACAATCTTTGCCACAGGGCGCAACAAAAATAAATCTACAAGTCGATGCGGATCACACTAATAAAAATGCTGGGAGTTCATTGGAATACAGTTCAAGACGATATAGTGTACATCGCCACTCTTGATCATCACAATCAATTGTCTGTCATAGCAAAAGTGTTTGATCCTTTATGGTTATTGGGTCCAGTAATACTCAAGGTTCAAAGATCATTATGCAATAACTTTGGCAAATACAAGCTACTTGTTACGAATCAGTAACAAGTTATCTTCAAACTTCTTGGTTGGAATTTAGGAATGCCTTATCAAAATTAAATAACATTGCCCTACTAAGTAGGATAATTGAGCAACACAGAAAGAATATTCAGTTATACGGTTTCTGCGATGATATCGAAAAGGCCTACGGAACATGAATATACATTCGATCGAAAATTAACGAAAGATATTTAACAAGACTTCTTTGTGCTAAATCTGGAGAAGCTCCACTGAAGACCATCTCGCTTCCAAGATTAGAATTATGCGCAGCACTATTGTTATCTACACTATACAACGCAACTGTTATGGCTTTAAAACTGAATATTACAAGTACCTTCTTTTGGTCACTCGACTATTGTATTAAATTGGATTAATACACCACCAAATAAAAGATATTCGTATTGGGGCATTCAAACCGGTTAAAACCGAATCCGGTTAACCGGGTATTCTGTTAAAATTTAGGAAACAGTAAAATCGGGTTTTTTTCGAAAAACCGAAAGTCGATCTTTATTTATTTTATTTTTTTTTATAAGCAGAAAATAATTTTATTTTTCTATTGTTATTCATGAAGTATTATATTGTGCATTCATTTGTACAAAAATAAAACGTAAGGGCAGTAAGTAGTAGTCAAGTAAAGGTTCACAGATTTAGAGTGCGCAAAATCTTAATCCTAAATAAATATAAATACTTAAAATAGTTTTGGATGCCCTAATTCGTATCACATAGATCTCTGAAATTCAACAAATGCTGAAGACAACTGATTGGAGACACGTATCATCTCTAGAAAATCCAGGTGACGCAATTTTAAGACAGTCACCCCCAGAATTCTTAACAAATGACATTTGGTTTAACGGTCCAGGCTGAATTCAACAGGATAAAGAAGCCAGCAACCATAACGAAGTTAGAACAAATTCCAGAACAAAGAGCAGCCGTAGGTTTGAAATTTATTTTGAAACCACTGGACATAATTTCCAACACATCGTCATTAATACGATTAAGAAAAACTATTGCATATTGCTCCAGATTCAGAAATAAGGAAAAACGAAAATTGTTAGCTACTCGATCGCTTACGACCATTGAATTTCAAAAAGCTTTAAATTCGATAATAAAAATTGTCCAAAGAGATACATTTCATGATGAACTCAAGAATCTTAGAACAATGAAAGACATCATTAAGAAAAGTAAGTTAGCAATGTTACAACCGTTTGATCATAACCAGGTGCTTCTAGTAGGAGGAAGAATTAAGTATACTGATGTATCAGACCAACGAAATCGGATTTTATTGCCAAAAAATCATAATTTAACCAAATTAATAGTGCAACATATACATATCCAACAAGGACACGTAGGGGTTATTTAAGCAACATTAAATGCAATACGGCAACACTTTTGGCCAATAGATGGCACAAATACAAGACGAATCATTTACAATTGCATTACTTGTTTCACATCACGACCACGAATGGCAAATTAGGTAATGGAAAATCTGCCGGAAGATAGAACAAATTTTAGATTATAGTAGTAGTATAGTAGTTTATATTTTTTATACCATATAGTAATTCTGTAAAAATTATCTTTTACTAACTTACAGATAAATATTTAATTTGCGAATTATATATGCGTATTTGGGGTCCGCTTAGGTAAAGGTCCGCAAGGTTGGCAAACTTATTGTTATTAATAATTACTTTCTCACAAAAAAATTCTCTTTAAATAAATAACAATTAAATTTGTGATGAATAAATGATGAATATTTTTTTATTCAAGTTAATTACAACTATAAATTTATTTGAATATCCCAACTCTGATTGTGCACACGCATTATAAATCTGCGTAGAATATTGCTACTGTGCACGCATTAAAATTGTGTACGCAGCTTACTGATTTATATACATTGACTATTAAAATGATTGGCACTGTTAATAATAATAAAATTACGTGGATGCAATTTTAATGATTTAGTATCTATTGATGCTGACAAATTATATACACAATTAATTTATAGGAGTATTATTTATTTATTTGGGTGAGTTTTTTTATTGAGGTTTGTTGCGGATATTTGTGTATTTCAAGGAAGGTAATATATAATATTTGAAGTGTTTTTGTTAGACAGAAGGGGTTGCAAGATCAGTGTGTGATCAGACAAAACAACATCTCGAGAATGTTATATTGTAGCTTTCAGTAACCCATGTAGCTCGATTGGTTGCCTCTTGGTATAAAAACGGATGCCTGTGACGTACATTTTAATAATTCTTGAGCTCCTGTAATACCATACATAGCATGATATAGAAGTATACTTTTTTCTGGTTAGTTCGGTGCTGTAGATGATTTTAACAAAGGAAACAACGAGAACAGAATTACCAAAATAAAAGAATGTAATAATAATTATTTAAAAAAAATAGTTCTTTTTCCGATCCGCCATAAATACAAATCTTGCGGTAATCCTGTTTCAGAGAAAATTTATTCGCAATTAATGAATCTTTAGACGACTTTGGAATTTTGTCAATATACGAATACCTCCTGTACAAAACAGCGGTTTTATTAATTACTTCAAATATTTTGAGAGAATGTTTGCACAAAGTATATCACCAATATAATTTCCAATTATTTTTTATCTACCCCACTCTTATCTAGGGGAAAGGCGTGTACCTTTGGACAGAATTTTCCTTTCATTTGTTTTATTTTTGGCTTGTTTGTAAAATTGTATTGTAATTATTCCCCGTGAAAGAATGTAGTTTTGGCTAGTAAATGGTGAATACCCATTGACGAATACATCAGTAAAGAACTCGGTACTCACCATATAACAATGCAGTGCAATTTGTCCTAAGGTACAAACAGGCCTTGTACCTTGGAACAGGGGTGGTTGTACATTGGGACAGTGATAGAATTATATTGTATAAATAAATATGTACATTGAATTCATTTTAATTATAGAAAAATAGTGTTTAATAATGTTTATAATGAAATCTATACATTATTTAAGGTTAATATTAATAGGAAACTTGATGTTGAAGGAATGCTGTCCTCGACGTATGGTAGGCTTTAATATCTTCACTATGCAGGACTTACTAACGACAGCGACATCTTCAACGTCAGGAAAAACAAAGTGAACTTTCCGCACTCGCAGAAATATCACAATAACCTCTAATTCTGTAACATTTTCGACTATACCGGCATAATAGATACTGTTCGACGAAGGTTTCCCAGAGACATCGAACTTGACTAACACCCAACTGTCCTTAGAATAGTTTAGTGGAGCTGCGTCGAAGAAATCCGACTCGTGTTCTTTGTTATCAGAGCTGTCAGCGAAACGACTTCCATTGGAGGTGTCTTGAAGTTTGGGTTCGTATTCATCTTCAGATGACGATGGAACTAAAACTCTCTTAACGGTCTGTTTTGGTGGAGCAAAAGGCTTGTTATTTTTCAATTTCTGCAGCTTCAGTTCTTCAAATTCTGATGAGTCGGTCGCAATCATGCATTTTCCAGGTTTTCGGCCCCTTACACCACGCTTGCGAGGTGGTGCTTTCGGAAATGGACGAAGTTCCTCTGGAGTCTTCGCTGTGATAGGTGCACCTCTTGTTGATGGCGTTTCTACGTTCGGCTCCTTTTCTTGAATTATGCTTTCATCATGAGGTTCGTACGGTTTGTTTGTCACTTCAGCTGACAAGAACTCATGGTCTTCAAACACATCTGCATTGTATGGCCATACCAGAAACTTTGAATCCCGCTGAGATGTTGTTCGGTGTGAAGGCCAATGTAAATGCTTGTCCTATCAATGTCGATACATCATAAATTGCAATGGGTTTACCAGGATGGTTGAGCCTCCATGCTTTGCTGGGTTAGGTTAGCTATTGTAGTAGCTTTTAAACGGCCCGAAGGTTGATCTATCAAGCGGCTGCAGCTTGTGGCTCGTGTGTGGGGGAAAAGTAAAGAATATTATTTTTCCTTGCTACATTTATCGCCGCTATTGAAAGGTGGCTCTCATGATTATCCATTATAAGTAACACTTTGTTGTCCACAGAAGGCTTTACGATGGAAATGTAATACTGATGATATTGCACAAACAACTCCGCATTAAACCATCCACTTGGATTTGCCATTCCAATGGTTACAGGTGGCGCAATATTAATCATGTGGTCCTTGAAGTGGACTCGCGGAAAAATAATGCCTGGTGGGATGAATGTTCCTGCAGCATTAACGCAGGCTATCATGGTTACGTTTAGTCCTCTTTCACCAGAAGTGGCCGCTCCTATTTGCTTCGCCTTAATGTCGCTCAGCACACGAACAGGCTTGTGAACAGTGGAACAACCGGTCTCATCAAGATTCCACACATTCTGAGGTGTGAGTTTAAATCTTGAATGGATATCCCTCAGTTTATCGAAAAAAACTCGCAAAGTCACGTTTGCCTTGTTAAAACAGGCCATTCTTCCTAAACTAGTGGCTTCAGGTTTGCTTAGACACATTCTTCTTTCGTGGGATTTTCTGAAGTGCCTGTACCACTGTCGACCAGCAGTTTCATTAACATTCCTCGAGTCAGGCATCTTAATGTTATTACCCTTTGCATACTGAAAAGCTAACTTTTTAATTTCTTCCACGGTAACACCATAGTTCCATTGTGCTGCTTTTATAATATATGAGAGCAATTCCTCCTCTTGATTAGTGGTGAATACTTTATTTGTCCCATTGTTTGCAGTATACTTGAAGTTAGTTTCTCCAGATAATTTATATTTTTGGATATGTCTAGCGAGCGTGCTTTTTGAAACTCCGTAGGCGCTGGCAACTTGTAGTAACGTCCCTTTGTTTACAAGAAGTTCGTTAGCAGCGGGCTCCAACGCTTCTGCATCTGGTTTTAATCATTTCGTTCCTCCTTCAAAAGGTAGCACTCCTCCCCATCTGCAATTATGTCATTACCAGTGAGACGGATTGCTGGTAAATATCTGGTTGCACCTTGGGACACGTCCCATGGTGCAACCAAAACAGTGTCCCGAGGTACAAACATGTACTGTACAAACATGTACAGCAATCATATAGCAATGAAGCGGTGTGAAAATATATTAGTAACAATACTTATTGCGATGTTCTGCACTTCTTCAAAACGTTCCTAAATTTTACCTCACGGTTTCAAAAACACAGTACCGCCATTTGCCACCATAAATGAATTCTGACAACCAATCGGATGTGTTTGTTTACTCACAAATACTGCTTGCGACATATGATGTACTTCCTAGATTTGCCGCTGCAAAAATCGTAATAGCGATTGTCCCAAGGTAAAACCGTCCCAAGGTACACGCCTTTCCCCTACCTTTTTATCTTCTAAACGTGCAGTATCAAATATGCAAACACATCTCTATCGGCATTATTTACCTATTAAATATTAACATTATATATATATATATATACATATATATATATATATATATATATATATATATATATATATATACATATATATATATATATATATATATATATATATATTTATATATATATATATATATATATATATATATATAAATAAAAAAAAACTTTTAAACCATTAACTTTTAAAAAATAAATAATAAATATCTGTCTACACAGTGTCGTAACACTGTGTAGCCAGAAAGTAAACAGTAACCCAACAAATACAGATTTCTAAAATTAATTATTATTCAATTAATTGTGGCTATTGCCAGCTCTACTTTTCAAAACAGTCTGCATTCTCCTTGAAAGTGACTCCAAAAAATTGTAATATTGTCTTGATCTATTGCGTTCCATTCTCCTATAACTTCGTTTCGTTTAGGCTAGTTAATAGTAGTTATTGGTTGGTAGATTCCAACCAATGCGATCCCAGACTTGTTCAATGATGTTTAAGTCAGTATTTCTAGGAGGCCAATTCTAAATTCGCAAATCTACCTCATTACACGAATGAGGTAGATTTGCGAATTTAGAATTGGCCTCCTAGAATGTATTTTGATCAGAATTTCTGCACAAAATATGCAGTGTGCGATCGGGCATTATCATGCATTAGCACGAAATTGTGCCTGATGAATGGATCGTAAGGTACTATATGTGCTTCTAGGACATCCCGTATATACCAATCAGCAGTCATAGAACCATTATCTATGACCACCAATTCTGTGCGAGCCTCGGAAGGAATGCCACCCCAGAACATCCACCAAAATTTGTGATATTTCTAAAATTGCACTGGCTGTAGCGTTCACCGTCTCTTCTACACACGGGTATACGTCTATCTGAAGAGTACAAACAGAATCTGGATTCATCCGTAAACAACACGTTTGCCCTGTCATTGAAATTCCATTCTGCATGTATTCTAGAAAATGCGAACCTTGCACTCGGTGTTCTCTAGTTAGTATGGGGCCATTTGCTGGTACCCTCGTACGTATTCCTACATCTCGGAGTCGATTCCTAATTGCCTGACTACTAACTAGCACATTTCGAGCATTGTACAGTTTAGCTTGTAACTGCCTTGAGGTACAATGTCTCATACGCATTGCATTTAATCGTATAAGTCGGTCATCTATTGCTGTTGCTGCCCTCTTACAACCTTGTCCTGCTCTTCGTGTGTATTCCCCAGTATCTCTGAATCTTCTTATTATTCTTGAAACCGTGTACAGCTGGATTCCCAATGCTGCAGCAACATATCTTTGATCTCGAACAGCGTCAACTAAGAATACGACACGAACGATTTCGTCTCTTGTTAAATTTCTTGAATTGCGAGCAGGAGCTTCAACGTTCATTTTGAAATCAAAACTACTAGTAATATCATATACATTAATATTAATTCAATTTTCCATTTAAATGTTTAATAAAATATGTATAAAGAATTCCTCTTACCACAAATTCAAGAAAACAGAAGGAATATTTGTTGTGATGTATTGTTCCGTTTATTATTTATAGAAACAGATATGTCATCACATTAAACAAATGTTCTAAAAGAAGAAAGTGGGTGATGCGATAATTTTTTTGCGTAGTGTATATATATATATATATATGTTTATATTTATATATATATATATATATATATATATATATATATATATATATATATATATATATATATATATGTCGCAGCGTGCGAGCTAGGCGATAACGCATCGCACGATTAATAAAAACATCAAACTTACGTATCAATGTTATTGTTGCGATAAGTTGACGTTTGGTTGAAATCAAGAAGGGAAGGAGGGGGACCGACCGACACAGCGGGTTCGGTGTTCTATTGTCATATCCGCCAGCCCGAGATCACCTGCGTTTCGTGTTTTGATTTGATTATTGTGTTTATTTAATTATTGTGCTTTATAGAATTTTGTTTTTTACCTTTTCATATGGAGTTTGTATATTTGGAAATTAATCTCGTGTCCATAATAACCTCTGCCTGACGTAAGGCCCAGAATATGAATGTGGAACAATTGGGGGACGGTGAAACACCGGCGGCAGAGCCAACTCCGATATATATATATATATATATATATATATATATATATATATATATATATATATATATATATATATATATATATATATACAGTCGAATTTCCTTAAGTCGAATTACCATAGTTCACGAAAAAAAATCGAGTTATAGAAATTACGTAACTACAAAATGATTAATTCATTTTTTCAACTGATATATGTGAAAATGGCATTTTTCCACGGCTTACCCTACATGAAAGTGACATTTTTTCATTCTAGGGATGAAAATATTTTCACGTCTAGAGACGAAAATGAGCATTTTAAATTTATGATTTTCTCGATTAAAACACTAAACTAACCATATTTGCATGGACTTTCTTATTAATTACATCAATTTCAATGAAATATTTTATGTACAAACGTAAAACGAGCCTGAAACTATTTAAAAAACCGAAATAAAATAAGGACATTTGACTTGAAAAGTATCACCTTCTATGAGAATGCAATATGTTATGCAGTTCGCTTCGGATTGGATTTATTAAAGTCGAATTATAAATTCTACAACCGAAATCAGTAGAAAAAATTGCATTTACTACTCGAGATGAAAGTGTTTTTTTCTGGTTCGGTGTGATTGCTAACTCGCTGGCGCCCGTGAGCAAAATCCCACCTCACCAAAAAAACGCCACTTTCATCTCTTGCTGTAAAATATACTATTACACAATTTATTGAAAATAAATATGTACCTATTTATAAACAAAAAACAAAAAGGAAAACATTATTAATATAATGTTCTATAAAAATATAATTATTATTATAATTAAAAACAATTAAAAATAATTATAATTAATACGTTATTTTTAAGTCAGTAATTTTCAATTGTTTTCCATTAAAAAAAATGTTATCTACAAAGTTCTCCAAAGTAGATAATACACGTAGATAATACAAGTAGATAATACAAGTACACTTCGTCTGGAAGATTCTCTTTAGATTACAAATATTCGCTATACCTATTTAAATAATTACGCATTTCATTTTTCGTGGATGGAATTAGCACTGTTTCGTTGCTAGATAAGAGATCTTCCTCTTCGCGTTTTGTAATCTTGTTTGAAATATCAGCATCTGTTGGATAATCCGCTATAACCACATCTTCATCTACAAAAAAATAATCATTAAGAGACTAGTAGGGAAAGATAGTACGTTCTAAAACCACCGCCACCACAGTCATGCGCATGCGCGATGACCTTTAACCTAACCTTGACCTTGACCATGGACTTCCGGTTTCGGCTTCCGATTTTGACTTCCTGTTTCCGGTTTCGACTTCCGGTTTCCGGTTTAGACTTCCGGCCGCCATTTTCAGAACTTCCAGATGCGCGGGAAAATTAAAAAAATAGACGCGAGGCGGGGAAACCCTTAACCTTCTTTTCAACAGAAACGACTTTTAAACAACATCAATTGAATGACTGTAACAAGATATACACTATTATGCCGACAGAAGACCTTATAAAAGATAAAAGAGGTAATATGATGCCGGGGAATGTATTAACATTTCAAAATTTCGATAGAAAAATGCGTATACCCTTTGTTGTATACGCAGATTTTGAATCATTATTAAAGCCAATAAATACATGCTCACCGAACCCTGACAATAGCTATACAAATCAAACACATATTCATGTACCGTACAGTTTCGCCTATAATATAAAATGCTCATTCGATGATTCATTAAGTAAATTTTTCACTTATACCGGAGAAGATTGTCCAAAATTGTTTTGCGAGAACCTCTATGCAGATGTTAAGGAATTATACAGGAAACATTTAAGCGTTGTACTTCCGATGGTTAAATTAACTGCACTTGAGCGAAATACATACGATACGGCCACTTCTTGTCATATATGTAATAAATTATTACAAGTAACAGACAAAGTCGCCCATCACGATCATTTAACGGGCAAATTTCGGGGAGCCGCCCACTCAAACTGTAATTTGAATTATACAATTCCTAAAATGATTCCTGTATTTTTCCATAACATGTCAAATTATGATGTTTATTAGTTTATTAAAGAATTTGGCTGAGACGAGGAGAATATTGACATTACTCCACAAAATAAGGAAAAATATATATCTATCACCAAAAATCTACCGGTCGGGGAATATGTAGATAGAAAAGGGGTAGAAAAAAAATTTATTTGAAATTGAGATTAATAGACTCATTAAGATTTATGGCTAGTTCTCTGGGGAAACTAGCGAAAAATTTGAGCGATGATCAATGCATAGAGGTTCGAAAATTTTTCCCCAACAATGAACATTTTGTATTATAAAGGCAGAAAGGTGTTTTCCCATACAAACACATGGACTCATTCGATAGGCTGACTGAAACATCTTTACCGCACAAGGACTGCTTTAACGATTTATTAAATAACTATGTCATAACCGACAAAGAATATAATTTTGCTCAGACTGTTTGGACTACATTTAACTGTCGAAATTTAAAAGATTACTCTGACCTATATTTAAAGACTGACGTATTGCTATTGACAGATATTTTCGAACAATTAGAACAAAATAGAAACGTATGCATCACGACATATCAGCTTGATCCGGCTCATTATTATACGGCCCCCGGACTGAGCTGGGATGCAATGCTGAAAATGACTGACATAAATATGGAACTATTCACGGACATACACATGCACCATTTCGTCTCCAAAGGCATTAGAGGGGGCATTTGCCAAGCCTCGCTGAGATACGCTAAGGCGAATAATAAATACTTATCTGAGTATAATTCGAACCATCCCAGTACATATTTAGCGTACTGGGATGCGAATAATTTGTATGGCTGGGCACTCTCTCAACTAATGCCTTACGGTGAGTTTAAATGGTTAACGGAGACTGAAATTTTAGACTTTGACGTGACGAAAATGAGTGATGATTCACCTATTGGCTATTTTATCGAAGCAGACATCGAGTATCCTGAATCGCTACAGGCCTCACATAATGATTTACCATTCCTCGTTGAAAGCATGATTCCACCAAATTCAAAATTTAATAACAGAAAACTTATTCCAAATTTAAACAACAAAGAAAAATATATTACTCACTACAGAACTTTAAAGCAGGCAATAAATCACGGACTGAAAATTACAAAAATTCATAGAATTATAAAATTTAAACAATCTGATTGGCTAAAACAATATATCGACCTAAACACTACTTTACGACAGACAGCTAAAAATGATTTCGAAAGAGACTTTTTTAAATTAATGAACAACAGTGTATTCGGCAAAACCATGGAGAATGTGAATAAACGAGTGGATGTAAAACTTGTTAATCATTGAAATTATATTGGTCGTAAACCTGGCGCGGAAACACTTCTCGCTAAACCGAACATGAGAAGTGTTTCCACGTTTACGGAAAATTTAGTTGCGATCCAGTTTAACAAGTTAAAAGTTTGCTATAACAAACCGATTTATGTGGGGTTTGCCGTTTTGGATTTGTCGAAATTATTAATGTATGAGTTTTTTTACGATTTTCTGAAACCCAAGTATGGTGAAAAAGTTGCTCTATGCTACTGCGACACCGATAGTCTCATTTTATTAATCGAAACTGATGATATTTATATAGATATCAAGGAGGACATTGAAAAATTTGATACCAGCAATTTTAGACCTGATAACGTTTTCAATATACCACTGAAAAATAAAGCCATTTTAGGGTTAATGAAGGATGAGTTAGGGGGTAGGATTATGAATGAATTTATTGCGTTGAGATCGAAAATGTACGCGTATTGCACGGAGGAGGATAAAGCGAATTGGCTCAAAAAGGCTAAAGGAGTTAAGAAGTGCGTAGTAGATAAAGATATCACTGGGGCCGATTATAAACAATGTATGTTTAGTGGCGAAGTTGTGTATCGGCAACAGAATATTTTTAGAAGCTACAAACACACCATCTTTACAGGTTAGCAGAATAAAATCGTGCTAAGTAGTAATGACGATAAGAGATTCATCTGCTCAGATGGTTGCAGTACTTTAGCTTATGGCCATACGCTATGGTTATGGTCATCTCATAAAGTAATTTTCAATTTACTCCATAAAGTAATTTTCCGTATATTTAAATGTTTATTATTCACCTTCAACCCAATAAATTCATTCATAATGTATATTTTTGTATTGTAGATGTATATTCTTGTAATTTTAAATAATGCATATTTTTCTTATAATTGTTAATAATGTTTATATTTTTACTTTCATTATGTTATCTAAATTCTCAACCTTAACGATAGAGAAATGTATAATTGATAAGAAAATAACTCGATACACAGGAAATAACAAACGTAGTCTTAACAATTCATTATTTTTAACAACAGAATATTTTCAATGTGTGACAAGGAGAAAACATGAAGAATAGAGATGTAAGTTTTTAAAAAAATATTGAAATAATTTTACTAATACAGGCCTCGAGAATGTACGGGTTTTTTGTTTCGGGTTTCGAGAATGTTCGGAGCATTGATAATTATAAACCCAAACTCTAAATTCATAATTAGTTTGCAACCAGACCCCGTCGTGACAAGTCAACATGAAGCTCTAAATTCATCGTTAGTTGTTAAAATAGTTTACATTAAGATAGTTAAAATACAAGTCGGTATACACCATAATTATAACTACTATAAAGTTGAGGCTAATGAAAATATTAGTAAAGACGCAGAAGAGGTGTTTATATATATAGTGGATTATCACGAAGAAGCAGTTTTTCCAAATATAGATATATCTATAGTGTTTACAGACAACGCAGAATTATTGTTTGAACCTGGTGACAATCCAATTCGCTATATCGGATGCTGGGGAGAATATAAATTATTGTATCTGTTATACTCAACAAAAATTGTTTACTATATATATAGAGAGGATTACGATGAGCTTTATTATTTAATAGAAAATAAGACTGCTTATCCAGAATATTATTATATGCCAGAAGATGTAGGTGAGCCGATTTTCTATAGTGTTTTTGCAGGCCCGGTATATTCCTTGAAAGATATTTTAAATGGATATATGGTGAATGATTTGATGTGGGAGAGAGAATATAATAATAAATCTTAAAGGTATCAACTGATGTGTTTAAACTGTTAAATTATATATTTTATTAATATATTTAGGTTGTTTTCTTTAATTTTATTATTAATTATACAAAACTTTAATAATATCTATATATTCTTTTATTGTAATTGTTAACATATTTTTTTCCCTTTAATAAATGTCTATATAAAAATATATTTCTATTTTCATTACGTCAACCTCTTTCTACGTTTTCAGACTAAACACGGGAATTAATGATGAAATATAATATTCTCAACCGCAATCTCCTATTATGAACTAATCGCTAGGAAGATATGCGCGTCGGAACAGCTGTGAATAATAGATAAGAAATATTACTTCTCAAGGATAGTGATAAGGTTGTAAAATAATGAAAACTCTACATAGAATTTATGGGTTTATTAAATTTTAATAATAATACATTTAAATTTACATCAATACATTTAAATACTTATATAAACATTCAACATTTCTTGCACTCATATAGGGTAATTGTTAATATGGTTTAAGCAGGTATGCCTCATTTTAATTAAATTGGGGAAATCGTAAAATTCATCATCTTCTAAATTTATAACACTATATTCATTACAATGTAAGTAGGAATTGAAAATATAATCTAATAGTAACTTCTTCGAATACCCTTTACAAAAATAATATTAAAACTATCTGAATGCCGAATGTGAAACTTGAAAATATTTTGAAACAAATTTGACGATAAATTTCCAGCACTGTATTTAAGACCGTGATAGTAATTTTCCAACCATTGAACTTGTTTCTTATCTGCTGTGTTAAGAGATCTGAAAGGTGTTGATGGTTTGAATAGGTAGGTATCTACATTATCTACATCGAATGATTTGATTGAAAGTTCTTTCGGTGTAAATTTTCCATGCACACTGAATCCTTGAACATCGATTATAAATCGTCTAGTCATATGGACGATATGCTTCTTTCACAGTATTGGTCCCAGCAACTTCTCCAAATGATTGATTCTTCTTCGAAAACGTTCTCGATTTACAGCTTCCCTCAACCACTCGATACCGCTTCTAGATTCACACTGAGATTTAATAATACAAATTTCAACAATATCTACACCATCAGAGTTTGTTAAAAATGATACACTTTTCTTCATCACGAGTTTTAAATTAATTTTCGAACTATCCCTGACAATGGAGTGTATTCAACGACAGCATCACACAAAATAAGGCAATAGGCTCGAGTGTTTGATTTGAATGCTTGCGTAGCTTCTAATTCAATTTTTAAATCAACAGTAGATGATTTAATACCTTCATTTTGTTGATATTTTTCTAATTGTGTTTGAGATACATCAAACACAAAAAGAACATGATCTCTGAATTGAATCATATTCAATATTGGTTCGTTTATGCCATCGCCATAGTAACTGTTTTGGAAAGTGGCATACATGTAATAGAGTTGTGCATAATCACCACTATTCATATTAAGATTTAAGTTATCATACGGATATGAATTAGAGTTTAGATGGATTTTTATATTTCGCAGCGATGCATTATCAAATTTGGATTTGGATGCGTCTTTTACATGGGTATCCCTTCGCCCCTCTTGCAGCGCAATTATAACATATCGAGGCTTCTCCAGAGCTGTAGATGTTTTCACAGACCAGATATCTCTATCGGTATTTTTTAAAGCGGGTAGTTCATGCAACTCCCACTTACGGAATATAATTAATATCGGTTTATCTTCTTTGAGTTTGTCCAATACATTCAATCGAGCTTCGTCGCTGAGTTGAAGATGGGGAATTCGCCAGTAAATTCTATCGATATTGAGAGTTATATTTGCATCTCCCTTGTAGCAGTTCACGTCAGTTCTAGCTCGCAGTAGAATTAATTCCTGCTTCACATTAATTAATATTTTTGTATAATCCTCGGCAAAACCCAATAAATATTTCAATGGGATTAGAGCATAGATCCTTTTGTTCTCATCAAAGTATGTAACATTTTCAGCATTTTCAGCCCAGCCGCAAAGATCGAGTATATGTTGATCTCGCTTGGTGTTGGAGAGTAATCCTTTCATCGTGCTTGTAATTCCTACATCTCGATTCTTATCTACTTCAACTCCATTCAATTCATAGCGAATTTCATCAAATAAAAACGTATATGCATTTTTCACAAACTCAAAGTTGCCCCCCACCTACAGTTGTAGGTGGTGTGAGTGTTGGAAATTTAACGGTTCCGCTCACATAAATATAACTTTCACTCGGACAAGTGTAAATGTCTTGGTGCTGTATCATTATACGAATCTCATCATTGTTTCGATAGTTTTGAGCCAGAGGGTGGTATGTGTGAAATTCACTCTTTGCAATACTCTCCTCGTAGCGAACTTTGGAGAATATATTTATTTTATCCATACTGTTGCTTTAACTTATATCCAAGAGATAATAGTTTATTTTTTAATATAGATGTGAACTCTTTGAAATATAAATGTCGAGTGGTAGAATCGATCGAGACAGCTGCTTTTATACGATTTCCGTGAAAATGAATGCCCATCTCTCTCTCTCTCTCTCCCTCTCCCTCTCTCTCTCTCTCTCTCTCTTACTTAATACTCTTCAGCTCTAAACGTACTAGTATTTTTTCACCTCTAAAATTCACGGTGTTGCCGTCTTGATCTAGAATTATTAAGGTGATGTTATCTATCGCTCGAGCGTTTATTGGTAGGTAAATAATATTTCGTGGTTCAATATTTATTGCAAAACCGTGGTCGATATTAGGTGAAAATTCAAATATAGTATGTGATAGCGTGTTATTGTAGTAAACACCTTGTACAATATTACACTCAACTCGAATACTATTCACTTTTATAATTTCAACTGGTAAATCCGACTCGTGTAATTGATTGGCAGCCAACTTTCTTGCAGAAAAGCCTACCAATCTCCCTATTAAACGACTAGCAGTGAAATCAATATCGTATTTACTCTTTATTTCACACTTTAGCGTATTATTGTTGGGTTTAATCGACAACTCCTTATCTCGTCTGATCTTCTGAACGTAGGTTCCGCCGACCAGCTGATTTTGCAGAAAGAGTTCAATATCTGTTATCTCATACGAGCCAGCTGGTATTTTAATTTGCTTTCCGCCTGCGTACTCAAATAGATTATTGCAATCTTCTTCAATATTCGGAATAGTATTGTATGTATGAAATCCGATGAGTCCTAAGCAATATAATGTGTCAGGGTCTAATTCTATCGACGGATAATAATTCACAGAGAGCACATTCGTAGTACTTTGCAGCGTGAACGTCTGAGACATGAATGATGGATTTATAAAGTTGCCATCAGTTTTATTCCATTAGAAATTGCAGAAATAAATGTCCACAGTTGTAGGTATTAAATTTCTGATATCTATCATGGTTATACACTATCTCGCTACCTCGAAAATATTTTAACAGCTCTACAGGTGGTTGCAAGTCACCAAAGCTGTCAAAGTATGTAACTAAATTTCCTCGTTTTTTATATGCGACCCAATGCGTGCCCGACCCTTTAGCAGAAACTAAATTTATTACCGCAACAACGAAAATGCTTAATGTGCCCTCGTGCAGCAAAGTTTTGAATGTCAGAGTCGGTGAGCGGGCGTCGAGGTAGCTTACTTAGTAGTTTTTTGGAGCCTGCTTTAGATACAAACCCAAACCTTTTCGATATGGTTTAAGATATAGTCCACGTCTACGTAATGCGATTGCTTCTATTGTCTTGTTATGCCACTCTGATTCAGCTAATTTATTTCTAGCATCTTTGGAAGCGTTTACTGCTTTTGCAATTCCTGCAGCGCCACCTACTAGCGAACCAAGCGCACTTAGCCCTGCAAATAGCGGTATCAGCGGTAGCATCCCACCATGTTTCGGTATGGGAATTATACGAGGAGTCCGAATTTTTCTGCAACCTCCCGCCTCCTTAACCGCAAGTCTAGCAGCTGATAGGGCAATTTTACCACCCTCTCTCTCATCCAGATTTTTAAACCTTTTCATTGCTTTGCGCGCTTTTGATACAACTCCACTATTTAACGCAAATTTCTTTTTTGTTTTATTATTAATACCCATTCCGAGTTTACGTTTAATTTTCATAATGGAAGCAACAGATAATGCAGCTGCTTTTTCACCAAACCTCCCGTCTTTTGCTTTTACTCTTTTCCAAGCAGCTTTTTGAAGAACTTTATCAGCTCTATGTCGATCCGCCTGAATGTTACTTTGTGAATATGCAATATCGTGTTCTTAGCACGCACTGTCTAAGGGGTTAATACCAGATTCGCCTCTAGCTAAACGTTTTTCCAGCTTAGTACCTGGACCACAATACTGATAACCTCCAGGTATGTGTGCCTCGAACGGGAGCTTGTTGATGAGTGAATTGATGATGCCTCTTCCAGCGTACATATTGCAACGAATGTTTACACGATGTATCGGGTTTATATATATATATATATATATATATATATATATATATATATATATATATATATATATATATGTTGTGTGCTGTATAATTTAGTATAATGCGGGTCGTTAAGCTGGAACTATCTCTACCAATTATGAATCTTGATTCATGTGTTGGTGAAGGTATGTCACTAACAAAAGAGAGATGTCATGGAATTTTGCTTCCGATTACGTTGAGATGTTTAATTTGCGGTCCATTCAAGTGTGGTAAATCCAACGTAATGTTGAGTTTACTGTTTGATGAGAACGGCGTAAAGTTTAAAAACGTATATGTTTATTCAAAATCACTATACCAGCCGAAATATCAGTTTCTTGAAAAAGTTTTAAAACCGCTCAAGGGTGTCGGATATTTCCCATTCAAAGAGAATGTAGATATTATGAAATCCAGTGCTGCAAAACCTAATTCAATTTTCATATTCGATGATGTTGCTTGCGATAAGCAGGATGTGATACGAGAATATTTCAGCATGGGGCAACATAATAATATTGATTCTTTCTATCTGTGTCAAACATATACTCGTATCCCTAAACATCTAATACGTGATAATGCTAATTTTATAATAGTCTTCAAACAAGATTATTTAAACCTCAAACATGTTTACAACGATCATATAAGCAGTGATATGAGTTTCGATAAATTCAAGGAAATTTGTTTTTGTCACAGAATGTCGGACAGAGCCCTATGGGTTTATAACGGTGGATAAAGATTGTGACATTGATAAGGGGAGATATCGTAAATATTTAGATCAGTATATAATAATGGATAAATAGATCATGATAGTCAGTATACATCGAGACTGTTGGGGTGAGAGTTGAGTGTTTAAAGCTGATTGAAAGCTGTTTAAAACTGATTGAAAGCTGTTTAAAGCTGATTGAAAGCTGTTTGAAGCTGATTGAAAGCTGTTTAAAGCTGATTGAAAGCTGTTTAAAGCTTTTTAAAGCTGATTGAAAGCTGTTTAAAGCTGATTGAAAGCTGCTTAAAGCTGTTTGAAAGTGTTTGAAAGTTGTTTGAAAGCTGTTGTAGAAAATACGGTATGATGGGTAGAAATTTTCAATATAGACTTATTGATGTTCAAAGATCTATTCGTAAAAAGTTGTTAGCTATGAAACTGAATAGAGTTGAAGAAGATGAATTATTAAATAAAACTTATAAACCACTAATCGAACCTTGGAAGAATTTAATAGACACATCACAACAGAATGCTTTTAGAAGTTATAAGCAAGGGGGTTACCCCTCTAAGATTCCTAAATTATCTAGATCCAAAAACGAACAAGACAGTGATGTTGAAGTTGTTAAAGCTGGAGCTAAACGTAAAGCAACTAATGTCATACAAAAACCTAAGCGAGCATGCAATCAAGAAATTTCATATGACAATCTACTCCGTGACGATGAAGATGTATTTAACAGTTCAAATATATGTGAAACCTCGATCGAAGACCTTGAAACTATGGGTTCTTTGCCGAGACGATATGTGGGAATGCTAATAAAAGATACAGATAATGAATTTGATACGCAATTAGGTATTGATTTCAATCCGAAAACTGATAAATGGATCATTGGAAAATCGGATGTAGAGGTTATCGGGGATGATTTAAAAATAGAAGGAATCAAATACATTGGTACTCCTGGTCTCTATGAATTACTTTTCAAGAAGAAGCCCGTTGGTTATAATGATGATGAGAAGCGCAATTATAAAGATATTTTGGAGAGAACTAACGTGCTTCGGAGAAATTATGATCCAAATTCGCAGATTCAAGGAACTAGGACGCATAAATATAGAAACATAATTAAACAGCTTTTTGAAGAACCCGCTGCTCGCAGACATGCTGAATCAGACTCCTCCTCATCATCCGGAAGAGGTCTATTCAATTCATCTTTACATATTCCTAATAATATAGCAAGAGTGCAATATCGATATTGGGATAGTCTTGAAAAGTTAATAGATCGTTTATGTCTTTTACGTGCTTCTAAGAAGGCTGGAAATACATCACATCAGAATGAAATTGTGGCTATCGAGGAGGAATTACGAGAAGCGAATATAATAGAATGAATTCTGTATTCATAGCTCACATCAATGATGAGCATCGAAAAGTTCGGACTTCATTCAAATCGTAAAAGCGGTCAAACACGGGGCCCTCCTGAATCAGGATTTATTTTTACCCGTACCGGTGATTTTAATGTTGAGAATAAAAGAATTTGAAACATAAGTGAACCTCAGGATAAGTCAGACGCCGCTACTAAAGATTTTGTTGATACTTCTTTTAGTGTTATTAAACAGCCATTTGATCATTCTCAAGATAACTATAATATGTTTAAAGCAGATACTGAGATTCAGCTAAAATTAATCAACAATGAGATTGGGTTTTTAAAGAAGCACTTAGACATCCCAAGTGTTAACCCTCCAGTCATTCCTGGTGCAAGTAGGTCGATTAGCCGTGCTGATGAAATTTCGATATATTCCTTGGAAGATATTTTAAATGGGTATATGGGAGATGATTATACTAATCTAAGAGGCGTTATACGAATATGAGCTGCAAAAGACTAAATACCATGAGACGACGTCAACCTCTTTCTACGAAGTCCGCTAAACCAGATGTGGTGAATGAATTACATAAACCTGCTAAAAAAAATTTAATGGACGTAGAGTTATATTAAAAGGTATAGATGATTTATGGCAGGCAGATTTAGCTGAATTCGGTCCTTATGCTCATGAAAATAGAGGTTATACATTTATTTTGGTGGTGATTGATTGTTTCTCAAAATTTCTGTGGACTGCTCCGTTAAAGGATAAATCTGCAGTAAGTTTAACAGATGCATTCAAGAAAATTTTCTAAGAGAGTAATCGTACACCGCACAATCTACAAACAGATCAAGGTAAAGAGTTTTATAACCGACAATTTAATGTGTTAATGAAAAAGAAACATGTTAATCATTACTCAACGTATACCATCCTGAAAGCATGTAGGGCTGAACGGGTTATTCGCACTTTAAAAGAGAAATTATATCGAGCATTCAGTCTAAATGGAAAATATGATTGGTACTCTATATTGGATGAGATAACTAGAGATTACAATGCAACAAATCACTCTACGATTGGTATGAAACCTAAAGATGTAAATTTAAATAAAGAGAAGCAAATACTCGAAACAGTTTATTCACATGTCAAAATTGCCGGCAGAGGGCGATTTCGAGTGGGTGATTTTGTACGTATTAGCAAACAAAAGACTGTATTTGCTAAAGGATATACTCCTAATTGGTCGACGGAGCTGTTTAAAATTCTAAAAGTTAAAATTTCTAACCCTGTTACATATTTATTGGAGGATATTCAGGGTAGACCAATCCAAGGGGCATTCTACGAGTATGAGCTGCAGAAGGCTAGACATCATGATGTCTACTTTGTTGAAAAAGTGCTGAGTCGAAAAGGGTCGACGGTGTATGTGAAATGGCTTGGGTTCGATGATTCGCAGAATAGCTGGATTGATGAAACTAATGTACTTTAAAAAATATGTACTTATTGTAAAATAGTGATTATTCTGCTTATGAATGTTAATAAATATGTATTTTTATTCTACTAATAACTTTTATTTTTACCCGTAATCCTGAAACTGAATAAAATAGTTAAGAAAAACGATATACATTGTTAAATTATGATTTTTATTATAATTAGTAAAAAATCATTGTAGATTACAAAATCTTTTTTCATCAATACATTTATAACATTTATATCGGGGTGCTGGGGGTCCATCAATATGATCTACATCAGTTGGTAGATTGTAATGTTTGTAACATGGTTGGCAGGCGGCTATATCTTCATCTTCTTGAAAATGCGATGGAAGCGCATCCCACATCGACTGTAGTTCCCTGGGTCTTATATGTGTCATTAAAAGTAATTTATACTGATTATAGCAAGCACAACACCTATTTATTGATACACAGTCTAGAAAAAAGTTTATAGCACTTTTTAACATCTTGATATCTTTTAATTGCTAATTTTAATCGTTGAATTTTTTTAATGTGTTGTTCCAATCGTGCTTTACTTTGTACTAACCGTTCTACTGCATCGTCGGTGATCTTAACCATTACACTGTTGGATTGATTCTATATCTTTTAATAATTTACATTTGTTGTACGCCAATATCTCATACATATATTCTACGCTTTCAAACTGCTGGTTAGCTGAAGATGATTGTAGCAGGTTTTCAGGCGTTGATGCGATGTCACAATCTTTTGGTAGGTTTATAAAATGCAGCAGCCACTCGTTGTAATAATCGGCAAAGTTTAATGTTTTCAAACGTTCCAAATGATAATCAATTAATTTAAATAAACCATCTAACTTGCATACTGCCTTTTGATCTAGATCGAATTGATCCCCTCTGCTTTTTAATGTGATATATCTGCTTCTATTCCGTTTAGCTGATAAGTGAAAAGTTATGGTGAAGCTATCGCAAGCGGGTAGTACTATTTCGGTATATGATATTTCCGACTTTTGAGTTTCTAGCAAAGGGTTACAGTTGGGGCACTTCCTTTTAACTCCTCTTTGAGGTTTAATCGCTGATGTTGAAAAGAAAGTATTCACCTTATGCCATTCAATTTTTAATGCGAACCATTCGATTGGAATTAATGTGGAACTTCTTTGGGAGTTGAATAAACGAACACAGGGGTAATAGCCTCTAACCGCGCTGAATCTAGTTGAAGCTGATAATGTCTTGGATATTGGGTAGCTAACTTCGTTTATGAGCCGACATTCACTTTCAATTTCTTCTTTGAAATCTTGTAGAAAGTCATCCAAGAAAGTAGGTGAACTTATGCCCAAATCTGACATGGGTGCTGTTGATACTGACATTGTGTTGATATAACTAATTCATTATTAGTATTTTGTCTCCTATTTATACCCAAACGGATTTTGAATGAGCCAATCAAAATGCTTCGTATGTAGCACGTGATCCAGACAAGTTGAGACGAGAAATTGTTATCAGCGCTAGACGACTAGTTGCATCTAACCGATAAATCAAAAACATGTTTATCGTGTTTATTAAATTAACCACAAACAAACATAACAATAACAGGAAGTTGTTATTGCTATCAAACATCCGGTCGATGTAGTAGTTCCGGATCAGACAGGTTGAGACAGGTCGAGACAGGATTGTTATCAGTGCTAGACGTTCGGTCCTATCTAGACGTGTGGTTACATAAACATTTTCTATCGTGGAAGTTGTAATAAAAATTATTGGATGTTATTTCATTCTCATACATTTAAAAGCTTCAAATACTAAACTGATTACGTAAACGGAAAAAGAAACAATATATTCCATTTCTCACTCAAAATTAGACCTAATTGCTGAAATACTTATTTATATTAAATAATTAATACGATCTAAATAACACACAAGTTTAAGAAATTTTACATATATTTTAGTTGAATTAAACAATCCCTTCTATATTCTAGCTCAGTCTCTCTAGTCTCTTTCTAACTAGTCTCATGTATCTAGCCTCGTCTATCTAATCCTGTCTATCTAGTCTCATGTATCTAGTCCCGTCTGTCTAGTCTCATGTATTTAGCTTCGTCTGTCTGGCTCCATGTATCTAGTTTCATGTATCTAGTCTCATGTATTTAGCCCCGTCTATCTAGTCTCATGTATTTAGTCCCATGGCTCTAGCCTCGTCTGTCTAGTCTCATGTATTTAGTCCCGTTGATGTATGCAACCAACTTCACACCTCATTTGTCTCAACAGGATCTAATTTTGAATTTCCCCGCCTCGCGTCTATTTTTTGAATTTTCCTGCGCATCTGGAAGTTCCGAAAATGGCGGCCGGAAGTCTAAACCGGAAACCGGAAGTCGAAACCGGAAACCGGAAGTCGAAACCGGAAACAGTAAGTCGAAACCGGAAGTCGAAACCGAAAGTCGAAGCCGGAAGTTCCAAGGTCAAGGTTAGGTTAGGGGTTAAAGGTCATCGCGCATGCGCATGACTGTGTTGGCGGTGGTTTTAGAACATACTATCTTTCCCTACTGAGACTATTTGTGTTAGAGAGACTATGTATTATATGTGTTATACCCGGAGTTCAATTCTGGCAGAAGAATATCATCTTCTTCACTCCAGTTTCTTTCCCCTTGTTTCTTATAGCCAGCCTTTCTGAAACAATATTTTATGGTTGCTTGCTGAATATCGATGTCCCACGCTTTTGTCAAGTTTTTAACAGCATCCTATAAAGTAATACGTTCGGGTTGATTGTCTACTATGGCAACTATAGTTTTTCTCAGAATTCCTCTTCTTTAGTGCAATTTTTATTGTAAATAATTCCTTGGTCCATAGGTTATAACTTTGACGTTAGGTTTGGCGGAAGAAGAGAACAACAAGAATTGATTTAATCTCCTTAGTATTTTTTGAGTGTGACGAGTTTCGGCATTGAATTTCTTGTCTAAACTAGAACTTGTCATCCAAGCTTTTTTGTTGCTTCTGTATGTCACTGGTAAAAAACGTTTATCTTTAAAGTATCGCGGATTTTTTGATTTTCCAATCACCAACGATTTCAGTTTTTCAGTACCACACGTATTGTTTCAAACCATGGCTGTCATTCTTTCTTTGCTGTGTTTTCCACCGAGGCATTTTTCGTCTTTAAATGTTAATGTTTTATCAGGCAAACATTTAAAAAATAAGCCCGTCTTGTCCGCCTTAAAAATGTCTTTGTCATGATAAGGTGCTAAAAGTTCCGGCAAGATATTGCCGGATATATTTTAGAAAAGGTAGAAGGGTGGTTCTACCTTTTCTAAAATTCATCTAGCCAACCTACAATAGCGTTGAAGTCAGTGTCTCCCAGACAATCAGCATTGGCATATTTTTATCCCGCGACATGTAATACTATTCCAAAGTAGCTTTGTAAATGGCTTTGTAGGTACACTTTTTCAAACGTTTGCATCATTAGTTGCACCATTTTCTGCTTTGTTCAGAATTTATTTGCGGTTTCTTATAATTGAAGAAAGTGTACTCAGCAATCACTTCTTCCTTTTTAATCCCTTTGTCAATTTATCAATCTTACTTTGTCAGATAACGACATAGAATTGAGTTTTCTTCTCTGGCCACTCAAATTTGCAATTGTAACGGCATTAGTAAAAAGAAGAAATGAGTTTCAACTCTCAATTTTTTCTAGTATTGTCTTTAGAACACAGATATTCGCTACACTTATTTAAATAAGTTTTGTATTTATTGAGTTTTCTTCTATGGGCACTCATATTTGCAATTGTAACGGCAGAGGTAAGAAGAAAGAATGAGTTTAAACTAAAGTTTCATTAATATACCTTTACTAGAACAAACCGGATACGGTTTATGATAGGCAATGTCCGGCACCATACATTTTGTAAAGTACGCAACGGTAAAAAAAATCGAGTTATAGAAAAATTGGAGTTATAGAAGTTTGACTGAGTATATATATACTTATATATATATATATATATATATATATATATATATATATATATATATATATATATATATATATATATATATATATATACAGTTGAACTTCTTACTTGGTAAGTCGTATTACCATAGTTCATGAAAAAAAATAGAGTTAAGTTATGTGAAATACATAACTATAAAATGAGTAAAATACACTATACACAATTTATTCAAAGTAAATACATATGTATATATTTATAAACAAATAACAAAAAAGAAATATGTATACATTATTAATATTATGTGAATTAATTATAAATAATTAAAAATAATTTAAATTAATATATTATTTAAAAAAAATGTCAGTAATTTTGAATTGTTTTTCACAATATATAGCACATTGTGGGTGATCTTCGATTATATCGTCTCTTTTTGGTTTACCGATTTTCTGGAGAATAATAAATCCTGTCGTAATCTTCCTAGCTACTAAATTCTTAATTTTGCTTTATTCGAGCATTTGTGATCATAAAATATGAAAAATAAAATGTTTGGTAATCTGCCCGAGGATTACACTGTCGACACCATCGACAGTTTAGGGTAGGCAATATCCTGCGTTATAAATTTTGGAAAATACGCGGCGGTTAAAAAATTGGAGTTATAAAGATAATTTTGTTTGTAAAATTTTACAATTGTACAAATTTTCACTACGAGTTATATAATTGGAGTTAAGGAAAATTCGAGTTGCGGAAGTTAATTTATATGTAAAATGCTATGTCAACGTATGAATTTCTAAAAAAATTCGAGTTATAGAAAAATTGGAGTTGCAGAAGTTCGAGTTATGGAAATTCGACTCTATATATATATATGTATATATATATATATATATATATATATATATATATATATATAAATATATATACATATACATTTATGTGTGTATATATATATATATATATATATATATATATATATATAGTCATATATATATCACGGGCGTAGCCAGGGTTTTTTTTTCTTGTGGGGGTCGTTTGTCTTCCAAGCCTTTCTGCACTGCGACCAACTTGATCTATTGTGCTTGACCCTACCACAATTACTCTCCCAGGAATTTAACTTCGTGAACGAAGTCTAAGATATTCCTGAGAGGCTTGCTACTCAGCTCCAAGGTGGTCAATCTTGCGACCCCGAAGTGGGCAAGCCTTATATGTGCTAGCGCTACACATTATGTGTAGAGCGGTTTCTTCATCTGATTCACATAATCTATAGGAAACTTCCTCTGCCTTTCCCATTTTGTGTAGATGATATCTCACCGGACAATGTCCTGTGAGTATGCCTACCAAAGTTCTGATTTCTCTTCTAGAAAAGCTTAGCATCTGCTGCGTTATTGCGGCAAAATAGTTTATGAGCATTTTAGCTTGCCTCTGTCTTGGCGTGTTCTTCCAGTGGGTTTGCTTTTGCTCTACTCCCATTTCTTAGCCCCCTGCCTTAAGTGGGCCTATGTAAGCCCACAAGTTGGCTCCGGGCCCAAGAAGGAAGCCTCGGCCCAGCTTTTGGCGAGTGCGTCGGCCATTTCATTCCCAAATATGCCCTGGTGACCCGGTGACCACATGAGTCAGTTACCTTTCACCAGTTGCTTTAGTGTTTGTTTATAGTTCCAGGTTAACTTGGAATTAAAGTAATAGGCTTTTAAATTCCTTAAAGCTACCTAGCTGTCCTGTCGGTTAGGATGTAGATTTTCACTCCTTTAAGATGTTTCTTTAGGCAGATTTGTCCGCATTTTTCAATGGCTATAATTTCAGCCTGTAGTACCGTGGGAGCCTGGCCCAATGCCGTGGACTCCCTGTGACTCCGGCTGTATATGCCAATTCCTGTACCCTTAGCAGTTTTTGACTCGTCGGTGTACCACATGGATGCTTTGTCTTTCAGGTGTTCGATTCTTTGAACACTGCTTTGGCGGTCATTGATGACCACTTCAACGGCTGTGTCGTATTCTGTAGATATTGCGTCCAAGGGAAGCTTCAGAAATTTCTCTCCGATTTCCTCGCTTATTTTCATGTGTCTCTGAATAGGCGATGTATACCTTAGTCTCAGGGCACTGAGAAGACCTTCTTTTTCTACCTGTTTGTGCAGTGGGAGTAGGTCCAACAGATCTTCCATTGCTGTGGTTGGAGTAGATTGCATCGCTCCTGTTATACCCAAGCACGCAAGCCGTTGAAGCTTTTGTAGCATGTGTTGGGTCTTTATTTCCTTTGTTTTGTACCACTATACGAGTGAACTGTAGGTGATAATCGGTCTTACCACTGCTGTGCAAGACCATAGGACCATTTTGGGTTTTAGTCCCCTTTTGATAGCGTTTTGTTCAGATGCGAGTTCCAAGTGAGTTTCTTATCCAAGGTTACCCCTAGATATTTCGCTTCCTTTCGGAGAACACTAACATCTGACCATCAATGCGCGGAGCTTTAAAGTTCAGCTTCCTCTTTTTGGTAAAGGGGACCATTACTGTTTCTCTCGGGTTGACACTAAGGCCCTCCTTCTTGCTCCAACAGTTGATGATGTTAAGTGCACTCTGTGCAAGGTTCATGATTGTACTACCAAACTTACCTCGTCCCGTCTTTTCCCGTTTACCGTCCCGTTACCCGTCTTTTGTTAGCACATCTATAACATAACTATATAATAAATCTATAATAATAAATTGCAGATTTTGGTTGGGCGCTTCATCTGCGTTACACCTTTAACAGTTGTGGTTGATTTATAGACAGGAAAGTGCGTCTCCAGTAAAACGCTTGGACTATCCTCCAAATCTTTAGTATACTTACCACTCGGTGTTTTAATAAGCCCGATTCCATTTGAGTGATCCTTTGCCAAAACCTTTTGCAGGCTTGCCGTTGGAGCGCATTGATCAATGCCCTCACAGAAGTCACGCCAGTTTTTCCTTTTCGACCTTCTCAATTCCTTGTTGTAATCAGTTAGTGCTACTCTGTACGCTTCCCAGTTGCCCGTTCTTTTCGCATCGTTGAAGGCTTTCCTGGCGGTCATTCTCAGACGTCCTAGCTCTTTGTTCCACCAAGAAAAAGCCCTTGATTTTAGCATCGTTTAGAGAGGACTGCTAGTCTCATAGGCGTGTGTTAGAACGCCTTTTAGATGAGACGATGCTGCTTCCAGCTTGTCTGTTGTGTTTATTATGAGGCGGAGACCTTCGGTTTCCTGTCTGAGGATCTCCTTGTAGAGTTCCCAATCAGTACACCTAGGTTCCTGCGCTCTATTACCACATTGTGTGCCTCACCTAAGTGCAACTCAATCTTTTGGGGTTTTGACATTGATGGCTCGTCGAGAACTCGCCAATCTATGATTAACTCTGTTGTAAAAGCATCAGCAAGAGTCAAATCTAAAACCTCCTGTCTGATTGCGTTTACAAAGGTGGGTTTACGGCCCTTATTAACTATCACCACATCGTTAGTACATAAGTATTCGAGTAATTGCTTTCCTCTATTATTTGTATCCGCGCTGCCCCACACCGTATAATGTGTGTTGGCATCGCAGCCTAAAATGTAATGTTTGTTGTTCTTGTTGCACCAGTCCGCGAGGCGTATATTTTCCTCTGGTGGAGACTTGTCCATATCACCTGGAAAGTAGACCTAGGCCAAAATAATGTGCCTCTTGCCACCTTTTGTCGGGATCTCCACGACTACCACTGCTCTTGGTTTAGAACAGCTAGTGTCATAAACCAGATTACAAATGTCAGAAGGTAGGCCCCTGACAGGTCCCTGGTTAATCCATGGTTATTGCAGAAAACCAATACCGACACTTGCCTGTTTGAAGGCCATGTATAGGGCTCTGGTCGCCGCTTTGAAGTGGTGTAGGTTTATTTGCTGACACCAGAATATGGCTCCTCATTCTTTCATTAGGCTTTAGTCGCCGGACTTCTTAGGCTTCTAAGAGGCATTAAGGTCCTGCGACTTCGCCATTGTTTTTTTGGTGGCGTCTGCTGACCCCTTCCCAGCGCCGGATGAGGAAGTGCTGGGCTGTGATTCCGTCCCTTGCACCCTACGGCGTTCTTTCAACTAGATCTGTCCACAGCCATAGTTGACCTTGGACCCGAGCTCCCTGATTTTTCCTGCCGACGCGTTGTCCACCGACAGGGTCATTTCTAGCGTTGAGCCTATTGGATTTCTCCTTAGGACCCTCTACGTTGAAGTGTTGAGGTCGTTTTGACCTTCTACTAGAGATAGAATCCTTTCGGACTCCTCTGTGCTATTTGGGAAGTAGCCGAAAAAGATTTCGTCGCGCGGCATCTCTGCCAGTTCAGCAATCTTTAGATCGGCTTCCTCCCAACGGTGGATTTGGGTCTCTTGACTGCTAAATGGATGAAGGGCCTTAAGCCCCTTCACCCATTCAGCAGTCTCTTGGTTTGCACAAGTCAGTGCTAACCATCCTGGACTCTGATGCGCCTGCAAGAAAGCGGGCTTAAAAGCCCTCCTCTCCCCATTTACAATAGCATCCAGAATGGCTTTCTGGACCGCTTTGATTTGGTCTTCCGTCATAATGCTTTTAGGGTAGCCTTTACAGGTAATTCCTACCTTTATGGAGTTGACCAGTTGGCTGTAGGTAGCCGTAACGGCGCTTACTGTAGGCATATTGCGCCTTTTAGTTGCCTTCGTTTCCTCCGCTTGCTGAGCCTTAGGCACTGCCTGCCTTTTGGTCCGCTTACTTTGGCTCTTTTCAGGACTGCTCCCATCAGACAGCTGACGCTTATTGGGTTCTGAAGGTTTGGGATTGATAGGCACTAATGCCTTATCCCTAGACTCTTCCCCCGTTAAGCCCGATCTAATTAGGAACTTCATCCTTTTTCTAGCAGCGCCGCTCATCCGCCGCTTCTTTGGGTCTTTTGTTTTTAGACCGTTAAGATTGTCGACGGGTTCCTCGTCGCTGCTCAATAGGAGTTCTGTTTCCTTTGTATGCACCCCAGTGCTTACCATAGGCATTTCTGCACTTTTGACGAGGTCTTCAGCCTCTGGTTTGGGTGAGCTTGAGGAGTCACCCGATCCTTTAAAAGTTTTTTCCGTTGTATCCATTTTTGGTCCCACGAGAAGCTATTGAAATAAACAACCACTTGCAGCAGAGCCCCGCATTACTAGAAGAATTTTTCTGAGTTCGACCTATTAACGACCACCGCTTTCCCGTAGCCACGCAGCTATCGGCATAGGCTGTTCCACCATTAGCTTGGAGTCTAGCCAGGGTTCAGTTTTGGGTGGTTTTATATTTTAGAAAATATTTCCGGGTGGTAGGGGGGGTTTGCAGAAATGCACCAATTTACTTTCTAAAACTGACACAAAAGGGTTCATAAACTCCACATCTATCATGCTCTCTTGAAGATAGTCGTCTCTACTCGTCCCTCCTTATTTCAATTTAATATTTATGTTATAATCAACATATTGTAAAACGAATTTACGATTTAATGTGTCAGTGCACAAGATGTAGGTCATACATCAATTAACTGAAGGATTAATATCTAAAAGACAAAGAGCACGATCCAATGATGTCCAACAATAGTACGGACTATTGTTAGACATCACTAGATCGTGCTCTTTGTCTTTTAGATATTAATCCTTTAGTTAATTTAAGTTATATTTTGCATATTTCGGGGATGTGTTTGAACCCCCAACCCACGGCCTCCTTGCTACGCCCATGATATATATATATATATATATATATATATATATATATATATATATATATATATATATATATATATATATATTTATATATTAAATAATATAATTCGGAACCGGACCGAAAAAGCTTCGCTACCAAGATCCATTGGCTGGAAGTACGAAGAGATGAAATGGTATGCAAATACAATTTCGAGCAAAACTACACAGCAATGTATAGTGGTAAAGCCGATTGGAGCGACGAACCCTCAGTATACCACATAGAGCAAAATGCTCTCAAGTGGTATACAAATGGTTTGAAGACAAGGGCAGATACTGGTGCAGTACTGTTTAGACCTCGCACCAAACACTTTGAATTAATAGAATCTTCCATGCAGAGGTATATGCAATCTAAAAATGTGCACAATTTAACCTTAACAGGAATCATACGCCATCAGATCCAAACTGGTATGGCACTGCGTGGAAAAGCTGAACAAGCTCCGCAGAGAAAATAAAGTTACGCTATACTTGGTATCAGGACACATTGGTATAGTCAGGAAACGGAGAAGCCGATCACCTAGCAAGCAAGGGATCCAGTAATCCCTTTATAGGTCCGGAATCCTATTTCGGTATAAGTAGTAACACCATATACAAAAGTTTAGATGAAGAAATTAGAGAACAGTGGATGAGAACCTGAAAAAAATTTCCAGAACTAAGACAATCCAAAGTAATATTCGGACTTTTTAACCACAGAGGAGAACAAAAGTTTGCCTAAAACTAAACAGGAACAGGCTTAGAATTCTATCAGGAGTCCTGACGGGACACTGCACAGATACAGATGCAGATTCTGTGCTCCGCAGAGGAAACATAGATCTGCTGAAAGACTAATGTACCTTGCTTCCCACCCAGATCCTGAAATTCCTAAAGGAATCAGGACTAGGAGCGGTGGTCTAATGGGTAAGTATACCAACGTTTAGAAGAAGAGGTGGGGGTACAATAGGTCTATGAAGGTTGCAGTACAAGTCACCACCAAATCTACAAATCTACAATCTAATATATATTTCACATTTTTATTTAACAGATTTTAACTGATTAAATTTATTCATATAACTATTACAAGAATCCATATCTAATAGCCTAATTAAATAAGACTTTTATGTAATTAAATACCCAAATAAAATAACTGCAGTAATAATGCCAAATCACTGCTAAGTGAGTAAACTGAAACATTTGACTCATTCACTAACACGACACAATGTAATACAGCAGTACAGGAAACCAGATTTATGGACGAACGTGCCTTCGGGTCCTAAGGCTACAGAATCAACAAAGGAAAAGTGGGTCAGCGGGTAATGAAGAACGTACCCCACTTAGGTACAAGATTTACAATTAGTCACATCATACTGGATTCAGTCACCAACTTCACCTCCCCGAGCAGTCGTGTATTCATCCTCTGTCTCAAATGCGCAAACAAAGGCTACAGTATAGTCAATGTACATGCCCCAATCAACCAGGACAACAGACGCAATCCAGACAGAACTGATAAATTCTGGGAAGACTTAGAAGATATTATCTCTAAACTTCCAGAGAGCCACACCGTCATACTGCTTGGTGACTTCAATGCTCAATCGGGAAGAAAAAATACAGAAACATAGTGGGGAATTATTCGGCGCATAAGCGAACCAACCGCAACGGAGAACGATTGGTGGATCTGTGTAGGACTTTTGGGTTGCTCATGAAGCCTACAGCCTTCAAACAGTTGCCAAGGAAGCAGAAGACTTGGATTTTACCTAATAAGAACCTGGGTGAATTCCAGATAGATCATGTGCTCATTTTACGAAAATCTCAAAAGCAAACACAAAAGTGAAGGTACAAAGAAGCGCCAATCTGAACTCAGACCACTAGCTCTGAAAGATTAAAATAAGACTTCAGCCTAGAAACACTAGATTACACAGAACCTACAAAATGGTAAGGTTTGACGTAGAGCGACTCAAGAACAGTCAAGAATTAAGTTAGAGACAATACAGATCTAAACAGCTGGGACCAACTGAAGGAGACTCTTGACAAGGAAGCCAATGAACTAGTCTCTCTCGCTAGAAGAAGGAAGCATCCGTGGTGGAATGAAGACTGTGACAATGCAATAGCCCAAAAACAGACAGCCTGGGTGAAGTGGAATTCTAAAAAGACCAAGGAAAATTGGCATACATTTTTGGTACAAAAGAAATGTTACAGCCAAGACAATTCGAGGAACCAAACGAGCTTTGCTAAGAATACCTCCAGAGATTTCTTCAAGCTGGAACCTTCAAGCAGGCACTCAGAAAATACGCTCCGACATGCATCCATTTCAGAGACTCACAATGCAAACTGGCTTATAACGACAAGGACAACTGCCACCTTTTGATTCAGTATTTAAATCTACTCAACTGTGACCCACCCGGCGAAGACTTCGACTATAAACAAACCACACCAAACCCGGACTCACTGCCCCCTTCATTGGGAGAAGTTGGCTAGATCATTCAACTTCTTAAGAATAATAAGGCAGTTGGAGGGGCCTCTATCGTTACTGAACTGTGGATAGGTGCTGGAAACAATGCCGTGCGCAGGCTAACCGAGATCATCCGGGGCTTCTGGGAAACATACAACATACTGGGAAACACATTCGTGTTAGTGAGAAATTAACACCCGATTGGAAATCTGCTCTGATCCATCCGCTTGACTAAAACGGAGATTTTACTGATCTAAACAACTACCGTGGAATTTCTCTCGTCCCGGTAACATACAAGATTCTCTCAAAGGCGTTACAAACAAGGGCAGAAAATCAGCTGGATAGTCAACTGGGAGAATACCAAGGGGGCTTCGGGAAGACCCAATCCTGTGTTGAACAGATCCTCAATCTTAAAACTGTACTTGCATACTCCAAGATGAGAAACCGCAAGATGGTCGTCACATTTGTTGATTTTAGGAAGGCCTACGATTCCGTTGATAGAGAAACGCTTAACAAAATACTCCAGGAACTAGGACTAGACAAAAAAACCCGCAGACTCATCCTGGAAACTTTGACCAACACCCATTCCGAAGTTAAATTTAGAGGCAAGATTTCAGATAGCTTCGAAATAAAAACTGGTGTAAGACAAGGATATGGATTTCCCCACTTCTCTACAACTGTGTCTTTTAAAATAGTATAAGAGAATGGCACAAGGAACTGATAAATTTGGATGCTCAGAGTGATATCTACCTGGGACGTAAGAACGATGGACTGGTTGTAGATTGTCTGGCCTTTGCAGATGACATGGCACTGTTTGCTGATTCTTAAATAAAGTAAATTGCCTTAGAAAACAGGCTGCCAAGGTGGGTCTTCAAGTGTCTCTGGAGAATGCTGAATTTTTCACCAATATCAGAGAAGCAAACAGAGAGTTGTTACTAGAGCAGGGAGGCATCAAGAAGACTGAGAAATTTAAGTATCTCGGCGAATGGATAGAACCCAACTTATCAGAGAGAGCATCATTATTCAAGAGAGTCAACAAGTTAGAACTAGCCTCTCGACTGACTAAGAACACTTACAACAAGAAATGCCTATCACGCAACTTGAAACTTAAGCACTACACATCAGTCTTGCGAACAGAAGCCCTACATGCCATGGAGTGTCTTTCCTTGAACCGAAGAGGACTGGTAGAGAAATTGGAAATCAGAGAGAGGAGAATCCTCAGGAAGATCCTAGGCCCGGTAAAGCAAGATGGGGAATTCCGAAGGCAGCATAACTCCGAGCTCTACCAACATATTGAGATGCTCTCTGACTGTGCAAGCAAAAGAAGGGTCTATGGCCATGTTGCAAGATTGCCTCAAAACCGACTAACAAACCGTCTGTTCACCTTCTGCCAAAACAAGAAGGTTCGTACCACTTGGTTGACAGAAAGCGAGAAGGATATTAAAGAATTTCGAATAACAGATCTCCAAAACAGACAGTCTGTGAGACGCACCCCGAAGGAAGTACGTGGATTTCAGGAAAAACTCCGAAGGAAAGGTACCCCCTGGACAGAAGAGAGAAAGGAGTGACACCGGCAGAATATGCGACAATACTGGGCAAAGATCAAAGCCCAACAGTTGAACAAGCGTGGTCCAAAAGATGCTTATTCGAAACAAGAAGAAGAAGAAGAAACTTGATCTCATTTAATTTTTTATATTTTTATATTTAATGTACCGGATCCGGTCATGCTAATTTTTTTGAAAATAATGGCGCTGTTGCATGTATAGGTTTATTTAAATGCGTGATGCACATAGCGACACATGGTTTTTTCAAAACCAAAATTGATTTTCTGATAAATAGTGTATATTTAAAACAATTACCGTATTTGCCGCTGTATAACGCGCACCTTTTTTCCAAAAAAATGCCTCTAAAACATAGGTTCGCGTTATATTTTAGGGTGCCCCTTATACACCGGCAAATACGGTATTTATAGTAAGTTGATTAAACTAAATCGTTATAAACTCATTATTGTGATAATTGAGCCATTCATTAGACAGATTCATTATGGTGTCTGTCATAAATATAGGAATAAAACTTGATAGCATGCTCAAATACATAACTGTTGTGATCTCAGTAAAGTTTATCTCAGTAAAGTTTATTATGTTAGATTTAATAAAGTTAAATACTAACATTCTATCTGTCAAATTTAACTAGTTACTACATTGTACTAGATTTTTAATTGTTTGTCTAATTATAAATGTGTGTGTGGGTGTTTAGGTTAGGTTTAAACAACTTGTATAATACGCTCGGGTTATATTACGATTTATTTTATACGCGATTATCCTGCAAACAGTCCGTTTTGGAACGAAAAGGGAAAATTATCCTGATCGTATGAAACGAATTTCGGTCCAAACATCGATCCGGCCGGATCGATGGAAATTCGGCCGGATCCGGCCGGATTAAAAATGACACGGAATTGTAATCCCTACTTAGCTGTAAAATACGTGAAATTTCTATAGGACGAAAATTAGATAAAACAAGTTCACAGTTTCAAATATCTCTGCTTTATATTTAGTCAAACAATATCTCAAACAAAGCTCAATAATATAAAATATTTTTATTTATTTATTTTAGTTATTTACAATTCAGTGGAAGCTAACGGTTGCCCAATTATAAGCTTCCACAGATTATAGAACATAGGATTATCGGTTAAGGTTATCCGAGCTATGGGCAATAAAAGGGATGAGAATAAGGAAATAAAGAATAGGATGTCGAAGCTGTAGGATGCAGCGGAATCAGTTAAGGAGGAGAAGGAAAGAACCGAGAGAAGGTGGGAGGAGGAACGACAAGCGCTGAGGGAAGAACTGATTAGCCTAAAGGATATTGAAGAGAGGAGATTAAGGAGGGAGATAAGAAATAACATCGTAATTTACGGAATTGAAGGAGAAACATGGCGAGAAGAGGCAAAGAAAACGTTTATGGAAAGGTTAGGAATTAACGAGGGTTTCGTCAATGCATACCAGCTCAGCTCTAATGGAGGGAACGATTGGCCCAATTTTGTTGAAGTTAGAATATTGGGAGGCAAAGAGGGAGATAATGGGAAATAAGCACAAGCTAAAAGGAACAAATGTATTTATACAAGACGATTTCACCCCGAAGGAGCAGGGAATCCAGAAGGAGTCATTTAGGAAGGCAAAGAATCTCAAGGAAAGGGGTCATCGGGTAAAAGTAGGCTATAAAAGAGTTGAAATAGATGGGAAATGGGTACCTTGTTCCGAAGGGGAAATAACGAGTAAGGGACCAAAGAAGAAAGGGACAGAAACACAAGGACGGATCGAAAAGGGAAAATGTTAAGATATTATTTTGGAATGTGGCTGGGCTTAGCAAAAAACTGGAAAGGGAGGACGGCTCTTTCATAGCCTTGTTGAAGGGATTCGAAATAGTTGGGCTAATGGAGTCCTGGATCCAAGAAAAAGAATTGGAGACCTGTAAAGAGGGACTTCCCAAGGAGTACAAATGGAAGATGCAACCGGCGCTGAGGGAGAGTGGCTACCGAAGGGCAAAGGGGGGGATAGTAACAAGGATCAACTGTGGTATCAGGAAAGCAGAGAGATTACAAGAAGAGGTGGAGGGTAGAGTTTTTAGGGTGGTAGAGCTGAAGGGAGGCTGGTGGCAGATAGCCACGTTGTATAACAATAAGGGGCTGGAAACAATTACAGAGTGCATAAGGTGTAATATAGAAGGTACAGCATCGACAAACTTGCTGCTAGGAGGTGATTGGAATGTGAGGATAGGAGAGGAGCAGTTCAACACGGTGGATAGTGCTGGTAAAGTACCACGAAGGAAATCTAAGGACAAAACGAGAAATGCGGAAGGAAAAGAATGGGCAGAGTGGGTAAGGGAAAATCAATGGGATGTCAGTGGGAAATTAGTGTTAGAAGGAAACAGACAATTGAAGAAGTATGTGATGAAGAAATTACGGCCGGGGAAGTACACCAGGTAATTGCAGCCTTAAAGCAGAAGAAAGCGGCAGGACTGGACGGATTTGGAAATGAAGCGTGGAAGTTGGTACCAGAGAAATGTATCGACAAGTATACGGAGGAATTCAACAAGATATGGAAAGGGACAAAGGGTATCCCAGAGAGCTGGAAAGAGTGGATAATACAGGCAATCCAGAAAAATGGGGTCAAGGCAAGGGTGGAGAATTACAGGGGGATCATGCTGACGAACTCTTCCTACAAAATGTTCGACAAGATTATAGAAGGGCGTTTGAGAAAAGAGGCAGAGGAAAAGCAATTAATACGAGAGGTGCACGCAGGATTCAGAGAGGGAAGAGGCACAGTCGAGCAACTCATAACGCTTAGATTTATAATTGATAAGGAAATTAGATCTGGAAGCCTTTTTGCTCTATTTATCGACCTGAAAGCAGCGTATGTATGATTCCGTACATAGAGGGAGATTGTATGAATGTTTGGTTAAAAAGGGTATTTCGGAGAGGGTGAGGAGGAATGTGAGGGAGGTGTCTAGGGAAACGGTGTGTAAGATCAGGGTGAATGAGTGTGTAACGGAATATTTCGAGATAAAAAAGGGCCTGAGGCAGGCATGTCCACTGAGCCCCACACTTTTCAATCTCTATGTGGCTGATTTGGAAAGAGTTTTGACAGACGGGCAAGCTGGAGGAGTAGTGGTAGGGTGAACAAAGGTGTGGAGTTTAGCGTACGCTGATGATGTAGTGGTATTTGCCAAGACAGCTGGGGAATTGAGAGAGGTGATTGAAAGGGTGAGAGGGTTTTTTGAAAGAAGAGATTTGAGTGTAAATGTGGAAAAAACTAAATATATGCGGTTCAAAAGAGCTGGGAAGTTCAAGAAAGAGCGGTTTGAATGGAGAGGGAGGGAAATCGAGGAGGTGTAAAGGTTTAAGTATCTGGGGTATGTATTTGGAAATGGAGGTAGCAATAGAGAGCATGTGGCACATTAAGTTCGTATGTAAGAAAGCATGGGTGGCTGCTAATAGGTTTAGGAATGCTTGGCAAGATAAATTTGAAGATAGTTTCGTGGCAAAAATGACAGTGTGGAAAGCGTGTGTTCGGAGTATTTTGTTGTATGGAGCGGAAATATGGGGTATGAACGAAATGGAACAAGTAGAAAAGGTACAACTTCAGTTTATAAAAAAAGCGTTGAAATTAGGTTAGGTTAGGTTTTTTATTTTTTAGGTTAGGTTAGGAGTACGCCAGGGTACCTGGTGCTACAAGAAGCGAGTGTGTATAAAGTTGCAGTATAAGCATCAGTGAGAGTGGCAAGATACGAAAGGAAAGTGTATAGGTTAGGGAATGAAAGGATAGTGAAAGAGGTGTTCAATAGTTTAAGGAAGGAAGGTGTCGGAGGGATTAGACTAACAAAATGGGGAAATGAATGGATAAAAATGTATGAACGGGTAGGGTGGTCGAAAGAGGAGGTAGAAAGCATGAAAAGTTGTTGGGTGAAAATTGTTGGGTGAAAGGAGTAGGGAGATAGAGCTGCAGATACGACAAAGCCGGATAGACGAAAGCAGGTACAATCGGGAGTACAACAAGGTACAAGTGTATGGCAGACTCCCTTTGTACCTAAGCAGAGGGTTCAGCGGTAGCCAAAATAGGATAGCCAGGTTTAGGTGCGGCAACGAAGAAAAGGGAATAAGGTACTGGTTGAATGAAAGGGAGAATTTGTGTACCATATGCGGAGAGGGTACTGACAGGTGGGCACATTGGATGGAAGAGTGCAAAGGGCTAACGTGGGAAGAAGGAAAGAAAAATAAATGTAAAGACTGGGAAGCGTGCATGGACGAGTCAGGTAGCGGGTGGCCCATAATGCGGGAAATTTTAGAGCGGAAGGGAGTGATTGTGGAAAGAGTTTAGGGAGGGAGAAAAGTTAGTGCGGGCGAAGAATTATTGTTTTTTTTTTGTTTCTTTAAAGTATAGTTTTTTTTAAGTTTGAGTATTTGAGGTATTTTTGGGTCGGGTTATTAGTTATGTTCTGTTTTTTTTTATTGTTTCCTTGTGTTTTTTTTTTGTTTGTTTTTCTTTTTTTGTTTTGATATGTTGTATTGTTAGTCTTATAGTAATTGTAGTAAATATGCCAATAAAGGTAAATAATAATAATTTGGGGTATGTAGCGAAGAAAGCGTGGGTGGCAGCTGGGCGAGTCTGGAATGAATGGAAGAATAAATTCGAAGGAAACTTCAGGGCAGATGAGACGGAGTGGAAGGTGTGTGCGAGAAGCATTTTATTGTATGGCTCAGAAGTCTGGGGGACGAGAGAGATGGACAGGATAGAGAGAGTCCAGTTAAAAAAATCCTAAAGCTTGATAGGTCGACACCATCGTCCTCCAGGAGGTGAATGCGTGCAAGGTGGCAGTCTTGGCAGCAAGAAATGTCATAAGGTATGAATATAAGGTGAGTGAAATGGGAGATGAAAGGTTGATAAAAGGTTGATAAAAGAGGTTTTTATAATGGTAAATTGAGTGGGAGGAGGCGGTATGAAAGGGAGTGACTGGGGTAAGAATAACAGGAATTTATATGAAAGAGGTGGTATATCTGGTGAGGGGCTCGAAACGCTAAAGCAGGAAAGGGCACTGTGGGCCGAAACGTTGGTAGAACGTTTGCAAGAAGTGGACCTACAGGAGCGGCAAAGCAAAATAGAAAGTAGTAATTTTCATAAAGGGTATGTAAAGATACAGATACATGGGCGGTTACCAACCTATTTATGTGTAAATCAAGAGGACGATGCACAAGTCATGTTAGCAAGGTATAAGTGTGGATGTGAGGAGCGTGGAAGAAGATACTGGGTGAGTGAGGAGCATAGAAAGTTTAGTGTTTGTGGGACAGCAGAGGATACTTTGGAGCATTAGATGGAAGAGTGTACAAGGGGTAAATGGAATGAGGGAGAGAGGCGGGAAGGAAAGAAATGGGAGGAATTTATGAATGATAGCGGAAAGGGTCTGAAACTGCTGAGACGGATAAAAAGATGGAAAGAGCAAATTGGTAACAGAGAAGATGTATTATAAAGGAAAGTGGAGTTTATTTTGTGTCAGTTACAGATATTTTTGTATTTTTATTTTTTAAATTTATATTTTTTTTATGTGGTTTCTGTATGCCAGTAGGTTAATAAATAAATAAATAAATATAGAACAAAGGAACTTACAGAACTTTACAGAGGAGTACAGATTATTAATATAAAATATTAAACGTCTACAAACATACTTATATACATATATAGTGAAGACACTTTAACAATATCTAGAACAAATTGGTAAATAATGGAGATAGTGATACAAAAAAGAAAAGAAATAAGTAAACAAAATAAACAACGATGTGGTTAATTCAGTTAACATTAAGCTGTCTTTTAAGCTGGTTCAAATTTGAACTAAAGAAGTCGAAATGCTGGAAATGATTATTGTAAGCTGTCATTAATCTTATTAAAAGAGAATTGCCATATGAGTTAGACTTAATAGGAGGGATAGAAAACAAATTATTATTTCTAGTAGTTTTCATTGGAACAAAAAAAATCCAGGTAATATAATGTAATAAATATAAATAAATAATAAATATAATGTAATAAATAATTCAGTTTTAATGAGATTGTTCAGTACTTTGTGAAGAAAAATCCTATCTGCATTTGTTCTTCTCTGTTCAAGAGTTAGCAAACGGAAATTTTGTAAGATATCGACATAGTTACTATATGGTATATTAAATTTAAAGCAGAGTATGGTAACAATTTTTTCTGAATGGATTCAATTCTAGACTTATGTTTGGAATACTGTGGATTCCATAGAGTGGTAGCGTATTCTAGTTGTGATCGAACGATAGAGGTGTATAACATAATTGCTGTTTCAATATTAGTGAAAGACTTAATAGATCTCAACACAAAACCTAATAATTTATACGCTTTTATAGTTATACTATCTATATGGCCAATTAAAAGTAATTTAGGGTCGGAAACCATACCTAAATCGCGAATACTGCTGTTCCTAGTTAGAGCTATGGTGTTCATGTTATAAGGATACGTGATTGTGTTTATATTTCTGTTAAAACTAACAACAGAACATTTATTTAAATTTAAGGTTATATAGTTTGCACAGCTGTAACGGTTTAGAGGAGGAAAAATCCTCCTGCAATAAGACGCAATCCATATTATTCTCGATAACCCTAAAATACTTTAAATCATCTGCATACGAAAGAAATTTACTATTTTTGAAAATTGTTAAAATTGTGTTGATGCATATTGAAAAGTATGGGACCTAAATGAGATCCTTGAGATACCCCAGAAGTAACATTAATTTGCCTAGATTGAAATCCGTCGCAGATAACAAATAGAGATCTATTTTTAATGTATGATTCGATCCATCTTAGAAGTGACCCAAGAATACCACAGTAAGAAAGTTTATGCAACAATAAGTTATGGTGTACCTTGTCGAAAGCTTTACTGAAATCTGTGTAGATTACGTCAATTTGTTTACGAATATCCATATTGCTACTTAAAAATTCAGTAAATGGAATTAGGTTATTCAGGACTTATACCTGTTGCTCGATTTAAAAATTGGTGTTAAAAATTTGGTATATATTGGTATGTATATATATATATATATATATATATATATATATATATATATATTTATATATATATATATATATATATATATATATATATATATATATATATATATATAAACGTTAATGCTTGAATCTACCTCTGTATTTAACAAAAAACTTCAAATGTCAAATGGTAGTCTGAAGGCTTGCTTAAGTTTTCTTATTGGGATGTAAAAGAAGAGGATGAATGAACCTGCCCTGTCGACGCATACTGGTGCAATGGAATGTGTGATACAAGGATTATGAAAGATGTTTTCAAAGCAGTAAGAGATGGACCAGGAGGCACAACATAACCAGACAGAGTATCGAGAGAAAAAGTATCTATTAAAGAGAGCTCCAACCTGCGGAGTGTGGTAATTGTGCAACTACGAGTTCATATCAGTTACCATTTAATTCACAGAATGCTAAATAAGATTTTCGGGATGAGATCAATAGGCAGAAAGTATGTGGATTCGATATTTGCAATCGCTAGATGTTGTGGATGAGATTGGTGCAGAACGGAAATGTGGAAAGTGTGGAAAAAGTGTAAGGCGGATGATTGATCTGACTGGATAGTTCCAAAGAAGATAGTTAACAGGCTAACGGAGTAAAAATATCATGCTTTACCCTTTAATTTAAATTTATAATTGCTTATGTGTAAAATGTGTTTAACACATAATATCACATAATAACACATAATAACACATATAATACACATAAATACACATAATAACACATATCGTGTTTAATTTATATGCCAATAACACACCCCCACCCCAATCATCAATTGTTAAATAGCATCCATCACGACAAGTCGACATCGATACTGTTTAAAAATGTTCTCCTGTACTCAATGTCCTAAAGTTTTTGGAAGAAGAGATAATCTCCAGCTTCATTTGAAAATATGTGGTGACAATTAAAAAGCACGCTACAAATGCGAAGTGTGTGCTTCAACTTCTACAAGAATGGACAACTTAAAACGTCATATGAAACAATCCCACAACATTGATATACCATCCACCTCGAAGAGACCCCTAAGTACCGATGATTCAACCTCCTCAAAGAGACCCCTAGATACTGACTATTCGCCCCCCCCACCCCCCCCCCCCCCCCCCGCCTCGAAGAAGATGAAAATAGATCAGCCGATGCCATCAATTCACCACTGTAACATATGCGACCAAGTCTTCCCAACCAAAGCCAAATATGCAGGACATCTAAGATCACAAAAGCATCTCCTGATAGCAGCTAAACCCTACCAGCAAGGTATTACTGAAATTTCCAGCAGTTTTAAGTAAAGGGTAGCTAGCTATTGTATTAAAGGTTCGGGATCGACATAAATAGTTTCCTAATCAATTCGAGGGGAACTGTTGGTAGCGTGCTTGAAAACGTTATCAAATCGTTTAATTCAGGGTTGAAATTTAACAATGAACTCTTTGGTATTTATATAAATGAAAAAAATCCGGCGGGTGAATTAAAGTCATTTAACAAAAAATATTGTTAAATAACACGTAGCATGAGTAACTTTAATGAAATTTATGACAGTATGTGTGCCAAAATTAAAACTAAATGTAGCGAGTTTCAGGAGAAAGATTCGGGTTGGCCACTAAGAGAGATTTCCCATTTAGAAATTAGTATCAATAAATATAAACCAATACGTGGGTCGTTATTTATTGAACTACCAAAAGAGATTAAGAATAGGAAAGCGTGTATCAATATTCAGAATGAAGACGAGTTTTGTTTTTTATGGAGCATTGTATCCGCATTACACCCCACGAATGTGCGTTCTGATCGCCCGGCATCACATCCCCACTTTTCTTCAATTTTGAAATATGACGGACTAGAGTTTCCGCTTAGAATTAAAGACATTCCTAAATTTGAACAGCTGAATAATATTAGTATTAACGTTTATAGCTTGGAGTTTAATTCTAAATCTAAACAACATGACGTAGTTGGACCGATTTTTCATACTAACGAGACTAGGGAAAGACATGTAAATTTATTATATTTGGAAGAAAGTGTCAAAGGACATTATGTTTATATTAAAAATATTTCACGGCTTGTAAGAAGTCAGATCACTTCAGATTATAAAAAAAATATTTATGTGACGGATGTTTAACCTTTTCTTGAACTGAATTCGCGTTTAATCAACATAAATTGAATGACTGCAGCAAAATTTACACTTTTATGACGACGGCAGACCTTGTAAAAGATAAGAGAGGTGATATGATGCTGGGAAATATATTAAAATTTCGATAGAAAAAAGCGTATACCCTTTGTTGTATACGCAGATTTTGAATCAATTTTAAAACCTGTTGATACATGTTCGCCGAACCATGACAATAGCTATACTAATCAGACACATATCCACGTACCATACAGTTTCGCCTATAATATAAAATGTTCATTCGATGACTCATTGAGTAAATTTTTCACTTATACCGGGGAACATTGCCCGAAATTGTTTTGTCAGAACCTCTATGCAGATGTTAAGGAATTATACAGGGAACATTTAAGCGTTATACTTCCGATGATTAAATTAACTGCAGATGAGCAAAATTCATACGATACGGCCATTTCTTGTCACATATGTAATAAATTATTACAACCAACAGACAAAGTCGCCGATCATGATCATTTAACGGGTAAATTTCGGGGAGCCGCCAACTCAAATTGTAATTTGAATTACAAAATACCTAAAATGATCCCGGTATTTTTCCATAATATGTCGAATTATGATGTTCATTTATTTATTAAAGAATTTGGATCTGACGAGGAAAAAATTGATATCATCCCCCAAAATAAGGGAAAATATATATCCATCACCAAAAATCCTGTTGGTGAATATGTAGATAAAAAAGGGGTAGCAAATAAAATTTATTTGAGATTAAGATTTATAGATTCATTAATTAATTCATTAATTTATGGCCAGCTCGTTGGACAAACTCGCGAAAAATTTAACAGATGAGCAATGCATAGAGATTAGAAATTTTTTTCCCAATAATGCACATTTTGTATTATTAAGGCAGAAAGGTGTTTTCCCATATAAACATGTGGACTCATTCGATAGGTTGACTGAGACATCTTTACCGCGCAAGGACTGCTTTAACGATTCTTTAAATAACTATATCATCACCGACAAAGAATATAATTTTGCCCAGACTGTTTGGAATACCTTCAATTGTCGAAATTTAAAAGATTACTCTGACCTGTATTTAAAGACTGAAGTATTATTACTGACGGACATTTTTGAACAATTCCGTGTATGTATGACGACATATCAGCTTGAACCAGCCCATTATTATACGGCACCCGGCCTAAGCTGGGATACAATGCTGAAAATAACTGACATCAATTTGGAACTTTTTGCGGACGTAGACATGAACCATTTCATCTCCAAAGGTATTAGAGGAGGTATTTGCCAAGTCTCACTGAGATATGCTAAGGCGAATAACAAATACTTAACCGAATATAATTCGAACCAACCCAGTACATATTTAGCGTACTGGGATGCGAAAAATTTGTATGGCTGGGCACTTTCTCAACTAATGCCTTACGGCGGTTTAAAATGGTTGACGGAGACTGAAATTTTAGACTTTGACGTGACGAAAATGAGTGACGATTCACCTATTGGCTATTTCATCGAAGCATACATCGAGTATCCTGAATCGCTACAGGCCCCACATGACGATTTACCATTCCTCGTTGAAAGCATGACTCCGCCAGGTTCAAAATTTAATAACAGAAAACTTATCCCAAATTTGAAAAACAAAGAAAAGTATATTGTTCACTACAGAAACTTAAAGCAGGCAATAAATCACGGACATAAAATCGCAAAAATTTACAGAATTATAGAATTCAAACAATCTGATTGGCTAAAACAATATATTGATCTAAACACTATTTTACGACAGACAGCTAAAAACGATTTCGAAAAAGACTTTTATAAATTAATGAATAATAGTGTATTTGGCAAAACAATAGAGAATGTAAATACACGAGTGGATGTAAAACTTATCAATCATTGGAATGACATTGGCCGTAAACCTGGCGCGGAAACACTTCTCTCTAAACCAAACATGAGAAGTGTTTCAACATTCACGGAAAATTTAGTTGTCAACCAATTTAATAAGTTAAAAGTCATTTGTAACAAACCGATTTATGTGGGGTTTGCCGTTTTGGATTTATCGAAATTGTTAATGTATGAGTTTTTTTATGATTTCCTGAAACCTAAGAACGGTGAAAAAGTTACTCTGTACTACTGTGACACGGACAGTTTTATTTTATTGATTGAAACCGACAATATTTATATAGATATCAAAGAGAATATCGAAAAATTTGACACCAGCAATTTCGGATCTGATAACATCGGTTTTCAACATGCCGTTAAAAAATAAAAGTGTGTTAGGCTTAATGAAGGAAGAGTTGGGGGGTGAGATTATGTTTGAATTCGTCGGGGTAAGAGTGAAAATGTATGCCCATTGTACAGACAGGGATACAGTGAACTGGAAGAAGAAAGCTAAAGGTGTAAAAAAAGTGTAGTGGATAAGGATATTAGTGGTGAAGATTATAGACAATGTATAATAACCGGGGAAAGAATATATCGCAAGCAACAAACATTTAGAAGCTATAAGCATGCTATATACACCATTGAACAAAATAAAGTTGCATTGAGCAGCAATGACGATAAACGATACATTTGCTCTAACGGCGTAAATACTCTCGCATGGGGTAATTGAAATATTCTAAAATTGAAATAAATTCATATATTTGTTCTTGTAAATATTGTTTATATATCTTTTAATTGTAAATAATATATATTTTTTGTATTGTAAATTATGTTTATATTTTTTTGTAAATGTAAAATATATATTCTTTTATTCTAACTACTAATATTATTTTTTATTGTTAATAACGCTTATATTTATAATAAATGTCTATATAACATATATCTCTTTTTTATTTTGCTACCCACTTGTTTTTCATTCCAAGCGTGAATATTCTAAACACATGAAATGTTTATAAAACACGCGTGACAGAGAAGAAATAAGAAACCGCATTTTAAGGTCTCTAGACATATTCACAGATGAGATTAAACTAACTCTGAAAGTTGGTGAAAATTTAAGTTTTTTTTTTAAGATTTGATCTAATTTTTAGGATTTGATATACTATCAGGATAGGGATAAAAACATCAATTTGCAATATCTACATTTATGGATCTAATAATAATTTAAAAACTCTTTGGATTTAGGGATAAAAAAACACTAATGCAAACATGAATTTTAAAATATATATTTAAAAAAAATCATTAGTCGGAGGTGTAATGGCTTGGGGATGACTTGAAGAAAAATAAAAACAACTTTCAGCTATAATAAGAGAATAAGAAACTATTATAACTTACTTATAGATTATAGTATCCTCCTGGGGAGCCACATGTTGCACAATCTGCATTCTCGATAATCCTCCGTTATTATACTTATTAACAACTTCGTGTGTGAATATACTCAGATATCTATTAGGGGCTAGAATGAATTTATCCCCAGTTTCTACATATAATAATCCACATTTTAAATCGAATCTTAAAATATCCTGTCTAAAATCGCAGAATGGGCAGATATCGGTTAATAGGTTTAATTCAACCGAATTCTGGTGCTCCATTTTAATTTACGTGGAAACACTACTTGGAGATTAATGTTAGTTTAACATCATCCATACCGCTTATATTATTTAGGTTTAGCCCATCTCGCATATTTTTTTCTAAGAGTGGGAACGTGAAATTGCTGCGATTGTGAGAATAATCGATATTAGAGATGTTTATAATGATCAATATATATAAGAAGTTTATGTTAGAATAAATTTTAGGAAACCAAAACATTTGATATTTATATAGTCAGCTATAAAATTTTCTGATATCGACTATTCTCACGGTTACTGCAATTTTTAACTCTTGGGATATATAAACATATTCGGAAACGATTCGACAATCTGATAATAAATATTAGTCCCCAGAGAATGAAAGGTTGTAAAGTAATGAAAACTACATAGAATTTATGGTTTTTTTAAAATTTACTTCAATACATTTAAATACTTATATAAACATTCAACATTTCTTACAGGCATATAGTATATTCATTAATGTGATTTAACCATTAACGATTCATTTGAATAAAATTAGGGCAATCGTAAAATTCATCTTCACCATCTTCTAAATTCATAACAATATATTTATCACAATGTAGGTAAGAATTGAAAATAGAATCTAATAACAGTTTTTTCAAATGTCCTTTTACAAAAATAATATTAAAACTATCTGATTGCTAAATATGAAACCTTAAAATATTTTGAAACAGATTTGGCGATAAATTTCCAGCGCTGTATTTAAGACCGTGATAGTAATTCTCTAACCACTGGGCTTGTTTCTTATCTGCTGCGTTAAGAGATTGGAAAGTTGTTGATGGTTTGAATAGGTAGGTATCTACATTATCCACATCGAATGATTTGATTGAAAGTTCTTTTGGTGTAAATTTTCCATTCACACTAAATCCTTGAACATCTATAATAAATCGTCTAGCCATATGGACTTCTTTCTCAGTATTGGTCCGAGCAACTTTTCAAAATGATTGATTCTTCTGCGAAAGCGAGCACGATCTGCAGCTTCCCTCAACCACTCAATACCGTTTCTAGATTCACACTGAGGCTCAATAATAAAAAATTCAACAATATCCTCTCCGTCAGAGTTTATTAAAAATGATACACTATTCGTCATTATGAGTTTTAAATTAATTTTCGAACCATTCCTGACAATGGAGTGTATTCAACGAGGGTATCACACAAAATAAGGCAATAGGCTTGAGAGTTTGGCTTGAATGCTTGCGTAGCTTCAAATTCAATTTTAAAATCAACAGTTGACGATTTAATACTCTCATTTTGTTTAGATACATCAAATACAAAAAGAACATGATCTCTGAATTGAGTCATATCCAATATTGGTTCGTTTACACCATCACCATAGTAACTGTTTTGGAAAGTAGCATACATGTAATAGAGTTGAGCATAATCACCATTATTCATATCAAGATTTAAATTATCATACGGATATGAATTCGAGTTTAGATGAATTTTCATATTTCGCCGTGTTGCATTATCAAATTTGGATGCGTTTTTTGCATGGGTATACCTTCGCCCCTCTTGCAATGCAATTATAACATATCAAGGCTTTTCCAGAGCTGTAGATATTTTACAGACCAGATATCTCTATCGGTATTTCTTAAAGCAGGTAGTTCATGCAACTCCCACTTACGGAACGGTATAAATATTTGTTTATCTTCTTTGAGTTTATCCAATACATTCAATCCAACTTCGTCGTTGAGTTGGAGATGGGGAATTCTCCAGTAACTTCTAGCAATATTGAGAGTTTATTGAGATATTTGCATTGCCTTTGTAGCAGTTCACGTCAGTTCTAGCTCGTAGTAGAATTAATTCCTGCTTCACATTCATTAATATTTTTGCCAAATCCTCAGCAAAACCTATTAAATATTTCAATGGAATTAGAGCATAGAACCTTTTGTTCTTTTCAAACTATGTAACATTTGTAGCATTTTCAGCCCAACCGCAAGGATCAAGTATATGCTGATCTCGCTTGGTGTTGGTGAATAAACCTTTCATCGTGCTTGTAATTCCTACAACTCGATTCTTATCTACTTCAACTACATTCAATTCATAACGAATTTCATCAAACAAAAACGCATATGCATTTCTCACAAACTAAAAGTTGTGGGTAGTTGCTGGTGGAATGAGTTTCGGAAAATTAACGGTTCCGCTCACATAAATATTACTTTCACTCGGGCAACTGTAAATATCTTGGTGTTGTATCATTATACAAATCTCATTATTGTTTCGATAGTTTTAAGCCAGAGGGTGATATGTGTGAAATTCACTCTTTGCAATACTCTCCACATAGTCAACTTTGGAGAATATATTTATTTTATCCATATTGTCGCTTTAACTTATATCCTAGAGATAATAGTTTACTTTTTAATATAGGTGTTAACTCTTTGGAATCTAGATGTCGAGTGGTAGAATTGATCGAAACAGCTGCTTTTATACGATTTCCATGAAAATTAATTCCCATCTCTCTCACTCATATTCTTCAGCTCTAAACGTACTAGTATTTTTTCACCTCTAGCATTCAGAGGACTGCCGTCTTGATCGAGAATTGTTAATGTGATGTTATCTATCGCTCGAGCGTTTATAGGTAAGTAAATAATATTTCGTGGTTCAATATTTATTGCAAAGCCAGGATCAACATTAGGTGAAAATTCAAATATAGTATGTGATAGCGTGCTATTGTAGTAAACACCATGCACAATGTTACACTCAACTCGAATACTATTAACTTTTATAATTTCAACTGGTAAATCTTACTCGTGTAATTGATTAGCTGCCAACTTTCTTGCAGAAAAGCCCAACAATCTCCCTATTGAGCGACTAGCAGTGAAGTCAATATCGTATTTACTCTTTATTTCAGACTTTAGCGTATTATTGTTTGGTTTAATTGACAACACCTTATCTCGTTCGATCTTCTCGACGTAGGTTCCGCTAATCAGCTGATTTTGCAGAAAGTGTTCAATATCTGTTATCTCGTACGAGCCAGCTGCTATTTTAATTTGCTTTCCATCTGCGTACTCAAATAGATTATTACATATTCTTCGTCATCTTCGTCAATATTCGGAATAGTATTGTATGTGTGAAATCCTACAAGTCCTAAGCAATATAATGTGTCAGGGTCTAATTCTATCGATGGGTGATAATTCACAGAGAGCACATTAGTAGTACTTTGCACTGTGAAGGTCTGAGACATGACTGATGGATTTTTATAGTTGCTATCAGCTTTATTCCGTTAGAAATTGCAGGCATAAATGTCCACAGTAGTAGCTATTAAATTTCTGATATCTATCATGATTATACACTATCTCGCTACCTCGAAAATATTTTAACAGCTCTGTAGGCGGTTGCAAGTCGCCAAATCTATCAAAGTATGTAACTAAATTCCCCCGTTTATACGCAACCCAATGCGTGCCCGATCCTTTAGCAGAATCTAAATTTATCACCGCACATTCGTTGCATATAGGTTTTCTCGATGGAAGAGAGTCACTCATAAACACACCACGTAAACGCTTAAGGTGTTCTCGTGCAGCGTGATTTTGAATATCTAAGTCGGTGAGCGGACGTCGAGATAGCTTATTTAGTTTTTTGGGGACTGCTTTAAATACAACCCTAAACCTTGTCGATATGGTTTGAGATATAGTCCACGTCCACGTAATGCAATTGCTCCATTGTCTTGTTATGTCGCTCTGATTGGGCTAATTTATTTCTAGCATCTTTGGAAGCGTTCACTGCCTTTGCAATTCCTGCAGCGCCACCTGCTAGCGAACCAAGCGCACTTAGCCCTGCAAATAGCGGTATTAGCGGTAGCATCCCACCATGTTTCGGTATGGGGATTATACGAGAAGTACGAATTTTTCTACGACCTCCTGCCTCCTTAACCGCAACTCTAGCAGCTGCTAGAGCAATTTTACCAATTTCTCTTCCATCTAGATTCTTGAACTTTTTCATTGCTCTGCGCACTTTTGATACAACTCCACTATTTAGTGCAACTTTCTTTTTTGTTTTATTATTAATACCCATTCCGAGTTTCCGTTTAATTTTCAGAATGGAAGCAACAGATAATGCAGCTGCTATTGCACCGAACTTTGCTTCTTCTGCTTTTACTCTTTTCCAAGCAGCTTTTTGAAGAACTTTATCAGCTCTATGTCGATCCGACTGAATGTTACTTTGTGAATATATAATATCGTGTTCCTTACATGCGCTGTCTAGAGGATTAATTCCGGGGTCACCTCTTGCTAAACGCTTTTACAACTTAGTAGCCGGACCACAATACTGATAACCTCCAGGTATGTGTATCTCGAACTGGAGCTTGTTGATGAGTGAATTGATGATGCCTCTTCCAGCGTACATATTGCAATGAATGTTACCACGATACATCGAGATTATATATAGTTGTTGAGCGCTGTATATTTTAGTATCATGAGGATCGTTAAGCAGAAACTATCTCTACCAATCATGAATCTTGATTCATGTGTTGGTGAAGGTATGTCACTAATAAAAGAGAGACATCATGGGATTTTGCTCCCGAATACGTTGAGATGTATAATTTGTGGTCCATCGAATTGCGGTCCCTTATGTGGTCCATCGAAAATCCAACGTAATGTTGAGTTTACTGTTTGATGAGAACGGTGTAAAGTTTAAAAACGTATATGTTTATTCGAAATCACTATACCAGTCGAAACACCAGTTTCTTGAAAAAGTTTTAAAACCGCTCAAAGGTGTTGGATATTTCCCATTCAAAGAGAATGTAGATATTATGAGACCTAGTGATGCAAAACCCGATTCAATTTTCATATTCGATGATGTAGCTTGCGATAAGCAGGATGTGATACGAGAATATTTTAGCATGGGGCGACACAATAATATAGATTCTTTCTATCTGTGTCAAACATATACTCGTATCCCCAAACATCTTATACGTGATAATGCAAATTTTATAATACTCTTCAAACAAGATGATTTAAACCTCAAACATGTTTACAACGATCACATAAGCAGTGTTATGACTTTCGATAAATTCAAGGAAATGTGTTCAGAATGCTGGATAGAGTCCTATGGGTTTATAACTGTGGATAAAGATTGTAGCATTGATAAGGGGAGATATTGTAAATATTTAGATCAGTATATAATAATAGGTAAATAGATCCAGATAGTCAGTATACATCAAGACTGTTCGGGCGAGAGGACGTTTAAAGCTGATTGAAAGCTGTTTAAAGCTGATTGAAAGCTGATTGAAACCTGTTTAAAGCTGATTAAAGCTGATTGAAAGCTGTTTAAAGCTGATTGAAAGCTGTTTAAAGCTGATTGAAAGCTGTTTAAAAGCTGTTTAATGCTGATTGAAAGTTGTTTAAAGCTGTTTAAAAGCTGTTTTAAGCCGATTGAAAGCTGTTTAAAGCTGTTTAAAAGCTGTTATAGAAAATACGGTATGATGAGTATAAATGTTCAGCGTATTCTTGTTGATGTTCAAAGATCTATTCGTAAAAAGTTACTAGCTATGAAACTGAATAGAGTCGAAGAAGATGAATTATTGTATAAAACTTATAAACCACTAATCGAACCTTTGAAGAATTTAATAGACAAATCACACCAACGGCAGCCTAATATTTTTAGAAGTTATAAACAAGGGGCCCCCTCTCTAAGATTGCTAATTTATCCCTATACTAAAAGAAACAAGAAAGTGATGGTGAAGTTGGGACCAAACGAAAAGCAACTAATTTCTTACAGAAACCTAAGCGAGTACGCAATCAAGAAATTTCATATGACAATATACCTCGAGATGAAGATGTATTTGAAACGTTTATGGAAAATCTTCAAACTATGGATCCTTTACCGAAGATATATCCGGAAATGTTAATAAGTGATGTAGATGATGAATTTGATATGCGAATGGGTATTCATTTCAATCCGGATACTGAAGAATGAGTCATTGGAAAATCGGGTGTAGAAATTATCGGAAAATATTTAAAAATAGAAGGAATCAGATAATTTGGTACTCCTGATCTCTATGAATTACTTTTCAAAAGAAACCTCTTGGTTGTAATGATGATGACAAGCGCAATTATAAAGATATTTTGAAGAGAAGAGAGAGAAAAGAGAACCAATGCGCTGCGGAGAAATTATAACCCAAATTCGCAGACTCAAGGATCTAGGACGTATAAATACAGAAACATAATTAAACCACTTTTTGAGGAAACCGGATCAGATTCCTCATCATCTGAAAGAGGGCTATTTGATTCATCTTTATAGATTCCTAATAATATAGCAAGAGTGCAATATCGATATTGGGATAGTCTTGAAGAGTTAATAGACTATGTCTTTTACATGCATCTAAGAAGGCTGGAAATACATCTCATTAGAATGAAATTGTAGCTTTTGAAGAGGAATTACGGGAGGCAAATATATTAGAATGAATTGTGTATTCATAGCTCACATCGATGATGAGCCTAGATAAGTTCGGACGTCATTCAAATCGTAAAAGTGGTCAAACACGAGGCCCTACTGGACCAGGATTTCCTTTTACTCGTACCGGTAATTTTAATGATGAGAATAAAAGAATTTGTAACATAAGTGAACCTCAGGATAAGTCAGACGCTGCTACTAAAGATTTTGTTGATACTTCTATTAGTCTCATTAAACAGCAATTTGATAATTCTCATGATAACTATAAAACGAATATTGAGAATCAGTTAAAAATATTCAAAAATGAGATTAGTTTATTAAAGAAATATCTAGATAAACCGGCAATAGTTGCACCTAATCCCCAAAGAAACGCGTTAATTTAAAAGACATTCTTCATGGGACAACGTCGCCCTCTTTCAACGAAGTCCGTTAAACAGGATGTGGTCAATGAATTGCATAAACCTACAGGAAAAAAATTTACCAGACGTAGAGTTATATTAAAAGGTATAGATGATTTATGGCAAGCAGATTTAGCTGAATTTGGTCCTTATGCTCATGAAAATAAAGGCTATACATTTATTTTGGTGGTGATTGATTGTTTCTCAAAATTTATGTGGACTGCTCCGTTACAGGATAAATCCGCAGCAAGTTGCACACCATCAGATGCACAACAGATGCACACCATCGCACACCACGCAATCTACAAACAGATCAGGGTAAAGAGTTTTATAACCAACAATTTAATTCGTTAATGAAGAAGAAACAGGTTAATCATTACTCAACGTATACCATCATGAAAGCATGTATGGCTAAACGGGTTATTCGCACTCTAAAAAAGAAATTATATCGAGCATTCAGTCTAAATGGAAAATATGATTGGTACTCTATATTGGATGGGATAACTAGAGATTACAATGCAACAAATCACTCTACCACTGGTATGAAGCCCAAAGATGTAAATTTAAATAATGAGAAGCAAAAAAAAAAACAGTTTATTCACATATAAATATTACCGACAGAGGTCGATTTCGAGTGGGTGATTTTGTACGTATTAGCAAACAGAAGACTGTATTTGCTAAGGGATATACTCTTAATTGGTCAACGGAACTGTTTAAAATTCTAAAAGTTAAAATTTCTAGCCCTGTTACATATTTATTGGAGGATATTCAGGGTAGGCCAATCCAAGGGGCATTCTACGAGTATGAGCTGCAAAAGGCTAAACATCACGATGTCTACTTGGTTGAAAAAGTGCTGCGTCGTAAAGGATCGTAGGTGTATGTGAAATGCTTAGGTTTCGATAATTCACAGAATAGTTGGATCGATGAAACTAATGTACTTTAAAAAATATATACTTATTGTAAATGTAATTATATATTCTGCTTATAAATGTTAATAAATATTTATTTTTATTCTACTAATAACTTGGTTTTATTTCACCCCTATCCTGAAACGGAATAAAATGGATAAGAAAAACGATATACATTGTTAAATTATTTTTTTTATTATAATCATTACAGATTACAACTTTTTTCATCAATACATTTATAACATTTATATCGAGGTGGTGGGGGTCCATCAATATGATCCACATCAGTTGGTAGTATGTATTTCTAAGTCGCTGTATTTTTATAATGTGGTGCTCCAATCGTGCTTTTCTTTGTACTAACCGTTCTACTGCATCGTTGGTGATCTTAACCATTACACTGTCGGGTTGATTCTATGTCTTTAAATAATTTCAATTTGTTGTGCGTCAAAATCTCATACATATATTCTATGCTTTCAAAGTGAGAAGATGTTTGTAGTAGGTTTTCCAACGTCGATGTGACGTCACAATCTTTTGGTAAGTTTATGAAATTCAACAGCCACTCGTTGTAATAATCGCCAAAGTTTAATGTTTTCAAACGTTCCAAACGATAATTAATTAATTTAAATAAACCATCTAACTTATATGCCGCCTCTTGATCCAGATCGAATTGAACCCCTCTGCTCTATAATGTAATATATCTGCTTCTATTCCTTTTGGTTGATGAGTGAAAACTTATGGTGAAGCTATCGCAAGCGGGTACTATTTTGGTATATGGTATTTCCGTATTTTGAGTTTCTGAGCTGCAGTTGGAACACTTCCTTTTAACTCCTCTTTGTGGTTCAGTGGCTGGTGTTGAGAAGAACGTATTTACCTTTTGCCATTCAATTTTTAATGCGAACCATTCGATTGGGATTAATGTGAAACTTCTTTCCGAGTTGAATATTCGTATACAGTGATAATAGACTCTAACCGCGCTGAATCCAGTTGAAATCGATAATGTCTTGGATATTGGATAGCTAACTTTATTTATGAGACGACATTCAGGGGTCTAGAAGGATCTTTCCCTACTACCGTCTATAAAAAATATGATTAGTTGATGTTGACAACAAGGACAATTTAATCATGTGAAATTGTATTTTTATTTAATCGTATAGAACGATATAATTTACTTTTAAGAAAATTAATACCAATAGGTAAATAATTAAATTTTGCTGATTTTCTTCCCTGGTAAACTATATTAATAACTATCTAATAATGGTTTTGAACGTTTGTTATGTGTTTTTTTTAAACGCTTTGGATATTATAGTTTAATGTTATATATGAAAAATGAATACGGTATAGAATTCTTGTAAGTAAGCATTGATTTATTCGTTTGTTAAGTTCTTCGCGAAATAAATTATAAAAACCTTTCATGCCTTTATATACACAAATAAATATATGATTTTCATTCCTTTGAATAATAACAAATTATCTACAAAAGGGTGTCTGCATGTTACAATTAATCAGAAAATTCATGAATGTGCGAACAATACACTAATATAATTTTGCTCGAAAACATCGAGGGAAATCTATTTATATTGCAATGGTGCGTTTATATACAAAGATAGCATTCATTGTATAGACATTTTATTCTGTGCATTTCACTCAAAAGTTCAAAATAGTAATTGATTCAAACAGTTTCAAAAGTGATGCATTGAATTTGATTCAACCCCTATACAGAAAATGTTTTTATAGGCGCTCCCTACTCATAATGTATTTCTTGAATTATTAGCAGTTTATAAAATATAATTGATTTTTGGCAGTTCCATTAGTGCTCGTAGTTAGATCCCGTCGCAATGAAATCTGATGAGACCAACCCAGACTGAATTATGTACAAAAAAAATGATTTGCATCATCCGTGAACGGATGGTGAAACCAGTACTATCTTGAATTATTATTTATTTCCCCCTGAGAATATTAATTTTTTCTCTTTTGTAATTCAATTTTCATTTCTTTTAATTCCATATTTGTTCCACTACAACATCTAGACGGTGTCTTCCCGTCTAGACAACAAGGACTTAGCTTATTATAAGTAAGCATCAAATCATTTACCGTTATACCAAGGACCTGTCTTAGTCAACTAAAACAATTTTTGAAATCTCAAAACGATTGAAACTTCTCAGTATGTATTAATTACGAGGAAAAATTCATTAGTTTTTTTGTAATACAACCCTTTATTACAGATGAAAAATATTTATTATAAACTTTAATTAAATATGTTTTGTTAAAACTTAGGTTTATTTAGTAAAATTGCATTGTTTAAGTTTAAAGCGTCGATATATTGAACGTTTATGCGAGGAGGAAAGTTTTGTTAGCAAACAACTACATTGCAATATTCATGCAAAACTTAATGAAATGTTTTAGCAGATAAAAGACGCCAAGTATAGCGATTTTATCTACTTAGCTTAACCCAAAAACAGTGTAATCCCAATTTGATCTTAATTATGCCTCTATCTATATGGCACTGGCTTGCCTAAAAAATGGATCTATATAATAATAGACAGTTTGTCCTTTCTTTATTAACTCGTCGAGGATTCAATTTCAAACGAAACAAAGAATTTTCTCACAAAACACGACAGGGGAAAAAAGCTGGCAAAACTTCAGCCGCATACATACTATTTTCAACTACTTACTTTGAATCTGTCTACCAATTCCCTAAGAAAGCACTATAAACACTTTCAGAAAAATCTTAAAACAACCCATAGTAATAAGTTTAACGAACTAAAAAATATGTTCGTAATTGGTAAAGTTTTTCCAATAAATTTCCAAACCAAATAATGTCAAAAAAACGTATTATATATAATCATTTCCAGTTTGTTTTCTCTGCTATTAAACTTAATTGTTTTGTAATCTTTTGCTTTAATATTCAGAACATTGTTATACAAATCTTGGTTGATTTGAATTTAATACAAAATTGTGACAATATAAATTTTTTGTAACATTTTGTTTTCTGATAGAAAATAGGAAAAGTATTTCAAAGAAAGTAAGATTTTCTCAAGGAAAGTGAAATTTGGGGTGCTTTATATTTTTAATGGTAGTAACATGAAATAATAACGTAAAAATGGTTGTAACGTGAATATTGAAGAATTATTATAATAAATATTGTCGAACTTTGGGTTATATAGTAGTCGTAAATATTTTTGTACATTTTAATTTATTGGTTCTATTTATTTATATACAACGACAAGTCAAGCATGGCAAGTCAAGAATGCGAATTGTTGGGAAGCTTTGTTTTCGGGTGATGAAAAATTATAAATTCAATAAAATTTTCTGAAATTATATAGGCAAGTAGTAATTTCATTAGAATATAAATAAATATAAATAAATTCTTATCATGACAGCTGTCCTCAAGTGAATCGAACCGGCAAACGAGAAGTTACCAGGTAGATCAAGGAACTTGAACTGAAGAAAAACAAAACGAGAAAGCTCTACAATAGAGCTAAAGAGACAGGGGTGTGGACCGAATATACGGCTACACTCACTGATTATAACAAATCTGTACGGAGGGCTAAAAGGGAGTCCTGGAGGAAGCTGTGTGAGGATGTCGAAAGTACATCGGAAACAGCAAGACTCCAGAGACTTCTGATAAAGGAACCGATTGGTACTATCAGAAAAACAAACGGAAAACACACAACCAATGGGAAGGAAACTATGGAAGTTTTACTCCAAGCTCACTTCCCAGGTTCCTATGTGATCGACCCAACAATGGATAATCCTGACTGTCATGCTGTATACTCTCAAACAAGAGGGACGAGGTGTGACTGGCAAGTGTCCAGGAGGGTTGTCACATATGAAAGAATTGAATGGGCCATAAAAACCTTCGGCCATACAAAGCAGCTGACCCGGACGGTGTCTTCCCTGCCCTTCTGTGGCAAGGGAGGGAAACACTGGTGCCAATACTGATCAAGCTATACAGGGCAAGTATGGCATCAGGCTATGTGCCAACTCCCCGGAGGCAAGTAAAAGTGGTATTTATACAAAAATCCGGGCGTCTAGATTACACCCAGGCTAAAGCCTATAGAACAATAAGTCTAATCTCCTTTCTATTGAAAAGGTTAGAAAAACTGGTTGAAAAGCATCTGAGGGAGACCTGCTTGTTATACAGGCCCCCCACTTTAATTAGCATGCCTACCAACCAGGAAAATCATGTGAATCTGCTCCACCAATTAGTGGTCAGAATAGATAACACACTAGAAAACAAGGAATTGGCGCTTGGTGCCCTTCCTTGATATCGAAGGTGCGTTTGACAACACCTCCTTTGACAGTACAGCCAACGCAGCCCGCAGCCATGGTGCAAATAAAACATCAATCAGATGGATTAAGTCCATGTTGCAGGGTAGAAATGTTGAGGCTAAAGTAACGGGTGACACAATGCGGGTAGCTGTTATCAAGGGGAGTCCTCAGGGTAAGGTTCTATCTCCACTCCTTTGGGACATGGTAGTTGTTAGCCTGCTTGTGTTATTAAATATTAAAGGTATTTACACCCAACGCTATGCGTATGACATAGTCATCCTCATCAGGGGTAAATTTCCTTCTATAATAGCAGCGCTTATGCAAGAAGCACTGAACGAGGTGGAGAGGTGGTGCAGGGGGTCGACCTTCGGGTCAATCCCCAAAAATCCACTCTAGTACCATTCACTAGAATGAGAAAAATGGATGGGCTAACGCCCCCAATTTTCTATAACGAGCATCTAAAGGTAAGTGATGAAGTCAAGTATCTAGGTGTAATCCTGGATACCAAACTGACTTGGAATCAACACCTAAATAAAACTACCAACAAGTGCAAAATGGCACTGATGATAACCAAAAGAACACTTGGAAAACCATGGGGACTCAAACCAAGCATGGTATACTGGATATACACTATGGTAGTTAGACCCATTCTGACATATGGCTACACCGTATGGTGGACCAAAGTGATGATGGTGGACAAACACAGGCCATCAGAAAACTCTCATATGTTCAAAGACTGGCATGTTTAGCAATTACGGGAGCGACGAAAACCACCCCAACCGCGGCTCTGTAAGTGATCCTAGGCCTTCCTCCCATGGATATCTTTATCATGGGCAAGGCAAGGATGGGAGCCTTCAGATGCATATGCAATGACACATGGGAACCTATGGCTAGGTAAGTACACACCATGATAACGAATGTCATATCAGAATCGTACCTCAATATAGAGGGGGATTCGATGCCGAAAAGCTGTCATTCGACATACCCTTCAAAACACATATACGATGGACAGAAGGCAATCAAACAACCACTTGCCAAGGAGGACTGAATTGGTATACAGACGGCTCCAAGGAAGACAGTGGTACTGGCGCAGGAATCTATGGACTGTCCCTGGGGTGCAGCCCATCTGTACCCTTGGGGATATATGCCACAGTATTCCAAGCAGAAATACACGCTATCATGGTCTGTGCTCGTGAAAATTTGAGAATGGACTACAAAAGTAGAAACATCCGCATTTTCACGGACAGTCAGGTTGCGATTAATGCTCTAGCGTGTCACGAAATCAAATCCAAGACAGTTCGGGACTGTCTTCAGGACCTAAAAGCCTTGGCAAAGCATAACAAGGTCACACTCGCTTGGGTGCCTAGGAACAGGGGAGTGGTGGGTAACGAAATGGCGGATAAGCTAGCAAAAGACGGAGCCTGCAAAGCAAACATCGTTGCTGTAAGCGGACCCTACATTACCAAGACCACGACCCGAAATAAAATCTGTAAATGGGTAGCAACTAAGACCGTCTACAGTGGGTCAATTTGAATGGTCTGACACACAGCAAACGAATGTTAGTAAACCTATCAGAAACTCTAACTGCTGAAATCCTGCAACTACCAAGGAAGCAGATCGCAATTGTGGTAGGCCTACTTACAGGACACTGCCCACTACGAGAACACCTGCATAAAATGGGTATCTGGAAGAATGAACCTTTATACAAGTTATGCTATGAGGAGGACGAAACTGCCGCCCATATGATCTTCCACTGTGAAGCAATTGCACGTAGGAGACACAAGCTTGATATTCTGAAAGAGTCCCCGTGAAAAACAAGGCACATAGAATCCTGGACCTGATAGAGGAACTGGATCTATTTGCATGAACGAAACAATCTGGGGAAATACAATAGGCCAATGGGCCGCAGTGTTTTAAGGGCTAACGCCCCTGAACCCTCATTGGTTAGAGAAAAAAAATCATTAGAAACGATTTTTCAAAATTTGCGTATTGGTAAAAATTTCGGAAAGTTTCAATTCTTGTCAGGAAATTTGAGAAGATTTATTTTTGAATGGTTTAGCTTGAAAATCAAGTGTAAACAAACAATTGTGGTCAGATATAACTAACATGTGATAACATGTCCGATCTGACCACAATTGCAAATCTTCTTAAGTAAAATATGGTAATAACTTATCTTGGTATCAGTGACCTTCTTATTTATTTTGTTCCAGTTTATTGTCAAAAATAATGGAAGATCTGTGAATACATTAATATAAGTATTAATGTATTCACAGATCTTCCATTATATTTGACAATAAACTGGAACAAAATAAATAAGAAGGTCACTGATACCAAGATAATTTATTACCATAACTAACAAGGTTTAGTAGCAAAAAAAAGCTGGAAAGGTATATTGGAGATACAGCAACCTGTTGACTCAACATATTTACTGATAAGTAATATCCAATTCTTGATGAATAAAACTCATTATGAAAATAAAACAAATAATAAATAAAACAATAAAACTCATCATGTTGTATTTGAGGTTTTCGCGGATAGAAACATGTGTTGGTTAGTTTTCTCGGGGATTCCGAGTTGATGTTGAGAGGTGGTGCTGAAAAGAACCGGATTCTCGACGTTTCGGCGAACTAACATTCGCCATTTCAGTTGGGGTGGTTTTCGTCGCTCCCGTAATTGCTAAACATGCCACATGCCAAAACAATACAACACATATAAATATATATATATATATATATATATATATATATATATATATATATATATATACATATATTTATATATATAAATATATATATATATATATATATATATATATATATACATATATTTATATATATATATATATATATATATATATATATATATATATATATATATATATATATATATATATATATATATATGTATATATAGTTAGATAAAAAACAGAAGGAAAATACTAAGAGTAATAAAGAAAAATTTCTTTAAAAAAGAAAGTCCTCTTCTTAGGATAACATCTAACAAGACTACTTTAACTAAGATTCCGGAAAAGACGGTTGAAGCCCTGCTGATAGACCATATCACCATCGTCTAAAACATCAGACACGAACATAAACTCAAAATCCAGACACGGGAAAACCATACCCATTTAGAGTAGAAGGAAATGCCTGCTCTTAGCTAGAAAATCATCATCAAGAGGCAACCCCTAAGGCCCAATACCTTAGTTGTAAACATCGTGATCTTTCTTAAAGATCACCACAACCACTTTCAATTTGAAGTAATCATGATGTACCAAAAGAAAAATCCGCTACCCCAGGCCCCAGTCACCGTGCTGGACTTTCCTGGTCATGGGATTCTGTGGCACAAGGGACATCATCAGGAGAAGAGTCGGAGCTTCTCAAAATCACACTACATTTTCACTCTCAGTGTTAATACTCTCTTCAAACTTGGAAAATTAAAAACTTACAGATATGTTAGAAAAATTTCAAATCGAAATTCTTGCGATTCAGAAGACACGTTTTCAAGACAAAAATCATTTCAACACGGAAAATTTTGGGGTATATAAAGGTAAACCTGCTGTCGGAAGAGGTACACCATCATTGTTTGGAACAGGATTTGCAGTGCACAAATCAGTCATAGATAACATTATTGACTTTAATTCAATATCAGAAAGGATCTCCACGTTCTCGTTCAAATCAGGTAATAAAGGTTAGACGATTATCTGTGCACACGTACCTACAAATGAGCATAACAGAAAGAACACACAAGAAGTTCAAGACTTCTAGGGAGACATGGAAGAATTAACCAACAACATACCAGAAAGCTATGTTAAGATTTTATTGGGGGACTTTAATGCGCAATTAGGTAAGGAGAGAAAATACAGACAAATCACAGGCCCTTATTAAGCTCACTATCGCACAAACAAAAATGCACCTCATAAAATATTGTCCAAATTTTAATCTCAAAATTATATCGACACAATTTCTAAAGCTAACACGAAAACTTACTTATTATTTGTTACAAGTTAAGATTTAGACCAATTCCAAGACAGAAAAAGACAGTAAAAAACAAAATAGTCAAACCTGATCCAGAATATTTGCGGATAAACAGGCACAAAATTGTTGAAGAAATTAATAGAATATTAATCTAACAGACACTTTGACAGATCTTGCCACCACAGTTCAGAAAGCAATGCGTTGGGCGCAACCTCCAAGAAAAAAAACATAGGTGGTGGAATGCAACTTGTGATCAAGCCATTGAGCAAGGAACACAGGCATGAATGGTGTTCAGTAGTAACAGAACATCTGAAACATGGAAGGAATTTCACGAAGTTCAGAAACAATCATCAAAGGAAATTAGAAGAGAGAAACGAGCATACGACAACAGCAGGTTAAAAGAAATTGAATGGGATTTTAAGAGAAATAATACAAGCATTTTTTTACAGAACATTAAAAAAAATATTAAGTGTTATCAACCTCCTAGCCTCTGTTTTAGAAGAATAGATGGGTCCCTGGAAACTGTACAATTCTCAAACAATACTTTAATGCTCTTCTCAATCGTAAAGAACCCACGGAAAAATTTACCTTCCAAAAAACCACATCCAGTTCTGATTCTACTCCACCTACAATAGCGGAGATAGAGGAGATCATAGAACAAATGAAAAATAACAGAACAAATAATAAATAATTGGCAGGAGCAGATGGCGTTATTGCTGAATTGTGGAAGCTTCAAGAAAAAAGCATCATCAAAACAATTCATAAGATCATTACAGACATTTGGATCACAGAGAAAATGCCGGAAGAATGGAAATGTGCCTTGATCCACCTATTTCATAAAAAGGGTGATAAGTCAGATGCAAATAATTACATATGTACAAACTTAATACAGCGGAACACAGCCTGAATATATTAATATATTCAACCTTTCCGAATCTCTGTAATATTCTTAAATCTTTTTAGAACCCTAAAACAAATCTCTTGTTGAAAGACAACAGATACTTGTGTTATCTGTTGTATTTCAACAGGAGATTTGTTTTATAGTCCTAAAAAGAATATTATAGAGATTCTGAAAGGTTGAATATATTTATAATTCGTTTAGTAATAAGTTGGTAAGATTGTATCTGTAATTAGTTAGTTTGACCCTATATTTAATTACAGAGGTATTTCACTATCGCCAGTCACTTACAAAATATTCTCTAAAGTGTTATTGAACAGACTAGAACCAAAAGCAAATCCTCAAATAGGAGAATACCAGGCTGACTTTAGAAAACGGAGATCATGCATCGAACAAATTTGGAACTTAAGAATAATATTGAAAGTCAGACAGACAAATAATACTGTAGTTATCTTTGTGGACTTTAAACAAGCGTACGACAGCATTGATAGACAAACGGTCTTTGCAGTACTGGAAGAATATGGCATTGACAAAAAAAAACAGGGCACTTATACCAACTATCGAGCACCACCTCTAAGATCAAGTTCACAGGTGAAATTTCAGAACCCTTTCAGATACGCACAGGTGCCAGATATGGAGACGGCCTATCACCAATTTTGTTCAACATGGTCTTAGACAAAATTGTTAAGCAGTGGGAGGAACAAGTGAATGGCATACAGCTAGGAAGAACACGCGAAACAAAAACAATCATAAAATGTCTGGCATTTGCAGATGACGCTGCCATACCCAGCAATAACACACAGAAGGCAAAAGAAGCACTGGAGGGATTACATGAAATAGCCGCTAAAACAGGTTTACAGATACCTTATAAGAAGCCCCAATACATGGAACGACATACCAACAATATACTTAGGAGAATACATACAAATATGCGGATCAAACAGGATGTCTAACATAGAACGAACTCCAGAAAGCATACAAACTTACATGATCACATAATAATAAGAAAATCATATCAAGGGAGGCCAAACTCAGACACTACAAAACAGTTGTATTGCCTGAAGCATTGCATGCGTCACAAACGACCAAAGTTGGAGCATCTAGCATCATAGAAACAGAAAAACTTGAACGCAAAATTCTCAGAAAAATATTTGGAGCAGTACGCAGTGATGGGATATGGATGAAAAGACCTTCGAAAAAGCTATAGGAACACACACACACATATATATATATATATATATATATATATAAATATATATATATATATATATATAAATATATATATATATATATATATATATATATATATATATATATATATATATATATATATATCTTCCGTTTTTAGTTGAAAATCAACCACGTTTAACAACATCTAATTGGAAGCTTTATTTTTTATTACCATCATTTAAACTAAAATCCCAAATACTTTCAGGTTTTAAAATTGGAGCTATTATATAATTGCTACAATTGTTGCTAGAATAATTGTCTATAATAAGGAAACATCGGACGGATTGAGTAAATTTTACGATCGTTACGATTATTCATAAAAACAAATGAGTAACTGATAATTAACTGAATAATTAACTGATTATATAATTAATCATTTCGTTGTTGATTATTAAGTTTGCGCGGATAATCCGATTTGTTGCGTATGATCTCATCTGGTTCTGACTGTTCCCGTATAATCTCGTTTGGTCTTGCCTTGTTCTGTCTGGGTCTTATCTTGCATGGCGTCATCTAGTTTTCATCATCCACCTGGTCTTGTCTAGTATCTGGGTATGGAATAATTAATATATTATTATCTTTTCAGAAGTCTGAAATTTAGTTATGCGTATTTTAATTTTTCTCGAATGAACACGAAAAAATATCTACATAAAATTTTTGTTCAGATCGGGATTTTCATAGCAAAGCGTAACTCGATTTGCTTGATGACAACATGTCTGGCAACATTGATTACGACCCACAATTTGGAAAACACTAAGAATATTAATAAGTAAAATCGCAATGGCAGACACTACGAAAACATTTATTATGAATAATATTTTTAAAGTGTAGTTCACATTTTAACAAGATGATATAAATTCAGAATATTCATAAAAATAGTTATTTATCTTTAATAACAGAAACTGTAAAATTTTATAACGTACATAGTTGCAATATTACACTTTGAATTATTTTTCTCCACATATTTAAATTTTAAAATGTTTTTTTTAAACGTTTTTTAAATTCCTCCTCAACTTGTTAATTTGATCACGGTTCTATTTAAATTGTATGAAATATTTTTCATGTATAATAAGCTTTAGAATACAGTATTATCTGAGCTGTTGTAGTTTTTATCTTAGAGTGTAAGTACTTTGCATTATTCTAATGATTTACATTATCGAATATGCTAATGTTGTTTTTGTATGTAACGCCTTTTGAGTATTAAAATATAGGCTTATGCTTGTGTTGTACAATTCAATTAATGTTTATCTATTGTTTATGATTTGTTTGCACAAACAGCAATAATGTCCAACACAAAATTTAAAACTAAATACTTTTGCATATATAACGACTGTTGGCATTGACATTAAGAAAAACTTTATTAACTAAAGAAACTAATTTATTAAATTTCCTGACAATATTTATTTGAAATTCTTTTTATTTTACAAGGATTTAAGTAGCTGTAGTATATGGGGTCGACCACCAATATGTGCGCTTAAAAAAATGCGCTACAATCATTTTTTTCTATGACTGAAGGAAAATCTAGGATGCACTTACTTTCATTTCATCATCGTGATTTTTACAAACCAATGATAAATAGACATTAAATTCCGAAATAAAAGAATAGTGCGTAAAAATAAACGATAAGTGTTCTATGTTTTGTATCTGTAAATGTGTGGTATAACCACTGCCCCAATGAATACCACTAAAATTGCGGTGACAGTGACTGGCGATTAAGCAATAAAGCATGTAATTCAAGTAACAGCGTTTCAGCAAGCAGAACGCACGGTAGAACTGATTGTGGCTGTGGCTAATCGCGGTCGTACACCCTGTATTATATGTATATATATATATATATATATATATATATATATATATATATATATATATATATATATATATATATATATATATATATATATTTATATATATATATATATATATATATGTAGAAGACAATAAGGGAAGAGGAGGTGTAAAACACAACTATTATTATTATCAGGAAAACGGGGAGTTTAACGGGGACTATATTTATTATAAGGAAAACGGGTAGTCCGTTCTTAGATACTTTCTTAGTCGCAGTCTGTATAATGAATGTTATTGAAAATACATAATTCCTTATGCTCTTCGCAGCATTCCTGGGTCCAGACAGTTTCCCCTTTCCCCGTCTAGATTTGACGCCCTCTTAAGGGTTCGACAAACACTAACCGCTTTGATTATTTAGGATGGTTTGCTTCGGTGACAAAACTGCTCCAAATCCCATTGCGGCCACTCTGACATATCGCACGTCCTCGTGCGATCTTAATTATCATTAAAACATCTCTGACTCATACAGTAACTCACTGTTCGCGCCAATTTAGAGCATCCAGATTTTTAAATTTAGTTATTTGAATTAACTTCGGTTCCGATAAATAGAATGGAAAAAGTTGTATCGATCGGTGTCGAAGTCGCGCGATTTAATAATCTTTTTCGCGTATTGATTAAATTAATCAGTTCGCTGCGTAGAGTCGACTAAGTACGCTCGGCGAGTGTGAACGCCGATAACGAAAAAACGTGAAACCCACGCCGACTGGCACATGTGCGTATTCTAGAATTTCCAATCCAAACTAACCAGGGGGTGATCACGAGCCCCAAGGGCTGAAGCGGGGCCGGACGTCCCGAAGACGCCGATTTAAGGGAATCCCTCTACCCTTTTATTCCCATTTCCTCATTTAGAAGAAGCGCCGGAAGGACGATTCCACGTGGCCGACGCTGGCAGCACACACAGGTAAGTGATTCAAACAGCCTGTGTTTTGTTTGGAAATTTTGAAATTTAGAGAGACACGGTTCGATCATTGGTCCTTCGAACCGGATCGGGGTCAGTTAGTTCAATTAGTGCATGTGCTCGGGCGCTGTGGAATTCGCCATTTTGTTTCCGGTCCCGGCGGAAACCTACCGGGTGTATTCCGACTTGTTGTAATAATTAACTGATTATATAATTAATCATTTCGTTGTTGATTATTAAGTTTGCGCGGATAATCCGATTTGTTGTAATAATTAATTGATTATATAGTTAATCATTTCGTTGTTGATTATTAAGTTTGCGCGGATAATCCGATTTGTTGTAGTAATTGACTGATTATATAGTTAATCATTTCGTTGTTCATTATTAAGTTTGCGTGGATAATCCGATTTGTTGTAATAATTAACTGATTATATAGTTAATCACTTCGTTGTTGAATATTAAGTTTGCGCGGTTATCCGATTTTTTGTAATAATTAACTGATTATATCAAGTTTGAAGGATATCCCGAGTTTGTTGTAATAATTAACTGATTATATAGTTAATCATTTCATTGTTGAATATTAAGTTTGCGCGGTAATCCGATTTGTTGTAATAATTAACTGATTATATCGTTAATCATTTCGTTGTTGATTATTAAGTTTGCGCGGATAATCCGATTTGTTGTAATAATTAACTGATTATATAGTTAATCATTTCGTTGTTGATTATTAAGTTGGCGAGAATATTCCGATTTGTTGTAATAATTAACTGATGATATAGTTAATCATTTCGTTATTGATTATCAAGTTTTAAGGATATCCTGAGTTTGTTGTAATAATTAATTGATTGTCCAGTTAATCAATTTCGTTAATCATTAATTTTCATCTGGTTATCCAGTTTTGTCGGAATAATTAATTGATTGTCTAATTAATCAATTTCTTTAATTAATAATTTTCATCTGGTTTAGCAATTTCGTTGGAATAATCAGCTGTTGGCTGGTTATTCATTTGTCGTAGATTATTTAATTTTATCGGGTTATCCAGGTTCGTCGTAATAATTAAATGGATATCTAGTTATTCATTTTGTCGATAATTATTCAATTTCGTTGATTATTGAACTTTGTCTGGTTGCAGCTCTCGTTTGTGAATATTCGATTTTGTGAATATTCGATTTGTGAATATTCGATTTTGGCTATTTTCAGCTCTCGTTTGAATATTCGTTTTTGTGAATATTCGATTTGTAAATATTCGATGTTGGCTATTTTCAGCTTTCGTTTGAATATTCGATTTTGTGAATATTCGATTTGTGAATATTCGATTTTGGCTATTTTCAGCTCTCGTTTGGGAATATTCGATTTTGTGATTATTCGATTTGTGAATATTCGATTTTGGCTGTTTGCAGCTCTCGTTTGAATATTCGATTTGTGTATATTCGATTTTGGCTATTTTCAGCTCTCGTTTGAATATTCGATTTTGTGTATATTCGTTTTGTGAATATCCGATTCTGTATGAGTCTACAGTTTTCCTTTGAATGTTCGATTTTGGTTTATTTATTCAATTATTGTTTGAATGTTCAGTTTTTTGGGATGGTCGATTTTGTTTGACTTATTTTGTCTATTTTCGTTTTTTCATTCTTTCCTGAGTATTTTCATATCGCTGAGTGGATACGCGATGATGATAAAAGGATCCCACTTTTCTCATCATCGCGTATCCACTCCAGATTCCAGCCGAGCTTCTGTCGGTGTCTTTCTGTAATAGTTCCCGTCAGAAGATCCCCGGTGCGTTTCTACCTTATTTATATATGTTGTGGCAGTTCCAGGACTCTTTCCATCACTTTTTCTATCTGATGGTACCGCCTCCAGCGCTCGCTAGTGCACCATCATCACCCTCGGCCCCATTGAGTTTTGTCATGGAGCAAATAAGAACGGCCTTACAACCCGTTTTTATTGGGGGTAGGGTACCACAATCGGCAGTTTCCCTGTAACTTTCCATTGGTTTGCAGCAAGTAGGCTTCTGTTTGTTCTGTCCTTGCTTCTGTTTATTGTGTGCGTAATTGTTTGGCACCGGCAGATCCAATGTTACTGAAGATTTCCGTTTGTATTCGTGCCCTCCCAATCTGAATCGATTATTGTCGGAACACAGTCTTCGTCGTTGTTGAGTCATTGGATCACTGTGTATCCGAGCGGGGCGCAACCCTGCCCTAACTATGGCCAGCGCATCGCATAAGACGCTGGGAGTTAGGCGATAATAACACTTTTACATCTCGTGTGTTTGTTTCAGAATTTTCATGCATGAGTGCCTTTCTTCGCTCGCGCTTGTCTGAATCGATTATTGTCGGAACACAGTCTTCGTCGTTGTTGATTTATTGGATCACTGTGTATCCGAGCGGGGCGCAACCCTGCCCTAACCATGGCCAGCGCATCGCATAAGACGCTGGGAGTTAGGCGATAATAACACTTTTTACACCTCGTGTGTTTGTTTGAGAATTTTCATGCATAAGTGCCTTTCTTCGTTTGAGCTGGTCGATAGAACAGTTCTTCGAATATTTCCTTGGCTTAAGTGCCTTTTCGTTTATGAGTACCTCCTTGGCACTTGCGGTCCCCTAGATCTGAATCGACATATTTTTACAATTGTTACAAGGTCTCATGTTGCAGGGTTATTGGTAGCGGTAGGCTATAACTGCATCTCCTTGTCATGTGTAACCTATTTACCATATGCCTCGTCTACGTTTGTTTCAGATCTGTTTAGGTCAGAGGTCAAGTATTATCAAGTATGATGTTCCAAGGTCTTGTGTTGCAGGGTTATTGTTAGAGGTAAGCTATAAATGCACCCCCCTTGTCACGTGTAGCGCTTGAGCTTTCCTCTGACCCCGCGGTCCCTAGTCTGCTGCAATAAAAATAGATTGTGTCGTGATATTTCGCTATAAGTCACCGTCTTACAAACGGTGAATATTTAAGTAGGGGTCTCGATTTTGTCTTGCGATTTGTAGGGTTCGAGCTTGCTGACCTGCTTATTTGCTTGTTTCGGATGTGGATGGATGACGCCGTTTTGAAAGGATTTAGCATTTAATAGCATTCCATTAACGTTCGTATGTTTGCTTTGGTCCATTGACAAACACTTGTTGTGTTTGTTTTCTTTGGTCTTGTCGTGATCATCTTGTTCAAGGACAAACACTTTGTCGTTGTGTTTGTTTGTTCTTTGATCTTTGTTGCGATCACTTTGTCCAAGGTAAAACACTTGTAGTTGTGTTTGTTCTCTTTGGTCCTTATAGCAATCCTTTTGTACAGGACAAACACTTGTTGTTGTGTTTGTTTTCTTTGGTCTTTGTCGTGATCATCTTTTTCAAGGACAAACACTTTGTCGTTGTGTTTGCTTTTTTTGGTCCTTGTCGTGATCATCTTGTCCAAGGACAAACACTTGTCATTGTGTTTGTTTGTTCTCTGATTTTGTTGCGATCATTTTGTACAAGGTCAAACACTTGTCATGTTTGCTTTCTTTTATCCTTGTCGCGATTCTCTTACTCAGGACAAACACTTTGTTTTTGTGTTTGTTTGCTTTTGTTTTTGTCGCGACCACTTGTACTTGTGACGTAAGCTCACTCGTGACGTAATTCATTGGTCTAGTGAGCACAAAGTCTCATAAGATTTCCATATCTCGGCAAGTGAGGTTGATTGTCTTTGTTTCGTTCACCTCCCTGCCCGAGATCATCATTCTGAATCCGATAAATAAAATATGTTGTCAGTGTAAACGCATCTCCGCTGTCATTGTTTTCAACGCAGCGGTCAATATCCATAGCGTAAATTATTGGCTGATCTTGTTATTTATAGTACATTAACATCCTTAGGTGCTGTTTCGGAGTTTAGTGACTGTATGCTGGACATGGTTGAGCCGGCCTAGTGACTTTTCTGTTCAAATTGTGTCTACTACAGTCCCATTCGTTGGTCGTTCGGAATTTCTTTTGTTTTTTTTAAATTGTTGTCTGTTTGTTTTGAACACCCAGAGGGTGAAAATTGTCTCAGTGGTCTCATTTATTTTTATTTTGGTTTAAAATTTGGGACCCTGTCGTTTGCTTCTATTTTGTAGAAGTTGATTTTATGTCACTTATTTCGATTTTGTCGAAGTTGACGTCATTTTCAGTTATTTTATTGGTAGAAGTTTGTTGCTTTTCTATCTGGATTTGATTTGGCACATCCTGGCCTATTATTGTTCAGTTTTGTGCTGAAGTGGGTTACTTCAGGGGCGGCTGGATGTTCGCGCCAATTTAGCGCATCCAGATTTTTAAATTTAGTTATTTGAATTAACTTCGGCTCCGATCAATAGAATGGAAAAAGGTGAACCGATCGGTGTCGAAGTCGCGCGATTTAATAATCTTTTTCGTAGAGTCGACCAAGTACGCTCGGCGAGTGTGAACGCCGATAACGAAAAAACGTGAAACCCACGCCGACTGGCAAATGTGCGTATTCTAGAATTTCCAATCCAAACTAACCAAGGGGTAATCACGAGCCCCAAGGGCTGAAGCAGAGCCGAACGTCCCGAAGACGCCGATTTAAGGGAATCCCTCTACCCTTTTATTCCCATTTCCTCCCTTGGAAGAAGTGCCGGAAGGACGATTCCACGTGGCGGAGACGCACAGGTAAGGAGCACACACAGGTAAGTGATTCAACCAGCCTGTGTTTTGTTTGGAGATTTTAAAATTTAGAGAGACACGGTGCGAACACTCACTCTACTTAGGAAAGCCCACCAGGTAGACTTCCTAAGCCCCATACATCAATACGGCTGTCTTCTGTTGAAGACCTACCCTTGAGGAACATCTCTCAATAATCACTCACACATACAGAGATCACACATTCTACTAGTACTAACCGTGCATAACATGAGATAACCCACAGAAGGATACACCTCCTCAACCCGAGAACCACTGTTCATCTGGGATAACTAACTGAAAGACACACCTTATCCAGAGAACCACTGTTCACCTAGGATAACCAACAGAAGACACACCTCCTCATCCAGAGAACCACTGTTCACCTGGGATAACCATCAGAAGGACACACCTCCTCATCCAGAGAACCAGTGTTGGATGACGCTCCCATTTTTCACGCGCTTTGGATGACGTCACTGGGCATTTTCAGTTTTGTTTACTATATGCATAGACAGTTATTAAAATTTTTTAGTTTTAATCGGTATTTCGATTTTCGATATAATGGAAAAAACTAAAAAAACATGTTATGAATATTAAAAGTACTTCAATATTAGATTGGTCATTAAAAAAGAAACTACTTATAATTTCTGTTCTTCCTCTGGGGTTTTACTAAATGTTGAATTTATTTCAGATTGAAGAAGATACATTAAATTATGTTCAATACAAAATCATGAAGAAACAAAGGGAAAAGTTATACTACGGTTAATGGAAGGAGTTGTGCCTCATATATTATATTGCCAAAAACGAAATATGCCACCACCAGAAGAGAGAATGTGTGCTATTAAGAGACAAAGATTATTACTAATGAATAATGCTCTCACCGAGTTTGATGTCAAAAGCACAAATGTGAAACTCCACAAACAAGTTACTATGAAGCCAGACACAGAGCTAAATACTATGCTCGCGTAAACCAATTCAAAAATTGCCACTTTCTCCTTTACTCTACTTCATCACCTCGGTGTTGATGCACGACCCCCGCCGAATTTTAACGGAAAATTTCTAGTATTCATAAAAATAAACAAACAATAGTCTTGTTTTCTGGGCACGACAATAAACTCGCAAGAACTCAAAACTATATCTAAAGATGCAATACGGGAATTTTGATTTAATTTCAAATGTCCTACTTAAGTTATCCCGAAGATACACGCAAATGTCACAAGATATTCTAATGGGATATCCATATGATGTCCATAGGATATACCGGATATTTTTGGTCCCTTTGGGATATAATCGGGATATCCCTGAAATATCCTGTGCTGTGTGGGGCTCTATGTACCTCGTATAAAACAAGCTCTAACTGAATTCTGGAAAAAATTACTAATTTATCGTTTATCGGATATGTCTATTCAAAGTAATAGATGAGAAATATGCCATATCTTAATTACATCATTTATTTGTTCTTCTCGGAATTGCAAACTGATATTGTGAAGTCATAAATATTAATAAACATACTGTAATTAAAAAATTAAGATATGTATATGTATATGTATATATATATATATATATATATATATATATATATATATATATATATATATATATATATATATATACATATATATATATATATATATATATATATATATATATATATATATATATATATATATATATATAAGATAGTTTTATGATCATAATTATTGGATTTTTAAGCTTGTTTTAACTTAAGCAGACGATACTTCAAGCAAAGTCTCGTATTGAGGCTATATACATTTTATGTAATACCGGTTTCATATATGGAAACTCATATATCTTTCTTGTTGTACAGACAGTTTGTCGTATGGAGAGTTTCTTGAATAAACAGTTTGTCATGCAGACAGTTTTTTTTATGAAAAGTTTGTCGTATCAACAGTTTGTCATATAGACAGTTTTTTGTACATGTTGATTTTACACCAGAACATACTTTACTGTGAATGAATCACCACACTTCAGCATTTTTTAAGTAAGTGTCTCGTATGGTTGCTAAATACTTTTTATTTGATACTGGTTTCGTACCAAAAGTCATATATCTTTTTGATATACCGACAGATTGTCGTATTGACAGTTTGTCGTATAAACAGTTTGTCATATAGACAGTTTGTCGTATGGACAGTTTGTCATATAGACAGTTTTTTGTACATGTTGTTTTTGTTCAAGAAACATAAAATAATTGTATAAGATATATGAGTTTCGAATGGAAATTCGTATATCTTTTTTGTTATACAGACAGTTTGTCGTATGGACAGTTTGTCGTATAAACAGTTTGTCATATAGACAGTTTGTTGTATGGACAGTGTGTCATATAGACAATTTCTGTACATGTTGTTTTTGTACAAAAACATACTTAAGTGTGAATGAATCAACACACTTAAGCATTTTTTAAGTAAGTGTCTCGTATGGAGGCTAAATATTTATTATGTGATACTGGTTTCAGGTGGAAACTCATATATCTTTATTGTTATGCAGACAGTTTGTCATGTAAACAGTTTGTCGTATAGACAGTTTTTTGTACATGTTGTTTTTGTACAAAAAAAAACAAACTTTTTATGAATAAAATATACGTTTTATGGCTAAATACTTTTTATGTGATACCTTCATTTTCATTATAATTTTTAACAGAGGTTTTTTTTAATTCTGCCAGTTTACAAACGATTTTTTTGAGGTTATTGAGCTGTTGTTCAATTTTTTCCAGTCTTTCATCCGTATTTTGATTCTTCCTATCTCTTTTCGAGATTGCGATTTTTGTACATGATTTTCTCTTCTTCCCTGACATTATAAACCTTTTATTTTTATTTAGATTTGGTATTTTTTTTCACTTTTTGCTGCTCAGTACGTGCGAAACGTCAACGAACAAATATGACTGTACAGGGCCGACCGTGCGCCGTCCACACCTGCCTAGGCGCCAAATTTCAAACTATAAAAAGTGTGAAATGTTAGCAATGACGAGCAATTCTACAAATTATCATTTTCGAGCGAGACGTTTCATATAATCACGATCGAACTTCGGCGGGCTCGTTTTATCGTTCAATTATATTTAATTACAAATAATGTGATAAATGATTAAATTATAAATGTGCTTTAAGCTTTAATTATGGAAGCTAGCAAAGTACGAAATGGTTTTAATTTTTTTAATATTAAAATCATTTGTGTAATTTTAATGTAAAAAAATGGTTTGATATAGAAATATTAACAATTAATGTAATTAAAAAAATATGTATCTTTTAATTTAAAACAAACAAGGAACCTTTTTACTATACCATAATAATAAAATGGGTACAATCATCTAATAATTCCTCCATGTACTCGATCCTCAAACTTTTGAATTTTCATACACTGCGGATGTTAAAACATTATTTAAATTTTCAGAGATATTAGCGTAAAAATAATTCATGCAATAGAATTTCTTTTGTCTAGTTCGAATTCAATTTTTGATCGCATTAATTTTGTATTGACAAAATTGGCTTTTTCCTATCCTACTCACATATTTGAATCATACTGAAATATAAAACGAAACTATAAAATTTATGGAATTTCAGGAATCCCGTATTGTATTCCTTCTTCTGTCTGGTCTATTGTTTAAATAATGTATCTACACTGTATTCATAAATTATTTTTAATTATTAGATGTTACAGATCTGAAAATTTACCTATTCAGTTTTTTCTCACCGTCTCGTCATTCTAGTCTTGTCTACATGGCATCGTATGTCTAGTGCTCTGTCTAGTCTTGTTTCTCTAGACTTGTGAGTCTTGTTTGCTTGGTCCTGTCTGCCTCTAGTAGTGTAGTTTCGATTCATGGTCGGAGAGGCAACATCTAGGGCGGCTATCACTAACTGTCCGGGCTGCTCCTCTGAATGAATGCGAAATATATGCAGGGATAGCGCATACTAAAAGCTAAAGTAAGTGGAATAGGGGGTTTAGTGAGTCTTGTCTAAGCAGTCTTGTCTCTCTAGTGTAGTCTGACCACTCTTTTCTGCCTAGTCTTATCTATCCAGTCTTGCATGCCCAGTCTTGCCAGTCCAGTCTTGCCTATCAAGCCTTCTTTGTCTAAGTTTGTCTGTCCACTCTTGTCTGTTCAGTCTTGTCTGCCTAGTTTTGTCTGTCCGTCTGAAGCAGTCCTAATAATAGCCGACAGGAAAACATACGCGGAGCTACTAAAGAGGGTAAAAAAGGAAGTTGATCCTGATCCTTCAGGAACCGAAAGCAGCTTTAAGGAAAACCAAAATCGGGGAACAACTCCCTGAGGTTAAAGCCGGCAAGGCAGAAAGTCTAAAAAACATCATACAGCAAAAACTACCTGAATTCAATGTCCGCGCAAAAAAATGCAAATCTGATCGTACACATCAGGGATCTGGACTCAGTAACTACAACCGAGGAAATAGTGGACGCCATAAGTAAAGTAATAGAGATCAATAAAGAAGATAATCTCGTAAAAAAATCTCACACCAGCATACTTCAAAGGGCTAGACAGACATGACCTATGTCATTGGTGCGGTCAAGAAGAACACAAGGCAAAAGGTTGCGACAAACTACCCTACTGTACTCACCTAACAAAAACATCGAACAACTGTCTGAATCTCTTGAAGCTCTAAAAGCCAGAGTCTTAGACATCAGAAAAAAATAGGAATTATTATAGCTGGAGACTTCAACGCAAAGTTCCTTTACTGGAGATCCCCAAACATGGACAGTAGAGGAAATATCGTCACAGACTGGGCAGCGGAACTGGATTTAAGCATACAAAATAAAGGTGATACACGCACGTTCGTGACGGGAAACTCGTGCTCAATAATAGACCTCACCTTCTCCACAAACTTTATTGGCGACAGGTTCCAAGGCTGGAGGGCTCTTGAAACCTTGAGCGGCCCCCGTTACATCTTTTATTACATAAGGGAAAAGGCAAGATCAAAATCAAAGGCATACTCAAAATTAAGTGGCTGGATCTTGGAAAATCTGAAAAAATTAAGCAGTGTCTAACAAAAGAACTTGAATCCATTACTTTGGTTCAAATGATGAGTTGATTTGAATGATGAGAAAAGTTTGCGATGCCTCGCTTGCAAAAGAGGAGACCAAAAAGTTATAAGTCAGTAAACTGGAGCAACGACGAAATTTCTTACATGAGGACTACATGTGTCGGTACCAGGAGAAACTACCAATGTGAAAGAGCAAAACAAAAACGGGAAGAAAAAATTAAACTCTTATGTCAGGAATACAAGCGAGCAAAAAAGGAGCCACGTCAACTCGTTAACAAATCAAAGCAAAGCCATTAGAAAAAACTGTGCGTAGACCTAAATAAAGACACATGGGGAGACGCGTTCCAAATTATAAGAAGAAACCTGAAAATTCGGCCGCAAGATCTTCAAATGACTATGGAAGGAATACGTCAGGTAGCGAATGTACTATTCCCGAAACATAGACCCTTTGGTTGGGTGCAACCTTAAGTTTAAACAACGCCCCCTTTACGGAAGAGGAATTAACGCTAGCGAGTAAACGTATGAGAAATGGCAGAACACTGGGTCCCGTTGGCATACCACTAGAGATTGCCAAGTTAACCGCTAGACATCAACCTAAATTCGTCTTAGACGTAATAATTCAACTGCCGGGAACTTCCCAGTCATATGGATGCCGTCAAAACTCTCACTAATTAGAAAAAACCTAGCTTGTATAGGCACCACTACCCCTGGGTAGTGTGGGACTCCTTCTCTTCCAGAGATAGTATACCCACTAAAGCAACCTCCCAAGCCGCCCCCCCCCCGGGATCAGTCCACTTCGGGCCCGCGTTAGAATTACTTCAAAGTGCTGATACTTTCCATCACGGCTGGCCGTTCCTGGACAGCAGCCTGACATTTCTTTCATCTTCGTCTTTTGTTCGAAGTATCGTGGCAAACATCGTTGCTACTGCTTTCCAGTTGTCCTCGCCTTTAATCATCAGCTGGACCATATTAGAAGAGTTGATAGGCTCTCCCACCGCCCGCTCTGTTGTAGTTCTGATTTCAGCCCATTGCGGGCATTCGAAAGTAGTATGTTCAGCTGAGTCTGTCCTTTGGCAGTATCTGCAGCTGTCACTTTCAGCCTTTCCAACCCTTTTAACATATGAGCCAAAGCTTCCGTGTCCGCTCAGCACTTGTGTTAAGTGTTGGTTAACCTCGCCATGAGTGCGCTTCAGCCATGACTTTTTGTGGGATGAGAGTTCTGGTCCAGTTCCCTTCCTTGGCGTCGTTCCACCGTTTCTGCTATCTGCTCATGAGTGCCCTTCTGTGTCGAGCCCTCCATTCTGTATTTGTGCCTTGGTTGCTGGCCCGTTCCTCAGCCATTAGGTCAATCAGCGGGACTGCCGCTATGATTTGTAGCGCCACATTTGACACCGTGCGGTAAGCGCAGCATATGCTTATTAACATGGTGCGTTGTGTTTTTATTATCATTAGTCTGTTTTTGTTTGTGGCTGCATGTAGCGACTCCACCCAGGCCGGTACAGCGTAAAGAAGGATGGAATTAACGACCTCATTTAGTAGCCATTTTGCGTGCATATTTGGACCATTTATTCTGGGCATCAACTTCCGAAGTGCTGTATCTGCACGTTCGGCTTTCACTGCTACATTTTGGGCTACCTACTCCAGGAAAGATCCACCATCAATACCTTAAGCGATGTCCTAGAGATCGCAGAAAAGACTAAAAGCGAAACACAGAGAACCAGACGCATGTGTGCCCTCCTAACACTTTATTTTAGAAATGCTTTTATTAGAGCATCCTGAAAGCATATCATGGTCAGTCTGACAAGAAGGGGTCTATCTCCGTATCTCTTGCGCATGCTAAGAAGCTACCGAAGCTCCGAAGCTCTCGAAACATAATACTGCAAGGAGACCAGGAAAAAGAAGAGCGAAAAATTAACAGTGGCGCCCCACAGAGTTCGATACTAGGCCCCACCCTGTGGAACCTGCTATATGACGAAGAACTTACCATGAGACTGCCATTGGTGGGCACCGTAATCGGCTTCGCAGACGATATCGCACTCGTTGTCACAGCAAGAACAGAGCAAGGCTTAATGCGAACGGCAAATCAAGCAACAGATATGGTCTAAGAACCTAGGTATAGCTCCAGAAAAAAACCGAGGCTGTCCTCCTCACATGCCTAAGACAACTTAGCCCCGTATAATTTAAAGTGGAAGAGGCAATTATATTAATAAAAGAAAATCTCATATATCTCGGAGTAGTGATCCATAAAAGGCTATCCTTGGCCATGGCGCATATTACCGAAGCTGCAGGAAAGGCAATGAGAACAGTAGCAGGCATTCAGCAACGCATGCTAAACCTACGGGGGCCTAAGAGCAGCTCTCGGAAAAAAAATTAGTTCGGTAGTCCAGTCTACCATGTTGTACGTAGCTCCAATATGGGCCAAAGAACTAGACAAAAAACGGAATCTCCACCAACTCGCAACCGTTCAGCAGCGAAAAATGGCACAAACATACTACGGCATACTACAGCGCTTACCGGACGGTCTCAGAAGAGGTCGCCCAAGTCATCTGGGGAATACCCCCACACAACTGCTTGTAAAAAAGCGGAAAAAGTTGCAGGATGCTAACTACAGCAAACAGAAAAAACAACTGGCCAGAGAAGAGCTTAACTAGGAATGACAAAAAAAGATGGCAGCTACGCGACAGAGGACAGTGGACCCAAGGGATAATCCCAAATATATCGTCTTGGGGTACTAGAAAATTAGGAGAAACTAGCTACTACCTTACTCAAGTACTGACTGGCCATGGTAGCTTTAGGGATTATCTCTTCAACATTGGCAGGGCAAAAGACGACCTATGTGTTTTCTGCATTACTATCTTCACTATCTTTGATTTCTGGAGATGGGAAATCACACTATCTTTGATTGCTGGAGGTGGGAAACTGAAAGAGAAGCAGTCAAAAATCTTCTAGCAGCCTCAATCTCAAAACCTCATCATAAAATATGTTCCACATTATCGGCCCAAGAACCGAACCCTGTTGAACACCCGCACTCATTTTGAAGATTTTACCTTCCACAGTTACTATCTCCCTATCATTCAAGTAGCTCCCCGCCATCTTTCGGAGGAAGGGAGCTACCCCCTTTAGTTCCAAAGCCTCCATGATTCCGCCCCATGGGACCGAATTGAAAGAATTTTTCACATTTTTCACGAGTATTTGCCAACCTTGCTCTCTCTATACACGCATCAGTGCGTTAACTTTAGTGCGGCGGCCTCTGGACCCATACTGTTTCTCCGAAGACTGCCTTCTCGAGATCCTCATTTATCCTAGCTTCGATCATACTCTCAAACATATACGCTATCTCATTCAGTAGGCAGATTGTTCTGCAATTGGCTTCCTCTCCTTCCTTTCGCCTTTTTTCAATCATTATCAGTCTCGCTCTCTTCCACTCTTTCGGGAAACTACCATTCATCAACAATTCATTCATAATGCTCAAACACAGGTCTTCGCACACATACCCAAACACCTTGCACGATTCGGGTGGAACACCATCAGGACCCGGCGCTTTTCCCTCCTTCATCCGGCCAACTGCATTCTGCAGCTCGGCCGGAGAGAAAATGGGCCAGTTCATTCGCTTATGTACTGGGAACAGCTTCTTGACTTCCGTCATTAGGCTAACCCCCGGATAGTAATAACCCTTTGCGCAAGTTTCCTGGTGACGATCTTATAGCCGTCACCCCAGACATTATTATTCACCTCCTCACAGAGCACTCTCCAAGCTTCTTTCTTTGAGTTCGCGATAGCTCTGCGAAGTTCCCTGCGCGCCAGGTTATACCAACTTCTGCACTCCTCACTTCCTCATTTGCTCGCCTATTACTCCTCACCTTGCATCTCCTTTCACGCAAACAGATTATACGCTTTTCAGCTACCTGCTCATTCCACCAGTAAACTGGCTTCTTGCCTCTGACGCCCCTCCGCTTTCTCCGAAACACCGCATCACAGGCCCCGTGAAGGACAGCTTCGCAGGAGCTCCTCAGTCCATTTTCGGAGCCCGTCCATTCAGCCAGCTCTTTCATGACGTCTCCCAATCTTTCTAATAGACTCTTGTCCACGCTCCATCCATTCGTTCCAATTGAAACCAGTCCCTCAGAAACATCCTCTCGTACGTCGAAGAATATCCTGGTGATCACTCAGATTCTCTCCCTCTCTGACACGCCACTCTTTCACTTTGCCTGCAATCCGCGAGCTGTTATAAGTGATGTCTATGAAAAACAGACTTTCGCCCCGCACGAAGGTTGACACACTCCCCCGGTTGTCAACCACCAGGTCCTCCTCTGTCAGCGACTCTTCCATCATTCTCCCTCTCTCATCTTCTCTAGGGGAAGCCAAGCCCCACCAAGCGTACTTGTCGTTGAAATCGCCCACGAGAACAATCTCTTTGGACCAGATTTTCATACTGGTCCTTAGCTCATCCATAAAAGCTACAAACTGCTCTAACTTTATGTTAGGCGAGATGTAGAATCCAAACAGGACCCAGTTTTCCCATTCAACCCACACATATCCATTTCCACATACACACTTAACCATAGGATTTTCCGATTGGAAAATCCTCACAGCAACATTCTTACACTGGTTCACGTGCCAGCCTTCGTTACCAATAGTCCGAAGATTTGGTTCCAAGACAATGGCCACATCCACTCGCTCATCATGCACCGTCTTCCATATCAGCTCCATTGCAGCCGCACTCCTATTTGAGTTCGTCTGCAATACTAGCATATTCTGTTTCTTTGGGACGTCCCTTTTATACTGTCCCTGCACAGTTTCCGGTACGCAGAAAAGTACATGGAGTCCGCCCTATGCCCACTCACTCCGCACACGAAGCACTTAGCCTCTTTGGCCGTGCACTCGTGTGCTCTGTGCCCTCTTTCATCGCATCGCAAACACGCATTCTTTCGCTCTATTCCCTTGCATGCTGCCGCCAGGTGCCCGAAGCCAAGGCATCTGTAGCACCTGATCGGCTTATTGTCTTTAGTCACTCGGCACATGATCCAGCCAACTTTTATTTCTCTGCTCTTACTGGAAGAGTGACTACTGCCATACTGGCCCCTCCGCGCACTGTGCGGAGAGACTTAACCACACACTCCTTACATTCAGCCGCCTTCTGAATGGCTCCTTTCACCTCATCGGTGGTGGTAGCCTCATCCATGTCCCTAACAAGGACACTTCTGAGCCCCACCTCCGTCCTGACATCCCTTACAGCCTCTGGACCTTACATATGGACTTAAGAAACACCTTCTGCCCTCCTCACCAATAAGGTTTCTGCTTTCCTGGTGCCTCCGGCTCCTTACACTCTGGGCTTTTGGCCCTCCGCATTCATGCAGCACAGGGTTATCTCAACTGCTGTGCCATGCCACACGCATTCAGCCATCTTTCGTACCAGCCACATCTTAAGGTTACCACACCAATAGCGAACCTTTTTCTCTTTCCATCGGGGTTTCTCCAATAGACTGGCTCCTCGCCCCACTTTCCATATCCCCTGCACCCCTGCTTACTTTTTGCTTCAGGAAAGATTCCATGCTGGACGGAGTCTCCACGAAACTAAAAATAAATTAAAGAAACACTCCCCTCCTGCGGGGTGAAAAATTGACCGCAGATATCGTGCTGCAATAACTGAAGCAAGAACATCCGCGGCGTTGGATTATCCTTATCTCAAAAGATAGGATAAGAAACAGAGACAAAAAGAATGTTTTATCTCCTTAAATTCATAAGGAGATGAAATCTCACGCCGCGTGCTGTGACACAAATTAATAAACTAAAAAGAAACACTTATAAAAATCAAAAGAAAGAAAACTCTGAACAGCAGACAAAAATAGCTAAATACACTAATTAACCAACCAACCAATTAACTAATTATAGTAGCTCAGCAATAATAACTAAATATATAACTAAGTAATAATAACTAATATTATTGAGCCACCCATATGCGGAGCACAAAGCTATACATCCACTCACTTCATGGCGTCTACTCAGAGACTGAGTGTTCTCTGTCTAGTCTTTTCTGTTTAGTCTTGTCTGTCCACTTTTGTTTGCTTAGTCTTGTCTATCTAGTCTAGTATGTCCAGTCTTGGCAGTCTAGTCTTGCCACTCCAGTGTTGTCTATCCAGTCTTGTTTGTCTAGGCTTGTTTCTTCAGTCGAGTCTGTTCACTGTTTTATGTCCAGTCTAGCTAGTTCAGTCTTGTTTGTCCAGTCTTGCCAATCCACCCCTGTATATTCAGTCTTCTTTGTCTAGGCCTGTCTGTCCAGTATTTTCTGTCCAGAATTGTTTATCTAGACTTGCCGGCCTGTCTTGCCTGCCTTGTCTGTCTAGTCTTGTCAATATGATATCGTCTGTCTACTGTTCTCTATCTACGTAGTCTTGTCTTAAAAAAGTGGTTTGGGGGGAAGCTCTCATTAAACCCCCTAATCCACTTTGGCTTTTAGTATGCGCAAAATGTGCTATACCGGGGTGATCACATATTTTGCATTCATTCAGGGTGAAAACCGCCCTGGTTGTCGCCTACCCCGATCAGGATTCGAAACCGGGTCTCCCGCATTGAAAGGCGGGTATGTTGTCTACTACACTTCCGAGGAGGACACGCATAGTCTAGACTGTCCAGTCTTGTCTGTCCATTATTGTCTCTCCGTTAAGGTCTTTCCAGTCTTGTCTGTCTAGTCTTGTCTGTCTAATCTCGCCTGTCTAGTCTTGCCTATATGGTATCCTCACGCTAGTGTTCTCTGTCTAGTCTTGTTAGTCTTGTTTTCTCTGTCTAGTTTTTCCGGTCTAGTCTTGCCTGTCCATTCATCTCTGCCTAGTCTTGTATGTCCAGTCTTGTCTGCCTAGTGTAGACTGTAACTGCCGTTTTACGGTGCAGCATAATGGAAGGAAACGAAGAACCTGATGGAAGTAACCCATTATTGAGGAGAGAAGGCCTAAAACGGTCACCACCCGCCAATCCAAAGATCAAAGAAAGATCCTTCTCCTTAACGGAAAAACGAGACTACAAGAAAATTGAACCACTCCATAGAGTTGACCTACAATCTTGCACGCTAGAGCAGCCTACCAAGAGGAAACGGCAAAATATAAACAGGCACGAGCCTAGTGAAGGAACGGGAAAGGAGCTATAAACTATTACTAAGGAAGTAATAGCGAAAGCAAATGAACTGAGGATGCTTGTAAAGGCGAACTCAAATACAAAACCTGAAGTTAAGAAAGCAAACGATGAGATGTGTATATTGGCAGATGCCCTCGAGAGAATATGGATAAGTGGGCAATTGACTCCACATGCTGAGAAAGAAACTAGTCCTAAATGGAGGCCTGTTACCAAAGATACTAGCACGCATACAGGATCTGAGGAAAAGCATAGCACAAAAGTGCCCAGCAGCAAATGTGCGTGCCATGACTGACAGCGTAATACTGCACGTCAAGGATCTAGACGCTGTTACTACGGCAGCCGAAGTAGAAGACGCTATAAGAGAACACCTCGACATTGGTGAACATGAGAACAATATGGAGGTAAGAAACCTAAGACCGTGCTATGGGGAAAACCAGATTGCAACAGTAGTACTTCCAAAAGTCCAAGCTCTAAAGCAACTCGAAAGAAACAGAATTAGAATTGGACTTGTTGAATGCAGAATAAGGCCACAAATAAATCTTACCAAGTGCCACAGATGCTGGCAGATAGGATATACCGCAAAAGAGTGCAACGGACCTGACAGACAAAAACTCTGCTCAAGATGCTGCCAAGAAGGCCACATTGCCAAGAGTGCCAAGGCGAAGAATTCTGTTCGTTTTGTCAAAGTAAGGGACACCGGGCAAATTCTGGCATGTGCCCAAATTTCCAAAAAGCGCTGGAGGCAAGGCAGCATCAAAAAAATTCAAAATGTTGAAAGTCCTCCAATTAAATGCAATGAGATTCCATGGGGTGCATGACCTGCTGCATGTCACAGTGTCTGAGTTAAATATTGATATCATAATACTAAGTGAGCCAAACAAAAAAATAATTAGTAATACAAAATGGTATGCAGACCAAAATAAAGACACCGCCTTAAGGGCCATAAACAAAACTGTTACAATATTAGGCAGTGAATGTGGAACGGACTACGTTTGGATAGAGACTGCATAAATGATATTCTATAGCTGCTACTTTTCGCCCAACTTTTAATTTGTTCTTGAGGAACAAATTAAAAAGCCACAAGACCGTACAGCAGAGTCATTTATAATAACACTAAGCAAAGCATATGAGGCAACATTCCCACAAAAAAAGCGGTTCGTAAAACCCAGGCGTGTCTATTGGTGTCGCCTCTTGAAGGGCAGCTTGCATTGCGTCTAGACGCATATATCTGCGCAAAGGAAGAAAGAATCCAGACCTAGCTCCCAGGGAAAAATACAGACAAGAATATGTAACTGCCAAAAAGTCTCTCAGACAAAAAATAAATGTTTCTAAACGTCTTCACTGGCAAAACTTGTGCGAAAAAGTTAACGAAGATACCTGGGGGGATGCGTATAAAATCGCAATGAGAGGGCTGAAAATAAGGCACCCAATTTTACAGGTTCCGATGGAAAAGATGCTGGTGGTGGTAGACAAACTGTTCCCCACTCATGAGGAGCCGAGCTGGGAGCAACCCAACGTGACGGAGGTAGTCCCATTTACGGAAGATGAATTGCTAAGGGCCAACCAACGTATTCGTAATGGTAGAGCGCCAGGACTAGACGTACTACCACCTGAGGCTCTAAAAGCCGCAGTGGATAAGTTTCCAACATATGTCCTAAACGTAATGAAACATATAGCCAGCGATGGGATCTTTCCCCACGACTGGAAAAAAGCCAAGCTGGTGCTAATTAAGAAAGGTGATAAAGCACCACAGGAACCTTCCTCATATAGGCCCATCTGCCTCTTAGATGTGTCGGGCAAACTCTTGGAACACCTGATACTTTGTAGACTAAAACTAGAACTTATGTCAGGCAAACAACTGTCAGAAAAACAATATGGCTTCCGAGAGGGAAAATCAACAGTAGACGCTATAGTAAAAGTCATTGAAATAGCAAAAAAAGCGCAAGCGGGTACGCAGAGAACTAGAAAGCTATGTGCCCTTATCACTCTTGACGTAAGCAATGCTTTTAACTCAGCTGCCTGGCAAAACATTCTTGAGGAGCTCTCAGCAAGAGGTATCTCACCATACCTGCTACGTCTGGTACGAAGTTACCTACATAATAGGAAAGTTGTTCTCCAGGAAAACAACAAATTAGTGGAGCGAGATGTCTGTAGTGGGGTGCCGCAGGGCTCTGTTTTGCGACCGACACTATGGAATGTCCTTTACGATGGAGTACTCAGACTGAAGCTACCGGAAGGTGTGGACATCGTTGGCTTCGCTGATGACTTGGCACTTATATTGTCGGGGAAGACGGAAATGGAACTATGTCGAGAGCAAACAGGGCCATTGAACAGGTGAATAAATGGATGGAAATCAAGAAACTGGCACCAGAAAAGACAGAAGCAGTATTGCTAACTGGACTAAGAAAAACGAAACCCATCACATTTAAAATAAAAAGAGAAAAAATAACCCCAAAGGAATCGCTAAAATATCTAGGTGTAACCTTTGACAATAGCCTATCCTTTATTCGCCATATCACCACAGTGCCAGCCAAAGCATTTAAAACTGCAGCAGCGCTAGATAAATTAATGCCCAACGTAGGAGGACCCCGCAGTAGTAAGCGAAAACTTCTTTGCTCGGTAGTTCACTCCACAATGCTCTACGCAGCCCCAATTTGGGCAAAGGCTCTGAGAAAACAAGTTATTCGACAAAACTTGGTAACCGTTCAAAGGATAATGGCGCTAAGAGTATGCTGTGCTTACCGGACTGTCTCTAGGGATGCTGCCCTAGTGTTAGCCGGCATACCACCCATAGAATTAATGGCAGAAGAGAGGGTAGAAGTCTACAATGGCAGATCAAACGGCGATGGCACACAGGCCGACAAAAAGGCTCTAGCGAAGGCCCGAATGTACCAGGCCTGGCAAAATCAATGGAGCCTATCCACTAAGGGATACTGGACCAGAATCCTAATCCCTGATGTGGAGCGTTGGGCAACTAGAAAACACGGCGAAACAAATTTTTACGTCACCCAAGTTTTGAGCGGACAATGCTGTTTCAGGAACTTTCTCCATAGCATCGGTAGGGCCACACATTGCCTCTGTATTTACTGTGGACTCACAGACAGCGCGGCGCATACCGTTTTTGAGCGTGACAGGTGGATACCTGAAAGGGATAAATGGAAGGATAAGACTGGACAAACACTAGACCCATCAACTATGGTTGAACAAATGATCTCGTCGGAGGACTTATGGGCAGATACATCAAGCTTGATCCAAGATATCATGACAATAAAAATGCTAGACGAGCGGAAAGGGAAAGAAGCCGAGAAGATAAAAAATGCTAGTACCTGAACTCCTAATCACTGTAAGTGGAGGGGGGGTGTAAGGGCAACAGTATGCAGCAACATCTTGAAAGTTATGCGAAAAGCGGTCCCAAGATGCTTGTGATATTCCGAAGGGTCCACTTGCTAAGTTAACCTTGAGGTGCTTACTACGACCCCAAAAAAAAAAAAAAAAGTGTTGACTGTCGTCCGCGACAGACGTGTTACTAGAGTTCGCTTAGAAGTGTGATAAATAGTACGTGAAAACAGAAGTGTATCCCAAAACTTAGGTGTTTGGCCCCAAGTAGGGTAGCACATACTGTATTTCTTATTCAAATTGTGTGTTTGAAGTGAGGAAAAGGACTCAATACTAGGTTATATGTGATTATGACATAAAGTTAGGTTATAAACAATTAAGACATAATATTAGAACTTAGTTTAAGATTAGAATTTGTGTAGAGAGTACCGGTGCTCTTGTATCATCTGTGCTGATAACTGTAAGAAAAAGGATTCAAATTATTATTAATAACAATCAGTTTTGCTGTTTCCACGTGGGGATAACCCTAATAAATAAACAAACACTTTTGTTTACTTGCTTGTTATATTGTAGTTTCATACCTAAATTTCAAACAGCTGGTGGGTTTTATCGTCGAGTCGTTAAACGACTACGAGCTGGTTGATTCAGATCGAGTTCGAATCCGAGCGGATTCTGCCTTTTTATTAATTTGTATTAGAGCCTATTCATGGAAACAGAGGCAGGTTTTTGCTTCTAATAATGGAAAGCCTTGGAGAAATAAAAAATGAGTAAGCAGGAGAAAATCCGTTCCAAAAAAGGGAAGGATTGAAAAGAGATTTTGAGCGAGGATCGAACAACAATAACCGATAAGGCCAGTACGCCCGTCCGGCGGTCAGCCTCCTTTACGGGTGCTATCTGTACAGGAAAATCTCCACCGCAGGGCGATACTTCTCCAAGGGAACACACTGCAAAAAGGAAGCGAATAAACCCAGATGGACAGAAACAGTGTACATATAATGACAAAGATTTACATTTAGAGAAATCTAACAGTAACGCAGATATAAGAAGAGCCGCAGAAAATCTGTGGATATTAACAGATAAAATGGGCAAAATATTCGAGAAGGTACAAAAAAACTCGGAAAAGGAAACGACACCCACTAGAAATCAGAATAACACACACGACTGTAGTACAGAAACAGAACCAACTAGCCCAGAACTAACTGAAAACAAAGAAAAAGAAGCTTGATGGAGCCATATAATGAAATAGAAAGGGGAAATTCATATTAAGAATTTCAGGAAGTTGCAGAAAAAATCTGGCCCCGGGCAGCTTTCAAAAGAGTAAAAATAGGAACGGGAAACATACAGTTAGCATTACTCGACTGGTACTTCTGGTCTGGTGTGTGGCCGACAACATGAATCCAGAAGAGGAGTGCGCCAAGCATTATGCAACAAGTACATGAGATCAATTGAGCTAGAGAGCCAGACAAATCAGCCTGGCAATGTAGTCTACCTAATACACTCCATAGGAGTCCCAACAGAAAATGGAGAGATCAAAATAACAAATCGTTATATATACCCGCTGAATGTTAAAAAAACAGGTGAGGAAGAAGCAGACAAAACAATCATCCTGCCACAGACATTTGACAGTCTACAAAAGCTAAAACAGCTAACTGAAACGCACACCAGGAAGAAATTGGCATTCGCTAAATCAATGGTAGCAGAATGGCCAACTTTATTAAAGATGATAGACTATTCATTTGCCGGGACAGATATTGATATAAGAGTGTTTTTGCCCCAAGGACCAGCAGAGCCAGAAATAAAAATACCCAATGCACAGAAATGGACGGAAACTGCTAGAAAAAGTCGAAACAAGAAAGAAAATCGAGTGAAAAATTCAAAAGAGATGGTATCTCTTGAGGTGATAAGAGGTGATGCAATTACCACACTAGAAGAAGTAGAAGAAGCCATAAAATCTGCACTCGATAATAATGAAGGAGGTATCACAATAAAAAACATCCGACCCGGGTATGGGAATAGTCAGATTGCAACCGTCGCGCTTCCCATAAAATCAGAGAAGTCCCTCATCGAGAAAGGAAAGTTAAAGATTGGCTGGCTATATTGCATACTGAGTCGGGGAGAGGATAGATCTGGTAAGGTGCTATAAATGCTGGGAGACCGGCCATGTTTCAAGCACATGTAAAGAACCACACAAACAGAAGATGTGCCTACGATGCGGCCAAGAGGAACACCAAGCGAGGGACTGCAAATAGGAAAAGTACTGCCCAATTTGCAAGTTGACTGGTCATTAGTCGTACTCCGGAACATGTACAGAATACAAAAAAGCTCTGTAGGAGGAACTTAGATTGAGACGGCAAGGAAACAACAATAATCATCCAAGTCAATATAATGCGATGTCGTGCAGCACACGATCTGCTAACCGCAACAGCCGCAGAGCTGAAAGCGGACATAATAATAGTGAGTGAACCTAACAAAAAACTTGCAGCTAGGGCAAATTGGTTCATGGGCGAACAAAAGGATGCAGCGGTATGGATAAAGAACCGAAAACTACCAGTTATAAGAACAGGCCGAGAACCAGGATTTGTCTGGGTCGAGTTGCCCCAATTTATATTTATAATTAAAATTTATAATCTACTTTTCTTCCAATGCAAAATCCGAACAGTTGTCCCAATCCCTAGAAGCTCTAAGTCATAACATCAGGAACCAAGGAAAAAAGTTATAAAAAGTTATTGCGGGCGATTTCAACGAAAAAACCTAAGTCCCCCTATTGGGGTTCCTCAGGCATGGATAAGAGAGGAAACCTGGTATCGGATTGGGCTGCGGAACTAGATCTATTGGTACAAAACCAGGGAAATGATACTATCTACACGTTTGGGCGAGGAAACTCTCAGTCCATTATAGATATCGCGTTCTGCAATAACTTAATCGCAAGCAAGCTCCAGGGCTGGAGAGTTCTGGACAAGGAATCCTTAAGTGACCAGCGCTACAGCATACAAGAAATCAAAAGGTCAAAAGAAATAGCACCCCTATCAAGAACTAGGTGGACAATAAAGCACTTGAATGAGGAAAAATTAAAGAATGCCTAACTCAAGAACTAAGCAATAGCGACACAAAAAGTGCAGATATTCTGGTTCAGGCGATGCACAAAGCATGTAAAAACTCAATAACTGGGGAAGGACGACCAAAAATAAAAAAGACAACATACTGGTGGACCGAGGAAATTTCGAGCATTAGAGCTGCTTGCACCGCTGCTAGGAGGAAGTACCAACGCCTAAAGACAAAACATGCTGATAGCGAATTTACCAAAGATGCAAGTCAGGTATATAAGAGCCGAAGGAAGGAGTTGCGGCAGTTAATAAACAAAACTAAGCAGGAGCAGTGGAAAAAACTATGTTCTGAGTTAGAAAATGGCACATGGGGGAAAGTCTTCCAAATCATAAGATTTGCTCACAAATTCCAGCATTAACAATAGAAGCAGTACGTAGAGTAGCTGATGTGCTCTTTCTGAAGTTCTCCTTTTATTCTGCTTAGTAAAAGTTGCTCTAAGAGTTTTTCCGACACATCCAGTAGGCAAATAGGTCTATAGGATGTGGCGTTCCCTATTTATTTATCTCTGTTATCAGTCTTCTGTATATATATATATATATATATATATATATATATATATTTATACATATATATATATATATATATATATATATATATATATATATATATATATATATATATATATATAATATATTTTGCGATGTGTATGCGTCATTATTTATAATAAAATATACTAAATGTATTTTATATTGATACTCATTTTACGCAAGCATTATACCATTGGGCATTTTTTTATGGAAGTGCGGTTTAATAGAAAATAGGTTAATAATTATATATTTTCTTATTTGCGTATTTTCATTATTCATTTAAAACAGCTATTGTAAAACATTATATATCTTCTTATTTTTTAAGGAATTGTGTAATTTAAAGTAAACGTTTTTCACCTAGTATAGAATACAAATAACTTCTTTTGATTAAAATAAAAAGCCTCTCAACGTAAAAGGAATACCGAATTATAGTTTTCCCACAAAATGTTTCATCTCTACAAACGCAATTTAATTTCGTAATAACAACATTATTAAATTTTATGGTGATTATTCCCATCCATGTTGGTGTGAGATGGAGTGTGATTACATTACGCAAACCGTCCATTTCGCGTTTGTTTCACTTTCGGTCTCTGTGTAAAAATTGCAACGGGGGACGGACCGATTTCAGATTCTGTGCACGTGAAGATGCAGTGGCCCTCCTCTCTCTACGGCCATACAAAAGCCTTAAAGCATTGAGTCTTGGTCATTGGTTGGTATTCAATCAAATATTTCCAATATAATATTTGTTTTTATGTTTTTAAAAACTGTTTATTTAAATAACATTTTAATTGAATTATTTAGAATCATAAATTTGCAAAATTAGTTAATTTGAGCGGATGTTAAGACCGGTCTGTCTGTTGGTTGTGAGGTCTGGTCCTGTTTGGTCTTGTGTGGTCTTGACTGGTCCTGTCAGGACTTGTATGGTCTTGTATGGTCTTGTCTGGTTTAGTCTGGTTTAGTCTGGTCTTGCCTGGTGTTGTCTAGTCTTGTCTGGTCTTGTCTGGTCTTGCTTGGTCTTCTCTGGTCTTGTCTGGTCTTGTCTGGTCTTGTCTGGTCTTGTCCGGTCTTGTCTGGTCTTGTCTGGTATGATTTTGTGTGTTCTTGTCTAGTCTTGTCAAGTCGTCAATGTTCTTGTCTGGTCATGTCCGATCTTGTCTGGTCATGTCTGGTCTTTTCAACTCTTGTCTGGTCTTATATGGTCTTGTATGGACTTGTCTCGTCTTGTCAAGTCTTGTCTGGTCTTGTGTGGTCATCTCTTGTCTTGTCTTGTCTTGTCTGGTCTTGCCTGGTCTTGTCTGGTCTTGTCTGGTCTTGTCTGGTCTTGTCTGGTCTTGTCTGGTCTTGTCTGGTCTTGTCTGGTCTTGTCTGGTCTTGTCTGGCCTTGTCTGGTCTTGTCTCGTCTATTCTGGTAGTGTCTGGTGCTGGCTGGTCTTGTCTAATTTTGTCTGGTCATGTCTAGCCTTGTCTGGTCCTGTCTGGTCTTGTCTGGTCAGGTCTTACCTGGTCTTGTCTAATCTTGCCTGATCTTATCCGGTCTTGTCTGGCCTACTCTGATCTTGCCTGCTCTTATCTGGCCTCTGTCTGCCTCTTCTCTGGTCTTGTCTGTCCTTGTCTGGTCTTGTCTGGTCTTCTCTCGTTTTGTATGATCTTGTCTGATTTTGTCTGGTCTTATCTGGTCTTGTCTGGTCTTTTATGGTCTTGTCTGGCCTTGTCTGGTCTTGTCTGGTCTTGTCGGGTCTTGTCTGGTCTTGTCTGGTCTTGTCTGGTCTAGTCTGGTCTTGTCTGGTCTTGTCTGGCCTTGTCTCGTCTTGTCTGGTCTTGTCTGGTCTTGTATGGTCTTGTCTGCTCTTGTCTGGTCATGTCTGGTCTTGTCTGGTCCTGTCTGGTCTTGCCTGGTCTTGTCTGGTCTTGTCTGGTCTTGTCTGGTCTTGTATGGTCTTGTCTGGTCTTGCCTGGTCTTGTCTGGTCTCTTCTGGCCTTATCTGGTCTGGTCTTGTCTTTTATTTTCTGGTCTTATCTGGTTTTGTGTGGTCTTGTCTGACCTTGGCTGGTCTTCTCTGGTCTTTTCTGGTCTTTTCAACTCTTGTCTGGTGTCGTCTGGTCTGGTCTGGTCTAGTCTGATCTTGTCTGGTCATGTCTGGTCATGTCTGCTCTTGTCTGGTCTTGTCTCGTCTTTTCAACTCTTGTCTGGACTTGTCTGGTCTTGCCGGGGCTTGTCTGGTCTTGTCCGGTCTTGTCTGGTCTTATGTAGTTTTTCTGAACTTGTCTCGTCTTGTCATGTCTTGTCTGGTCTTGTCTGGTCTTGTCTGGTCTTGTCTGGTCCTGTCTGGTCTTATCTGGTCTTGTCTCGTCTTGTCTTATCTTGTCTGGTCTTGTCTGGTCTTGTCTGGTCTTGTCTGGTCTTGTCTGGTATTGTCTGGTCTTGTCTGGTCTTGTCTGGTCTTGTCTGGCTTTGTCTGGTCTTGTCTCGTCTATTCTGGTAGTGTCTGGTGCTGGCTGGTCTTGTCTAATCTTGTCTGGTCATGTCTAGCCCTGTCTGGTCCTGTCTGGTCTTGTCTGGTCAGGTCTTACTAATCTTGCCTGATCTTATCCGGTCTTGTCTGGCCTACTCTGATCTTGCCTGCTCTTATCTGGCCTTGTCTGGTCTTGTCTGTCCTTGTCTGGTCTTGTCTGGTCTTCTCTCGTTTTGTATGATCTTGTCTGATTTTGTCTGGTCTTATCTGGTCTTGTCTGGTGTTGTCTGGTCTTGTCTGGTCTTGTCTGGTCTTGTCTGGTCTTGTCTGGTCTTGTCTGGTCTTGTCTGGTCTTGTCTGGTCTTGTCTGGTTTTGTCTGGTCTTGCTTGTATTGTCTGGTCTTGTCTGGTCTTGTCTGGTCTTGTCGGGTCTTGTCTGGTCTTGTCTGGTCTTGTCTGGTCTTGTCTGGTCTTGTCTGGTCTTGCCTGTTGTGTTCTAGTTTTGTTTGGTCTTTTATGGTCTTGTCTGGCCTTGTCTGGTCTTGTCTGGTCTTGTCTGGTCTTGTCTGGTCTTGTCTGGTCTTGTCTGGTCTTGTCTAGTCTTGTCTGGTCTAGTCTGGTCTTGTCTGGTCTTGTCTGGTCTTGTCTGGTCTTGTATGGTCTTGTCTGCTCTTGTCTGGTCATGTCTGGTCTTGTCTGGTCCTGTCTGGTCTTGCCTGCTCTTGTCTGGTCTTGTCTGGTCTTGTCTGGTCTTGTATGGTCTTGTCTGGTCTTGCCTGGTCTTGTCTGGTCTCTTCTGGCCTTCTCTGGTCTGGTCTTGTCTTTTATTTTCTGGTCTTATCTGGTTTTGTGTAGTCTTGTCTGACCTTGGCTGGTCTTCTCTGGTCTTTTCTGGTCTTTTCAACTCTTGTCTGGTGTCGTCTGGTCTGGTCTGGTATAGTCTGATCTTGTCTGGTCATGTCTGGTCATGTCTGCTCTTGTCTGGTCTTGTCTCGTCTTTTCAACTCTTGTCTGGACTTGTCTGGTCTTGCCTGGGCTTGTCTGGTCTTGTCCGGTCTTGTGTGGTCTTATGTAGTTTTTCTGAACTTGTCTCGTCTTGTCATGTCTTGTCTGGTCTTCTCTGGTCTTGTCTGGTCCTGTCTGGTCTTATCTGGTCTTGTCTCGTCTTGTCTTATCTTGTCTGGTCTTGTCTGGTCTTGTCTGGTCTTGTCTGGTCTTGTCTGGTCTTGTCTGGTCTTGTCTGGTCTTGTCTGGTCTTTCCTGTTCTAGCCTAGTCTTGCCTGATATTATCCGGTCTTTTCTGGCCACGTGTGATCTTGCCTGCTCTTATCTGGCCTTGTCTGGTCTTGTCTGGTCTTGTCTGGTCTAGTCTGGTCTTGTATGATATTGTACGGTCTTGTCTGGTCTAATCTGGTCTTTTCTGGTCTTGTCTCGTCTTGTCTGGTCTTGTCTGGTCTTGTCTGGTCTTGCCTGGTCTTGTCTGGCCTTGTCTGGTTTTGTCTGGTCTTGTCTGGTCTTGTCTGGTCTTGTCTGGTCTTGTCTGGTCTTGTCTAGTATTGTCTGGTCTAGTCTGTTCTTGTCTGGTCTTGTCTGCTCTTGTCTGGTATTGTCTGGTCTTGTCTGGTCTTGTCTGGTCTTGTCTGGTATTGTCTGGTCTTGTCTGGTCTTGTCTGGTCCTGTCTGGTCTTGTCTGGTCTTGTCTGGTCTTGTCTGGTCTTGTCTGGTCTTGTCTGGTCTTGTCTGGTCTTGTCTGGTCTTGTCTGGTCTTGTTCGGTCTTTTCTGGTCTTATCTGGTCTTGTCTGGTCTTGTCTGGTTTTGTCTGGTCTTGTCTGGTCTTGTCTGGCCTTGTCTGGTCCTCTCTGGTCTTGTCTGGTTTTGTCTGTTCTTGTCTGGTCCTCTCTGGTCTTGTCTGGTCTTGTCTGGTCTTGTCTGGTCTGGTGTGGTCTTGTCTGGTCTTGCCTGCTCTTGTATGGTCTTGTCTGGTCTTGTCTGGTCTTGTCTGGTCTTGTCTGGTCTTGTCTGGTCTTGTCTGGTCTTGTCTGGTCTTGTCTGCTCTTGTCTGGTCTTGTCTGGTTAGGTCTTGTCTGGTCTTGTCTGGTCTTGTCTGGTCTTGTCTGGTCTTGTCTGGTCTTGTCTGGTCTTGTCTGGTCTTGTCTGGTCTTGTCTGGTCTTGTCTGGTCTTGTCTGGTCTTGTCTGGTCTTGTCTGGTCTTGTCTGGTCTTGTCTGGTCTTGTCTGGTCTTGTCTGGTCTTGTCTGGTCTTGTCTGGTCTTGTCTGGTCTTGTCTGGTCTTGTCTGGTCTTGTCTGGTCTTGTCTGGTCTTGTCTGGTCTTGTCTGGTCTTGTCTGGTCTTGTCTGGTCTTGTCTGGTCTTGTCTGGTCTTGTCTAGTCTTGTCTGGTCTTGTCTGGTCTTGTCTGGTCTTGTCTGGTCAGTGCTCCTAATTGCTCTGGGGAGTGTGGGACTACTCGCCTCAGTGGCTTGACTACCCACTAAAAAACCCATTCCTCAATTCTGACCCCTTGCGGGACTGCCTTCTCAGCATTACTTCGCTAGGGGTTTGCCTTTTGTTTATCTTATTCCTCTTTTTTTGCGATCCGTTTCGTCGTTTTCTTTTGCTATTATGACAGATGTTGCTAGCTTCTCCACAGCGTCCCAGCATTCTCTGCTTTGTAGCATTGTCTCCTGTAGGTTTTCAGACGTCAGCTTTCCATCCACCGTTATTTCCATTTCTATCCGTTGTTTCGCCCATCTGGGGAAGTTGAAAAATGTATGGAGGCAATCATCCACCAGGTCCGGGCAGTACACACAATTTTCGGTCTCCCTCAGATGTATGCGATAGAGGTATGTCATGAAGCTACCATGTCCGAGCAGCAGTTGCGAGAGAAAGTAATTTACTTCTCCGTATCCTCGTGTCACCTATGGTTCTATGAGCGGGATGATTCGTTTTGTCCAGACCGCACATCCGTTTTCCTGGTTCCATCTTGTCTGCCATTCGTGCATAGTGTCTTCTCTAATCCGACCACTGCTCTCCTCCCCTTCAAGTGTGCGTCTGCGGCTCGCCCTTGTTCCCTTAACATTTATCATTAGCCTTATCAACTGTTCTACCGTTTGGCTTACATTTTTTGCTGTTTCCTGCAAGTGCGTATACATCTTTAGGTCTTTATCCATTCGTATGCCCAAATATTTTATACTTTTTTTTGTTTTAATTGTCGTATTTTTAAAACCTATGCTCATCTCAGATAAGGTCCTTCTCCCCACCAGTACGAATGCTTCGGATTTTTCTGGCGCAATTTCAAGACCCATTTCTTCCTGCTCCTGGTCTATGATATTAAGCGACCAATCCACTTTTCGTTTCAGGTACTACGCATTGCCATCTATCACCACTACTGCCAATTCGTCCGCGTATGCCACGAGGTGAGTTCCCTCCGGGATGACCTGTCGTAATATGCAATCCATAATGTGGGACCCAAGACAAAGCCTTGCGGCACCCCGCTGCTTACGTCGATTTTTTTGCTTTTCCCTATTTCTATTTTCCTGTCTCTAAAATAGTTTCCAATCAGACGTACTAAGTATGCCGATATCTTTTGTTCTTCCAGCGTTTTCAAAATCTCAGACCACGGTGCACTGTTAAAATCATTTCGTATGTCTAGTGCCACCATTGTCGCTAATTTCTTATGTCGGTAGGAAGAGGCGGAAGCAAACCTTGCTAGCTCTTGCATTTTCCTGACAGCATCGACAGTTGATCTGCCTTTTCGGAAGCCATATTGTTGTTCAGACAGGGCGCCTTTTTCTTCAAGCTCTTGTTGCAGTCTGTTTCTTATGATGCTCTCCCATAATTTCCCTGGTACATTTAGTAAGCATAGAGGTCCAGATTTGCTGGAATCTCTCCTCTCTCAGTAGTCTATTCAGGCATGCTCTACAGGTCTCTTCGTGATTTTCTAGCACTATTCTAAATATTTCCGGAGTTATCCCGTCCGGCCCAGGTGCTTTTCCATTTTTCATTTGGGTAACCGCAATCCTTAATTTCTCTGCTGATATTTCCTGTACTATCTCGTCGGTTTCTTTCTTCTCTTGTCGGGTCCAGCGTAACGGCCGGTGAGTTGGGAAGAGTTTATCCGCCCAATTCAGTTGTTTTTCTTCTTCTAGTGTATTATCGCCTCTCAGCATTTTGGTTTTCTTCATGCCGATCTGGTACGCTAGTCCCCAGACATCATCTTCCAGCTCCTTCACCATCAGCTCGTTCCACTTGTGTTGTTTGGCTTCTTGTATTACCTTCTTTAGGGAATCCTGGCACTATAGTTTACCCATAGCTGCTTGTCTGCATTCTCTCCATATGTGCTTCTACCTCTCGTGTCAAGGCGCCTTGCCCGTATACACTGTCGTCTGCTCTCTGCTATCCCCTCATGCCACCAGTAAACAGCTGGCTTACTTCCCATCTTTCCCTTATACTTGGTAAGTACTTCAATACAGGTTTTTTCTACAGCATTTATCAGGAAGTTTTCGTCTTCTGGGAGCCATGCATTATTATTTAATTGCCTTTTTAGTGTCTCTTTGGACTTGTCTAGATCACCCGCATTTATTTTCCATTTTTTTGTGGTGCATTCCTCTTGCTGATTTTCTTTTCCGAGTTTTGTGCTACTTGTCAGTGTAAACTCTATATATTTGTGATCCTACAGGGTCTCTGTTTCTTTTAGTACTGCCCAGTCCATCATGTTGTCACATGTTTCTTTCCCTGCCATCGTTATATCGATAATTGAGCTATGGTTTCTCCGTTCGAAGGTGGCCTCATTTCCCGCATTGCAGATTATCAGATCGTGTTGTGCCAGAAAGTCCAATAGAAGATTTCCTCTCTCATCCTATGTATCCGAAACGCACGCATAGGCCTTTGAGTTAAAGTCCCCGCCCACCAGGATCCGTTTCTTTTTTTGACGTTTGCCAATGTAATCGCCTAATTCGCTTAGGAAATTTTCAAATTCGCACCTCTGGCAGTTAGGCGATATGTAGCAGCTGTAGTGTATACCGTATGCCGTTTCGATTCGTAATCTTTTGCCCGCGGTCAGTTATTCTTATTTTGCCCAGTACTCCTATATTCTCCAACATTCCTACGTCTTTGTTTGCATCGGTATTCCATCTTATTGTCCCATTTTTATTTGGCTCGCTACCCATTATTACGTCTGCTTCCCTTTCAGCTGCTGTTTTAAATGCTAGATCCATTGCACCTTGGCTCCTGTTTAGGCTTATTTGTAGAAATTTTATTTTTTGTCTCTGTCCTCAGTGCGCCTTGTCGTCTTGCTATATGTATTTTGGGTGTTCATTGTTTGTTAGTTTGATGCTCTGGTCTCAGTTTTCTTACTTCTCTTCTGTTGGTTTGCTAGGGCTTCCCTAAATTTCTTGCACCTGCCCACTCCTGCTCGGTGGCCAGTTTCCTCGCAAAGGGGGCATTCTGGTTGGTTTTCGCATACCCTTGAGTTATGTCCTTGTTTGCCACAATTATAGCAAGCTTCGGATCTATCTACCTCACTCTGGCATTCCTTCACCCGGTGGCTATAGCTCCAGCACTTATAGCATCGGGGGACGTCCACCCTCTCTTGTACTTTGCATCTGCTCAGCCCTACCCTTAATAACTCTTTTGTCATAAGCGTGTCGTGGTCATCTTTCCCTACCATGACAGTCACCGCTTGTGTGCTTCCGTAGCTTGGTCTTAAGTTCCCCACTTTCCATCTCATCGGGTCTATCGTACCGGTTAGGCCAAGCTCTGTGGCTAATGCCTCGGCCACATCATTTTTGTTGCCATTAGGTCCAGTCCCTTTATGTGTACTGCTTGTTTGTTTTCGCTGGAGATATTTCTTACTTTGACCCACCGCGTCCCTGTCCGTGACTATAAGCAGGCTTCCATTTTTTGAGCTTCTGAGACTCCTGATTATTTTAGCCTCTGCCGTGCCATTCATGACTGTCTTCAGTTCATCTAGTAGCGTCATATATTCTCCCTTCTGTCCAGTGATAGTTATGGCGAACGAATCTCTTTCCTTCTTGTTTTGTCCGGTTCGCTCTGCTTCGTTTTCTCCTTGTCTCGTTTCTTTGGGCGTGTAGATTTCTACTTCAACCTCCCGACCTAAGAACACTGTTTGGGTCATTTTCCTCATTTTATACGTATCCATAAACCTGGTTCTGTGTAGGATAACCTTTCTCACGTTGTCGCTTTCTGCTTCCATCCTCAAGTTTATTAAGTGATCCCACATGTTCTTGTCTGTCCCGACTGTTTTTAAGACCAAGCTTTGTCTGTCCCGTCTGTTTTTTGCCATCCTCCTTGTTCTTTGGGTTTGTTCGTTTCCTCGCCCAATTCTTATCGTATTCTCAAAGATTTCAAAATCTTTTGTTGGATTACAGAGTGCTGGAAATCTGTCGCAGTATATTCTTTGTATGCTTCTCTCCATTTTTTCATCATCTGGCTCTACGAGTACGCATTTCATTGTCCCTTCATCATCCGTGGTTATGGGATTTCCCACAACCACCTTTACGTTCTCGAATACCTCTTCCTCCCATGGTAGACTTCCTGCTTCCTTAAAGTCCTCCAGCGTCTCTATGTCTTGTATTATTTTTCTCGTGATCTTTTTGGTGCAATTTCCCCACAAAATCTGTTTTTTTTTTCGAGCTTTGCAATCCGTTCTTGGGCATCCTTCAGAAGCTCACAAAGCCTCTGACTTCCTTATTTTCTGACTTCAGCTCCGCTTCTACGTTATTGACCTCTTTTGTCGCACGTTTATTTGCGCAGTCTCCCTGCTCCCCTGCTATGCACTTCGTCCTCACTGTTATCTTCCTCTTTTGTTAAAAAGTTCCGTACCCTGCCCGAGGTCATTTTGTTCGCGCTGTCTCTTAGTTTATTTAACGCTTCTTTAATCTCCCTCTTAGTATTTATGTTTACCTTAGTCAATTTTTGTAGTTCTATTATATTCTTTGGCACTATGTCGAGAAGCTCCTGCAGTGTACGCGCTTTCTTCCGTTTTTTTTCCTCATTTTCCTTTATTTTGCTTCTTTTCCTTTTTTGGCCTCCATCCTGAGCTCAGGGGAACTATCGGTGCTTGTGGCATTTTCATGTATCTCCTGTTCAGATTCCTTTCCTTGTTCGCTGTCAAGGGCTGTTACTTTCCAGAGCTGGAATACGTTCTATGTTTGCGCTCTCTCTTTTTTATTTACCCGTTCCGTACTTTGCTGCCTGTTTTTTGTTGGCGGTGTCTTTTTAATACAGCTTGTTTTCCCGAAGATTTGCCACTCTTATGGTATGCTCTCCTCCGGGTTTTCCGTAACTTTGTCTGTCGCTGGGCCCACCTTTCCGCCCCGTCCACTCGTAGCCATCTCCATATCCATGTTCATTGCCTTGTTGTCACCATTAACTCCTCCGTCGATAGTAGCGGTAAGCGCTCCTCCCTCCGTATTCCGTGGAGCAGCACCTGACAAGAGTTTGTAAGGTGACGGGATTCCCTCTGTCTGGGTAGCCGCCCGGGGATTTTGTTTCTTGTTCGCCATTTCTTACTTTTGGGGTTATTTTTTTGTTCTGAGTGAGTCCCCCGCCCTCAATACAACCGCAATCCGGGTCCCGATGCTTTTCCAGAATCGTCATCTGCTGTTTCGAGAACCTTCCATCCCTTTACCAGATCGTGTCCGTGTCAGTCAGCCAGATTCGTCATCGATGTTTTTTATTCCTGGAGGCTTTCTCCTCCGTTGCGCTATTATTTGGTCAACGGTGGCTGTTTTATTTGACCACTACCCGCCGCCAAGCCGGAGAGGGCGTTCCCTAACTATCCGCCACCTGTGAGACGCGCCCAGTAGGATTTTGGCTTCTCCCCTGGGTATCGGTCTTGTCTGGCATAGTCTGAACTTTCCTGCTCTTATCTGGCCTTGTCTGGTCTTGTCTGGTCTTGTCTGGTCTTGTCTGGTCTTGTCTGGTCTTGTCTGGTCTTGTCTGGTCTTGTCTGGTCTTGTCTGGTCTTGTCTGGTCTTGTCTGGTCTTGTCTGGTCTTGTCTGGTCTTGTCTGGTCTTGTCTGGTCTTGTCTGATCTTGTATTATCTTGTCTGATCTTGTATTATCTTGTCTGGTCTTGTCTGTTCTTATCTGGTCTTGTCTGATCTTGTCTGGTCATGTCTGGTCTTGTCTGGTCTTGTCTAGTCTTTTCTGGTCTTGCTGGTGTTGTCTGGTCTTGCCTGACCTTGTCTGATCTTGTCTAGTATTGTCTGGTCTTGTCTGGTCTTGTCTGGTCTTTTCTGGTCTTGTCTGGTCTTGTGCGGGCTTGTCTGGTCTTGTCTGGTCTTATCTGATCCTGTCTACTTTTAATGGTCTTGTCTGGCCTTGTCTGCTTTTGTCTGGTTTGTATGGTCTTGCCTGGCCTTGTCTGGTCTTGTCTGGTACTGTATGGTCTTGTCAGATCTTGTTTGGTCTTGTCTGCTCTTGTCTGGTCTTTTCTGGTCTTGTCTGGTCTTGTCTGGTCTTGTATGATCTTGTCCGGTCTTGTCTGGTCTAATATGGTCTTTTCTGGTCTTGTCTCGTCTTGTCTGGTCTTGTCTGGTCTTGGCTGGTCTTGTCTAGTCTAGTCTGATCTTATCCGGTCTTCTCTGGCCTTGTCTGATTATGTCTGCTCTTATCTGGCCTTATCTGGTCTTGTCTGGTCTTATCTGGTGTTGTCTGAACTTATCTGGTCTTGTCTGGTCGTGTCTGGTGTTGTCTGGTCTTGTGTGGTCTTGTCTAATTTGGCTGCGCTTTGTCTTTTCTGGTCTTGTTTTGTCTGGTTTGTATAGTCTTGTCTGGACTTGTCTGGCCTAGTCTGGTCCTGTCTGGTCTTGTCTGTTGTTGTCTGGTCTTGTATAGATTTATCTGGTCTTGTCTGGTCTTGTTTGAACCCGCCTGGTCCTGTCTGGTCTTGTCTTGGCTTGTCTTGTCTTGCCTACACTTACCTTAATTTAATTATTTTACTATTAATGATACACTATGACAATTTTGAAGCGATAATTCAAAATCGAAACCACGTCTTTGGATTTATGTCGAATATAATTAATTATTAAACCTTATATAATTTATCAGTGTATTAACATCATTAATTAACTTATTACAACAGATATTGATAGAGAAAGTATCCTTATCTCCTCAGTTTGTTGTTTACTAATTATAAGCATTTTTCTTATATATTGTTATGAGCCTAACAGTAATTAATTACTATTAATATTGGAGAGATTGATTCTCTTCTTTGTTAAAATAATATTTCATACCGGTAATCGAGAAAGTTTTAAGAACAGATTGTTGATTTTTCCAAGGAGGGAAGTCATATTATCAAAATAAATTTGAAAATGTTTATTCAGAATGTCACATCGGGCACATTATAGTGAAGAATAGTTTTTATTAGGCATTTTTGAAGTACAGGCACATTAACCATAGCGCAATATTGCACAAAGAAACGTGGTTTAGTGATTAATATATTTTTTATATTAACACCACAAAAATCACAAAGTAGTTTTTTATGGGACCTAAACCAGCTATTCTCAACCGCTTGTCCGGCGGACCACCAGTGGTCCGCGAAGAAATTTTACTAGTCCGCGGACAATTTTTTCTATCCGCGAAACAAATTTACTTATCAAGAAAAAAAAAATTTGTTAAAATTTTGATTTATAAAATTACGAAATACAAATATCTTAAACTAATTTTAATTCTATGTGATTTATGATTAGTATATATCTTTACATTTAAATATTATTGTAAGTAAATGATATGTCACAATTAACATATGTAGTAATACCTAAAAATTTGTTGTTAAAAAAATATCACTGGTCCGCGAATTTTTTTTTTATTTTACTGGTCCGTGGGCCAAAAAAGGTTGAGAAACGCTGACCTAAACTATAATATTGAAAATATTTCTAAATTCATGCAAAAGAATTCAAAGAATTCTAAAGAAGAAATCTATAAACCGACAGAAAAATCTACATACAGACTTAAATTGCAATTATGGTACGGCGCCGTAAAACAAGGATAATAATAAAATTTATTGAATGATTTCGAAAAGGTCACATTAAATGAGTTTCAGTAATAGATTATATCGTGGAAATAAACTACTACAACACAGTGGCGGCTCGTGGATCATGTTTGTGGGAGGGCTGGAAAAAATTATAATAAAAAGTATTTCTACGAGTTGAAAAACCCACATTTTCATTGACATATACATATTGGATTTTTTAATTCAACCTGTTAACCAATTATGCTTCATATAAATGTTAAAATTAAGTTTTCGGTCATAATTATTTGAACGACTTTGTGACACTGGACAAATATTTAAATCTGGAGTTAACCGTCCTAATGATTTGATTTAAATTTTTTCTTGAAATTCCAGTCGCGCAAAGTTGATCTTTTGCAAATGCGTAATAGAATTTTTTCCTTCGTTCATTTCTATAAAAATGTAATTAAAATTAAATTTAAAAATTAAATTCAAAAATAACTACCTTACTTTTTATGTGTATAGCTAAGAACTACTTATTTATTAATACTTTGTTTTAAATTGTCCACTTTTCAATTGTCCACCAATTAATTGTCCACTTAAGGTTCTTTGCCGTTGCCGAAACTCGAGTTCTTAGAAACAAGCTCATAAAATGCCTAAAATACAGGGTGCGGACTGCAATGTTTGCAGCTCACGGTATACATATTACAAAAACGTATACGGGGGGGGGGGGGGGAACGTATGGGGGTAAACAGCTCAATACACTAACTACGCGGCGATACTCGGTCTGCACTGACTGCAGCCCGAGATATGAATATACAACCGCACTAAATTACACAATACACACATACAGAGCACCTATCGAGGTATTTATTACTTACAAATCAAAAAATAAATATACTACGAACTGAAAAATATGTTTTTGTAAAATAATTGTATACTAATGGAATACTTTATAATAATTAAAAAAATTTTTTCATTTTGGCGGGAGGTCTGCAGCACTGCAGCCCTTATGGGCGAGCCGCCACTGCTACAACAATAGTTTTGCCGATGATCAATAATTGATTAACTTTATTGTCGACAATAGTAATAAGCAGAAATGGCAAAAGCAGTATGAACTAGTTTATAAACATGAAAAATAGATTATTTAAACCGTAAAAATAATGCATTAAATTTTATTATTTTCAAATATATCTAAATGTAATGTAATTATACTATCCATGAAATAAAACCTGTACTAAAGAAGTATACGAGAAGTATTTGAAACTCAAAAGTAAATTGTTTGTTTATATATATATATATATATATATATATATATATATATACAGAATAATATTTACACAGAAATACGAAGCATGCAATTCAGTAAACATTGACAATTAAGGGGCTATACCACTGTGACACTTAAAAAAATCGTTTTTAAAATCGTTTTTTTGGTCTTATTTCACAGTTCATACTTTCAAGTATATTCAGTGAAAATTTCAAGGCCGTACCTCTAATACTCCCCGAATGGCAGCCATCTAAAACGCATCCGCTCGCAGCGATAAAATTCTGCACCTGCCTGGAGGCGATAAATTTTTGGATTTGGAGGCAATACATTTTTGGAAAACTAATTTTTTTATATATTTCACTAAGTAGATCTTTATTTTCTGAATTCTTCTGAATTTTTCTGAATTCGTATGATTTTTTTCGGATTTTTCTTATATTCTTGAAAAATATTTTTTCGATCATTTTTCGAAATTGGAAAAAAAGTCAAAAAGACAATCAAAATCTGGGAAAATTTAGGCGAATTCTGAAAAATCAATTCATTTATTTGAAACAAAAAAGAATATGTTTTACAAAAAATTGTTAAAAAACATTTTAAAAAATCCATTTGTTAGAAACTTGTCAACATTATTATGATGTAAAAGCAATGTTTCCGACATCTTTAATATATATGAGATTTTTTTCATATTTTTTTCGTATTCGGAAGTATATGAGGTTGAGAAAATATAGGCCGAACGTCCTTAACTTTAAACGCGTTTTTCTCGAAATGGCATTTTTCAAACTTGCCCCTGTTGTAACTCAAAGAGAAATTATCCGATTTGCTTCATATTTGGTATGAGTACTCTTGAATATATTTACTATACCGTAAACTAGGATATTTTTGATTGGATGAAAATTGACAATTTGGCATTAAAAAAACGACCATTTCTTAGGCAAAAAAACTTACTTTCTTTTCATAACTCCGCCATTTTGTTGGAATTTGATATTTTTCGGTAATCCTAGTTCATGGTACACAAAATACCTTCTAGTTTAACGACAATTTTTTTTTCGGGTTCAGCTACTCAATAGGCTTCAAGGAGGGGGGCAGTGGAGGAACTTTTTTTTTGCACTTCCGTAGGCAGCGCATAAGTCGCTTGGATGTTAATATTTTTCTATGAAAAAATTATGTAATGAAGGTCAAATATAGCCAAATATGTTCTTAATTTTTTTTCTTCCAAAAAAATCACGAAAATCACATAAATTTTCATATAGCCCCTTAAATACCGCCGTAGTTAGTAAGCATGTAGTGAATAGCATCGGGTAAAGATCTAAAGTCCATACTTTTTAAGTATTTAATTTTAAAAGTTTCTTTGGAAAATTTGTTATTTGTGGGGTATTTAATATTATATTTCAAAATGTTTTTGTGTAATAGAGTTGTAGGTGACATATATAACTTACAAGCTCTTCAAAGTTTGCTTTTATATTTTTCTGTAGCCAGGGGGAATTTTTTTTTACTTTAGTTTTCAATATTAAAATTAAAAAATAAAATTAAGGTACGGATGAACAAAATTTCCTGAAATTATTTTCACTTCCATGATATATGCCATGGGTGGCACGGTATAACATGTACAATCGTTTTAAAACTATGTGACTCTGCAGATTACATATAATTTTAAACCTAAAATACTCATTTGCAGCTTAAACCAGAAAAAAATAATAGACTAATTTGTATGAGAAAATCTTAAAAAAAAATCCAAAAATAAAGCTATGATTTTGATTGATTTCGATCAGATTTGTGTCAATGGAATGTTTTAATTTAATCATCCAATAATTAAATAAAGTTATAATAAAATAATAAAGTTTGATTAAATTGTATTTTATGTAGAACGTAAAAAGCTGAGAAAATAAATTGGACAAATATATTTAATGAAATAGAATTTGGACATCAATGGGAGTAAATCTAGGCCATTATACTGTCGAGTGAAGTAAATGCCCAATAAAATAGGCTTTGGTAAATTAAAGGAGAAGTAATCGGCCTTATTAAACAGAGACGGCGGGAAGAGAAATAGTTTCGAGAAAATTAGTTCATCCATACGTCTTTAATATTGAAAATTAAGGAAAGATATTTTATCCCTGGTTACAGAAATGTATAAAAGGAAACTTTGAAGAGGTTGTAACTTATATATGTCACCTACAACTATATTACAGAGAAACATTTTAAAATTTAATGTTAAGAACCCAACAAATAACATATGTTTCAAAGAAACTTTTAGTCTTAATGATGTATAGACTTTTGATCTTTACTCGATAGGTTTTTAATAATAGATTGTTTAGATAAACTAAATCAATAAATACTAACAAACGCTTTTATTATGGTAGGTTACGAAATGGTAATATATTACAAACCATTGTATAACCTTTGGTTTAATACAGTTTAAAATAAAATAATATCGCAATCGATTGTGAAATTCGCTTATAACTGTTGTTTCCTTATTATTGAAGGGAATTGATAATCTACCGGCACATAAATGCTTTGCAATCAATTGACTGATTCTAAATCTGCGCCATAAATGAATGCGATTATGGAAATGAGGCGTTTTATTATTTTCAGTTGAAACAAAATTAAAAAAAGAACATAAATATATCCCTTAGTCGTGTTTTGGCCATTACATTTAATTTATAAACGCGATTAGTATTATAGGCATTAAAACACATTTCATATTATACAAACAGTTTTAAATAAATTGCGAATGGATTTATAAAATGTATACCGCTCTAAAAACATGCGTGTTTCGAAAATATGCTTGAGAAACATGATTTCCAACAACGAGAAAAGCCCGTCCCTATACACAAACTGAAAAAAATATACAACCAAAAGCTCTTGGGAAACGAAACGATTACACATTCTATCTCATAACCACAGCAATTATATTTTTAAAATATTACAATGAAATAACAGAAAAAAAAACAATAAATATTTAGTTACTAAACAATTTATGTTCTTTATTTTCGAGGAAATTAATAAACTTTTATATTATATTTATTTTGTGTATTATATAAATTACTAAAGTTATAACAAATTATATTAAGGATACAAAAATAAATATATTTAAACTTAATAAAGACGAAATATAGCCTAAATATATAAATATATTCAACCTGTTTGTAGCTCTATAATATTAAGACTACAACAAAATTCTCATGTAGAAATAACTACTTCCCTTGCTAATACCACGCAGGAAGTTGAATTATACAGCATTCCGTTTATCAATTATAAATTGGAATACACTTACATTAGAGTAGGGAAAGATCCTTCATTCTAAACCCACCTCCACCTCAGTCATGCGCATGCGCGATGACCTTTGACCCCTAACCTAACCTTGACCTTGGCCCCTAACCTTGACCTTGGACCGTCCGGTTTCGACTTCCGGTTTCGACTTCCGGTTTGGACTTCCGGTTTCGACTTCTGGTTTCCGGTTTCGACTTCCGGCCGCCATTTTCAGAACTTCCAGATGCGCGGGAAAATTCAAAAAATAGACGCGAGGCGGGGAAATTCAAAATTAGATCCTGTTGAGACAAATGAGGTGTGAAGTTGGTTGCATACATCAACGGGACTAAATACATGAGACTAGACAGACAAGGCTAGAGCCATGGGACTAAATACATGAGACTAGATAGACGAAGCTAAATTCATGAGACTAGATGCATGAAACTAGATACATGGAGCCAGACAGACGAAGCTAAAAACATTAGACTAGGCAGACGGGGCTAGATACATGAGACTAGATAGACGGGATTAGATACATGGAGGCTAGATACATGGGGGTAGATAGACGTGGCTAGATACATGAGACTAGTTAGAAAGAGACTAGAGAGACTGAACTAGAATATTTAAGGGATTGTTTAATTCAACTAAAATATATGTAAAGTTTCTTAAACTTGTCTGTGATTTAGATAGTATTAATTATTTAATATAAATAAAAAAGTATTTCAGCAATTAGGTTTAATTTTGAGTGAGAAATGGAATATATTGTTTCTTTTTCAGTTTACGTAATCAGTTTAGTATTTGAAGCTTTTAAATGTTTGAGAATGAAATAATAATATCCAATAATTTTTATTACAACTTCCACGGTAGAAAATGTTTATGTAACCACACGTCTAGATAGGACCGAGCGTCCAGCACTGATAACAATCCTGTTTCAACCTGTTTCAACCTGTCTCGACCTGTCTGTAAACATATGTGAAACAAATATATTAAGAAGCGCGGTTTAATTAATTTCTTGAAATTATCCCGTGATTAATTTTATAAACGTAATAAGATTTTAATTTAAATAAAGTTTAAGGGGTAGGATTATAAATGAATTTATTGCGTTGAGACCGAAAATGTACGCGTATTGCACGGAGGAGGATAAAGCGAATTTGCTCAAAAAGGCTAAAGGAGTTAAGAAGTGCGTAGTAGATAAAGATATCACTGGGGCCGATTATAAACAATGTATGTTTAGTGGCGAAGTTGTATATCGGCAACAGAATATTTTTAGAAGCTACAAACACACCATCTTCACAGTTCAGCAGAATAAAATCTCGCTAAGTAGTAATGACGATAAGAGATTCATCTGCTCAGATGGTTGCAGTACTTTAGCTTATGGTCATGGGCTTATCTCATAAAGTAATTTTCAATTTACCCCATAAGGTAATTTTCTGTATATTTAAATGTTTATTATTTACCTTCAACGCAATAAATTCATTCATAATGTGTATTTTTGTATTGTAGATAATGTATATTTTTGTATTGTAACTAATAATAATGTATAAATGTTTATATATTTATTCTTGTAATTTTAAATAATGCATATTTTTCTTATAATTGTTAATAATGTTTATATTTTTACTTTCATTATGTTATCTAAGTTTTCAACCTTAACGATAGAGAAATGTATTACTGATAAGAAATTAACTCGATACACAGGAAATAACAAACGTAGTCTTATCAATTCATTATTTTTAACAACGCAATATTTTCAATGTGTGACAAGGAGAAAACATGAAGAATAGAGATGTAAGATTTTAAAAATATATTGAAATAATTTTACTAATACAGGCCTCGAGAATGTTCGGGTTTTTTGTTTCGGGTTTCGAGAATGTTCGGAGCATTGATAATTATAAACCCAAACTCTAAATTCATAATTAGTTTGTAACCAGTAACCAAATTCATCGCTAGTTGTTAAAATAGTTTACATTAAGATGGTTAAAATACAAGTCGGTATACACCATAATTATAACTACTATAAAGTTGAGGCTAATGAAAATATTAGTAAAGACGGTGTAGTAAAGACGGTATTAGTAAAGAGGTGTTTAAATATATAGTGGATTATCACGAAGAAGCAGTTTTTCCAAATATAGATATATCTATAGTGTTTACAGACAACGCAGAATTATTGTGTGAACCTAGTGACAATCCAATTCACTATATTGGATGCTGGGGAGAAAATAAATTACTGTATCTGTTATACCCAACAAAAATTGTTTACTATATATATAGAGAGGATTACGATGAGCTTTATTATTTAATAGAAAATAAGACTGTTTATCCAGAAAATTATTATATGCCAGAAGATATAGGTGAGCCGATTTTCTATAGTGTTTTTGCAGGTCCGGTATATTCCTTGAAAGATATTTTAAATGGATATATAGTGAATGATTTGATGTGGGAGAGAGAATATAATAATAAATCTTAAAGGTATCAACTGATATCTATATATTCTTTTATTGTAATTGTTTTATTGTAATATATATTCTTTTATTGTAACATATTTTTTCCTTTTTAATAAATGTCTATATAAAGATATATTTCTATTTTCATAATGTCAACCTCTTTCTACGTTTTCAGACTAAACACGGGGAATTAATGATGAAATATAATATTCTCAACCGCAATCTTCTATTATGAACTGATCTCTAGGAAGATATGCGCGTCGGAACAGCTGTGAATAATAGATAAGAAATATTACTTTTCAAGGATAGTGATAAGGTTGTAAAATAATGAAAACTCTACATAGAATTTATGGGTTTATTAAATTTTAATAATAATACATTTAAATTTACATCAATACATTTAAATACTTATTTAAACATTCAACATTTCTTGCAATGCATATAGAATAGTTGTTAATATGGTTCAAGCAAGTATGCCTCATTTTAATTAAATTGGGGGAATCGTAAAATTCATCATCTTCTAAATTTATAACACTATATTCATTACAATGTAAGTAGGAATTGAAAATAGAATCTAATAGTAACTTCTTCGGATACCCTTTTACAAAAATAATATTAAAACTATCTGAATGTCGAATGTGAAACTTGAAAATATTTTGAAACAGATTTGGCGGTAAATTTCCAGCACTGTATTTAAGACCGTGATAGTAATTTTCCAACCATTGAACTTGTTTCTTATCTGCTGTGTTAAGAGATCTGAAAGGTGTTGATGGTTTGAATAGGTAGGTATCTAGGTAGGTATTATCTACATCGAATGATTTGATTGAAAGTTCTTTCGGTGTAAATTTTCCAGTCACGCTGAATCCTTGAACATCGATTATAAATCGTCTAGTCATATGGACGATATGCTTCTTTCTCAGAATTGGTCCCAGCAACTTCTCCAAATGATTGATTCTTCTAAGAAAACGTTCTCGATTTACAGATTCCCTCAACCACTCGATACCGCTTCTAGATTCACACTGAGATTTAATAATAAAAATTTCAACAATATCTACACCATCAGAGTTTGTTAAAAATGATACACTTTTCTTCATCACGAGTTTTAAATTAATTTTCGAACTATCCCTGACAATGGAGTGTATTCAAGGACAGCATCACACAAAATAAGGCAATAGTCTCGAGTGTTTGATTTGAATGCTTGCGTAGCTTCTAATTCAATTTTTAAATCAACAGTAGATGATTTAATACTTTTATTTTGTTTAGATACATCAAACACAAAAAGAACATGATCTCTGAATTGAATCAAAATCTTATATCCAAGAGATAATAGTTTATTTTTTAATATAGATGTTAACTCTTTGAGATCTAAATGTCGAGTGGTAGAATCGAATCATGTGTCCTGTGCTGGTTTGGCGGTTTTGAGCTTTTCGCCCAGCTATGCCGCCGTCGTGGGGTTTGGTTGTCGTTGTTTTTTTTTTTTTTTAGTCTGTTTGTTTGTCTGTGTTGTCTGTGTTTCGTTGGGTTTCATTTGGCTTTGCTTGGCTATAGTTGCGTCTTGTTGTCCTGGTGTGGTTGTCGGTTTTCTTTCGGCTTCTTCAGTGTTTCGTCTTCTGTGGTTGTTCTCCAGGGGCCTGTGGTCCTGATGTGTTTAGTCTTCTCGTTGATGGTGATGGGTTGCTCTTCTTCTTGGTCAGGTTTGCGCTTGGGGGCGGCTTCGGTGGGGCTGTGAGTGTCCATTGGTGTATTTCTTCTCCTTGGGGCGGTTTCGGTTTTCTTTTCTGCGGCGGCTTCGTTTGTCTTCTCGGGGGCGGCGTCAGTTTTCTTTTCGGGGGCGGCATTGTTTGTCTTCTCGGCGGCGGCTTCGGTTTTCTTCTCGGCGGCGGCTTCGGTTTTCTTTTCGGTGGCGGCTTCTGTTTTCTTTTCGGGGGCGGCATCAGTTGTCTTCTTGGGGGCGGCTTCGGTTGTCTTTTCGGCATCGGCTTCAGTTTTCTTTTCAGGGGCGGCTTCGTTTGATTTTTCGGCGGCGGCTTCGTTAGTTTTCTCGGGGGCGGCTTCGTTTGTCTTCTCGGGGACGGCATCGGTTATTTTTTCGGCGGCGGTTTCCTGGGGTTTATCGTTGGCGGTTTGTCTCTTCAGCAGCAGTAGGGTAATGTAATTCATCATTTGGTCGAGGTGGTTTTCGTCTACAGTGTCCAAGTAGTCGGGGTCGAAATACTTTGCCGCGAGGGCTTCGTTTGGTGTTGTAGGAATGAACGTGTTCATTTTGCGACAGCGGAGGAGCAAGTGTGGGAGTGGTAGAATCGATCGAGACAGCTGCTTTTATACGATTTCCGTGAAAATTAATCCCCATCTCTCTCTCCTCCTCTCTCTCTTTCTCTCTCTCTGTCTCTCTCTCTCTCACTTAATACTCTCCAGCTCTAAACGTTCTAGTATTTTTTCACCCCTAAAATTCACGGGGTTACCGTCTTGATCGAGAATTGTTAAGGTGATATTATCTATCGCTCGTGTGTTTATTGGTAGGTAAATAATATTTCGTGGTTCAATATTTATTGCAAAACCCGGGTCGACATTAGGTGAAAATTAAAATATAGTATGTGATAGCGTGTTATTGTAGTAAACACCTTGTACAATATTAAACTCAACTCGAATACTATTCACTTTTATAATTTCAACTGGTAAATCCGACTCGTGTAATTGATTGGCTGCCAACTTTCTTGCAGAAAAGCCTAACAATCTCCCTATTGAACGACTAGCAGTGAAATCAATATCGTATTTACTCTTTATTTCACACCTTAGCGTATTATTGTTGGGTTTAATCGACAACTCCTTATCTCGTCTAATCTTCTGAACGTAGGTTCCGCCGACCAGCTGATTTTGCAGAAAGAGTTCAATATCTGTTATCTCATACGAGCCAGCTGGTATTTTAATTTGCTTTCCGCCTGCGTACTCAAATAGATTATTGCAATCTTCTTCAATATTCGGAATAGTATTGTATGTATGAAATGCGATGAGTCCTAAGCAATATAATGTGTCAGGGTCTAATTCTATCGACGGATAATAATTCACAGAGAGCACATTCGCAGTACTTTGCAGCGTGAAGGTCTGAGACATGACTGATGGATTAATAAAGTTGCTATCAGTTTTATTCCGTTAGAAATTGCAGACATAAATGTCCACAGTTGTAGGTATTAAATTTCTGATATCTATCATGTTTATACACTATCTCGCTACCTCGAAAATATTTTAACAGCTCTACAGGTGGTTGCAAGTCACCAAAGCTGTCAGAGTATGTAACTAAATTTCCTCGTTTTTATATGCAACCCAATGCGTGCCCGACCCTTTAGCAGAATCTAAATTTATTACCGCACATTCGTTACACAAAGGTTTTGCTGATGGGAGAGAGTCGCGCATAAACACACCACGAAAATGCTTAATGTGTCCTCGTGCAGCATAGTTTTGAATGTCAGAGTCGGTGAGCGGGCGTCGAGGTAGCTTACTTAGTAGTTTTTTGGAGCCTGCTTTAGATACAAACCCAAATTTTTCGATATGGTTTGAGATATAGTCCACGTCCACGTAATGCGATTGCTTCCATTATCTTGTTATGTCGCTTTGATTCAGCTAATTTATTTCTAGCATCTTTGGAAGCGTTTACTGCTTTTGCAATTCCTGCAGCGCCGCCTGCTAGCGAACCAAGCGCACTTATCCCTGCAAATAGCGGTATCAGCGGTAGCATCCCACCATGTTTCGGTATGGGAATTATACGAGGAGTCCGAATTTTTCTGCGTCCTCCCGCCTCCTTAACCGCAAGTCTAGCAGCTGCATTTTACCACCCTCTCTCTCATCCAGATTCTTAAACCTTTTCATTGCTTTGCGCGATTTTGATACAACTTCACTATTTAACGCAATTTTCTTTTTGGTTTTATTATTAATACCCATTCCGAGTTTACGTTTAATTTTCATAATGGAAGCAACAGATAATGCAGCTGCTTTTTCACCAAACCTCGCGTCTTTTGCTTTTACTCTTTTCCAAGCAGCTTTTTGAAGAACTTTATCAGCTCTATGTCGTTCCGCCTGAATGTTACTTTGTGAATATGCAATATCGTGTTCTTTGCACGCACTGTCTAAGGGATTAATACCAGAGTCACCTCAAGCTAAACGTTTTTCCAACTTAGTACCTGGACCACAATACTGATAACCTCCAGGTATGTGTGCCTCGAACGGGAGCTTGTTGATGAGTGAATTGATGATGCCGCTTCCAGCGTACATATTGCAATGAATGTTTACACGATGTATCGGGTTTATATATAGCTGTTGTGTGCTGTATATTTTAGTATCATGCGGGTCGCTAAGCAGGCACTATCTCTACCAATTATGAATCTTGATTCATGTGTTGGTGAAGGTATGTCACTAACAAAAGAGAGACGTCATGCGATTTTGCTTCCGAATACGTTGAGATGTTTAATTTGCGGTCCATCAAACTGTGGTAAATCCAACGTAATGTTGAGTTTACTGTTTGATGAGAACGGCGTAAAGTTTAAAAACGTATATGTTTATTCAAAATCACTATACCAGCCGAAATATCAGTTTCTTGAAAAAGTTTTAAAACCGCTCAAGGGTGTTGGATATTTCCCATTCAAAGAGAATGTAGATATTATGAAACCCAGTGCTGCAAAACCTAATTCAATTTTCATATTCGATGATGTAGCTTGCGATAAGCAGCATGTGATACGAGAATATTTCAGCATGGGGCGACATAATAATATTGATTCTTTCTATCTGTGTCAAACATATACTCGTATCCCTAAACATCTTATACGTGATAATGCTAATTTTATAATACTCTTCAAACAAGATTATTTAAACCTCAAACATGTTTACAACGATCATATACGCAGTGATATGAGTTTCGATAAATTCAAGGAAATGTGTTCAGAATGTTGGACAGAGCCCTATGGGTTTATAACGGTGGATAAAGATTGTGACATTGATAAAGGGAGATATCGTAAATATTTAGATCAGTATATAATAATGGATAAATAGATCATGATAGTCAGTATACATCGAAACTGTTGGGGTGAGAGGGTGTTTAAAGCTGATTGAAAGCTGTTTAAAACTGATTGAAAGCTGTTTAAAGCTGATTGAAAGCTGTTTGAAGCTGATTGAAAGCTGTTTAAAGCTGATTGAAAGCTGTTTAAAGCTGATTGACAGCTATTTGAAGCTGATTGAAAGCTGTTTAAAGCTGATTGAAAGCTGATTGAAAGCTGTTTAAAGTTGAAAGTTGTTTGAAAACTGTTGTAGAAAATACGGTATGATGGGTAGAAATGTTCAACATAGACTTATTGATGTTTAAAGATCTATTCGTAAAAAATTGTTAGCTATGAAACTGAATAGAGTTGAAGAAGATGAATTATTAAATAAAACTTATAAACCACTAATCGAACCTTTGAAGAATTTAATAGACACATCACAACAGAATGTTTTTAGAAGTTATAAGCAAGGGGGTTAACCCTCTAAGATTCCTAAATTATCTCAATCCAAAAACGAACAAGACAGTGATGTTGAAGTTATTAAACCTAGAGCTAAACGTAAAGCAACTAATTTCATACAAAAACCTAAGCGAGCATGCAATCAAGAAATTTCATATGACAATCTACTCCGTGACGATGAAGATGTATTTAACAGTTCAAATACATGTGAAACCTCGATCGAAGAACTTGAAACTATAGGTTTTTTACCGAGACGATATGTGGGAATGCTAATAAAAGATACAGATGATGAATTTGATACGCAATTAGGTATTCATTTCAATCCGAAAACTGATAAATGGATCATTGGAAAATCGGATGTAGAGGTTATCGGGGATGATTTAAAAATAGAAGGAATCAAATACATTGGTACTCCTGGTCTCTATGAATTACTTTTCAAGAAGAAGCCCGTTGGTTATAATGATGATGATAAGCGCAATTATAAAGATATTTTGGAGAGAACTAACGTGTTGCGGAGAAATTATGATCCAAATTCGCAGATTCATGGAACTAGGACGCATAAATATAGAAACATAATTAAACAGCTTTTTGAAGAACCCGCTGCTCGCAGACATGTTGAATTAGACTTTTCCTCATCATCCGGAAGAGGTCTATTCGATTCATCTTTACATATTCCTAATAATATAGCTCTTGCTATATCTATTAACTCTTCAAGACTATCCCAATCCCAATATCGATATTGCACTCTTGTGCAATATCGATATTGGGATTGGGATAGTCTTGAAGAGTTAATAGATCGTTTATGTCTTTTACATGCTTCTAAGAAGGCTGGAAATACATCTCATCAGAATGAAATTGTGGCTATCGAGGAGGAATTACGAGAAGCGAATATAATAGAATGAATTCTGTATTCATAGCTCACATCAATGATGAGCATCGATAAGTTCGGACGTCATTCAAATCGTAAAAGCGGTCAACACTGAGCCCTCCTGAACCAGGATTTCTTTTTACCCGTACCGGTGATTTTAATGTTGAGAATAAAAGAATTTGCAACATAAGTGAATTTTAGGATAAGTCAGACGCCGCTACTAAAGATTTTGTTGATACTTCTTTTGGGGTTATTAAACAGCAATTTGATCATTCTCAAGATAACTATAATACGTTTAAAACAGATACTGAGATTCAGCTAAAATTAATCAACAATGAGATTGGGTTTTTAAAGAAGCACTTAGACATCCCAAGTGTTAACCCTCCAGTCATTCCTACTGCAAGTGGGTCGATTAAGCGTGCTGATAAAAGTTCGATATATTCCTTGGAAGATATTTTAAATGGTTATATGGGAGATGATTAGACTAATCTAAGAGGCGTTCCACGAATATGAGCTACAAAAGACTAAATACCATGAGACGACGTCAACCTCTTTCTACGAAGTCCGTTAAACAAGATGTGGTGAATGAGTTAGAGTTATATTAAAAGGTATAGATGATTAATGACAGGCAGAATTAGCTGAATTCGGTCCTTATGCTCATGAAAATGGAGGTTATAAATTTATTTTGGTGGTGATTGATTGTTTCTCAAAATTTCTGTGGACTGTCCCGTTAAAGGATAAATCTGCAGTAAGTTTAACAGATGCATTCAAGAAAATTTTCCAAGAGAGTAATCGTACACCGCGCAATCTACAAACAGATCAAGGTAAAGAGTTTTATAACCGACAATTTAATGTGTTAATGAAAAAGAAACGTTAATCATTACTCAACGTATACCATCATGAAAGCATGTATGGCTGAACGGGTTATTCGCACTCTAAAAGAGAAATTATATCGAGCATTCAGTCTAAATGGAAAATATGATTGGTACTCTATATTGGATGAGATAACTAAAGATTACAATGCAACAAATCACTCTACGATTGGTATGAAACCTAAAGATGTAAATTTAAATAAAGAGAAGCAAATAATCGAAACAGTCTATTGACATATCAAAATTGCCGGCAGATGGCGATTTCGAGTGGGTGATTTTATTACGTAGTAATTTTATTAGTAGTACGTATTAGCAAACAAAAGACTGTATTTGCTAAAGGATATACTCCTAATTGGTCGACGGAGCTGTTTAAAATTCTAAAAGTTAAAATTTCTAACCCTGTTACATATTTATTGGAGGATATTCAGGGTAGACCAATCCAAGGGGCATTCTACGAGTATGAGCTGCAGAAGGCTAGACATCATGATGTCTACTTGGTTGAAAAAGTGCTGAGTCGAAAAGGGTCGAAGGTGTATGTGAAATGGCTTGGGTTCGATGATTCGCAGAATAGCTGGATTGATGAAACTAATGTACTTTAAAAATATGTACTTATTGTAAAATAGTGATTATTCTGCTTATGAATGTTAATAAATATGTATTTTTATTCTACAAATAACTTGGTTTTATTTTTACCCGAAATCCTGAAGCTGAATAAATTGGTTAAGAAAAACGATATACATTGTTAAATTATTATTTTTATTATAATTAGTAAAAAATCATTGTAGATTACAAAATCTTTTTTCATCAATACATTTATAACATTTATATCGGGGTGGTGGGGGTTCATCAATATGATCTACATCAGTTGGTAGATTGTAATGTTTGTAACATGGTAGGCAGGCGGCTATATCTTCATCTTCTTGAAAATGCGATGGAAGCGCATCCCACATCGACTGTAGTTCCCTGGGTCTTATATGTGTCATTAAATGTAATTTATACTGATTATAGCAAGCACAACACCTATTCATTGATACACAGTCTAGAAAAAAGTTTATAGCACTTTTTAACATCTTGATATCTTTTAATTGCTAATTTTAATCGTTGAATTTTTTTAATGTGTTGTTCCAATCGTGCTTTACTTTGTACTAACCGTTCTATTGCAATTACAAAAAATAATTTACATTTGTTGTAGGCCAATATCTCATACATATATTCTACGCTTTCAAACTGCTGGCTAGCTGAAGATGTTTGTAGCAGGTTTTCAAGCTTTGATGCGATGTCACAATCTTTTGGTAGGTTTATAAAATGCAGCAGCCACTCGTTGTAATAATCGGCAAAGTTTAATGTTTTCAAACGTTCCAAACGATAATCAATTAATTTAAATAAGCCATCTAACTTGCATACTGCCTTTTGATCTAGATCGAATTGAACCCCTCTGCTTTGTAATGTGATATATCTGCTTCTATTCCGTTTAGCTGATGGGTGAAAAGTTATGGTGAAGCTATCGCAAGCGGGTACTATTTCGGTATATGATATTTCCGACTTTTGAGTTTCTAGCAAAGGGTTGCAGTTGGGGCACTTCTTTTTAACTCTTCTTTGAGGTTTAATTGCTGATGTTGAAAAGAACGTATTCACCTTATGCCATTCAATTTTTAAAGCGAACCATTCGATTGGAATTAATGTGGAACTTCTTTGGGAGTTGAATATACGAACACAGGAGTAATAGCCTCTAACCGAGCTGAATCCAGTTGAAGCTGATAATGTCTTGGATATTGGATAGCTAACTTCGTTTATGAGCCGACATTCACTTTTAATTTCTTCGTTGAAATCTTGTAGTAAGTCATCCAAGAAAGTAGGTGAACTTATGCCCGAATCTGACATGGTTGCTGTTGATACTGACATTGTGTTGATATAACTAATACATTATTAGTATTTTGTCTCCTTTTTATACCCAAACGGATTTTGAATGAGCCAATCAAAATGCTTCGTATGTATCACGTGATCCAGACAAGTTGAAACGAGAAATTGTTATCAGCGCTAGACGACTAGTTGCATCTAGCCGATAAATCAAAAACATCTTTATCGTGTTTATTAAATTAACCACAAACAAACTTAACAATAGCAGGAAGTTGTTATTGCTATCAAACATCCGGTCGATGTAGTAGTTCCGGTTCAGACATGTTGAGACAGGTTGAGACAGGATTGTTATCAGTGCTAGACGCTCGGTCCTATCTAGACGTGTGGTTACATAAACATTTTCTATCGTGGAAATTGTAATAAAAATTATTGGATGTTATTTCATTCTCATACATTTAAGAGCTTCAAATACTAAACTAATTACGTAAACTGAAAAAGAAACCATATATTCCATTTCTCACTCAAAATTAAACCTAATTGCTGAAATACTTTTTTATTTATATTAAATAATTAATACGATCTAAATCACAGACAAGTTTAAGAAATTTTACATATATTTTAGTTGAATTAAACAATCCCTTATATATTCTAGTTCAGTCTCTCTAGTCTCTTTCTAACTAGTCTCATGTATCTAGCCTCGTCTATCTATACTCATGTATCTAGCCTCCATGTATCTAATCCCGTCTATCTAGTCTCATGTATCTAGCCCCGTCTGCCTAGTCTCATGTATTTAGCTTCGTCTGTCTGGCTCCATGTATCTAGTTTCATGCATCTGGTCTCATGAATTTAGCTTCGTCTATCTAGTCTCATGTATTTAGTCCCATGGCTCTAGCCTCGTCTGTTTAGTCTCATGTATTTAGTTCCGTTGATGTATGCAACCAACTTCACATCTCATTTGTCTCAACAGGATCTAATTTTGAATTTCCCCGCCTCGCGTCTATTTTTTTAATTTTCCCGCGCATCTGGAAGTTCTGAAAATGGCGGCCGGAAGTCGAAACCGGAAACAGGAAGTCGAAACCAGAAGTCGAAACCGGAAGTCAAAACCGGAAGTCGAATCCGGAAGTTCCAAGGTCAAGGTTAGGTTAGGGGTCAAAGATCATCGCGCATGCGCATGACTGAGGTGGAGGTGGGTTGAGAACGAAGGATCTTTCCCTACTCATTAGCCTGATCACCTCGTGCATGACTGGCGAGGTTAGGTTTTGATTTGAAATTTGTGTAGAAAGACATGAACTTTATATATATATGAATATATATATATATATATATATATATATATATATATATATATATATATGTATATATATATATGTATATATATATATATATATATATATATATATATATATATATATATATATATATATATATATATATTAACAGAAAAAACTCAAATTCTTCTTAAGTCGACGTTTCGATTTATTGATTAAATCTTTTTCAAGACCTACAAAAATATTACAGAAAAATCTTTCCCTACTCATTAGCCTGATCACCTCGTGCATGACTGGCGAGGTTAGGTTTTGATTTGAAATTTGTGTAGAAAGACATGAACTTTATATATATATGAATATATATATATATATATATATATATATATATATATATATATATATATATATATATATATATATATATATATATATGTATATATATATATATATATATATATATATATATATATTAACAGAAAAAACTCAAATTCTTCTTAAGTCGACGTTTCGATTTATTGATTAAATCTTTTTCAAGACCTACAAAAATATTACAGAAAATTACAAAAAACAAAGTAACAGATGTTATTGATTACTTACAAAGAAGGTAATGAACAATTAATTAAGACGTGTAACATCCTATAACTTGACCAACAATGTGGGTTACATAATCGTTGCTGTAAAACGAGCCATGGTGAATTTTAATTTCGGTGTTTGAAATTTAATATTTAGTTTACAAAATGTCGGACACCAACCCTATCGGCACAGCACGAGGAAACCAACAAAACCTTTTCGTTCTCTTCAAATAAATTAAAGTTGAAAAAAAAAAACAAATTTTTTTCAATTGAGCTGCGAAGGTGCGCATTGGGAAAGATCGTGACATTAGAAGGACACAGGAGTCACAAGCACACAGGAAAAAGAATATTTAACTAATGTTTGAAGACATACAGTTCGAAAAAAAATTTGTTTGAAACCGCCACTACGTCGCAGTTTCCCAGAAACCCAGGCAATCTGGACGATCCCTAGATCTTCTTAGAAAAACAGGAGGTCAACGACCCCCCTTTTTTAGGGAAATTGTATAACAGTAGAACCACTAGAGACCACGAAACCGCAGCACAAATAGAAAATAAATTGCAAACCAGAAACCACCCATCAAGTTAACTGTGTCTAGACGTCGCCCAAGTCATGAGCCAAACATACATATTGCTCAACCCGTCCATGTCCTTCCTTGAGTTCATGGCTGCACCGGCGTTATGAATGAAACACATTTCCAAGAAAAGTCTCTTAGATAAGCTTGGCTCCCTTGCAAGAACTTTCAGGTCATCATAATTGACCCTATGGTCCTTGTCATTGCAATGTGTTGCTAAGGCGCAAGAGTGGGGTTTTAGTCTGCAATCACTTCTGTGATTGGCCAGTCTGGATGACAATCTTTGGCCGGTCTGACCAACGTACACAAGCTCACACTCGGCACACGGAATGCGATAGATTACATTTGATTGCATTAACGTGGGGGTTGAATCTTTAAGGCGACTGAAAGATCTGCTGATGGTGTTATAACATTTATCCGCTATAATAGCTGGGCTCTTGTTCTTGAAAATTGATTTTATTCTGGGGGACAGTGATTCTACAAAATGTAAGCTCTTGAATATTTTCGTGTTGTCCTCTGCGACCACCTCAGCGACAGGTTGTCTTGTAGGATTGGAGAACAACAACTTCCTAAGTACTGTTGTGGGATAGTTGTTCTTCTTTAGGATATTAAACAATCTCTCTAAACTATCATTACGAAGATCTGGATGTACAATCTTGAATATCCTCGTCTTAAGACCCAAAACTACATTCAGCTTGTGCTGAAAAGGAGCACAGGAAAAATAATTCAGGTATCTGCCCGAACTGGTAGGTTTCTGGTACCAATCTAAATTAATGCGGTTGTCATTTGTCCTGATAATCAGGGTGTCTAAAAAGGGTAGAGTGTTATTATTTTCAGATTCAATTGTGAAGGTGAGACGTTCGTTATATGAGTTGAAGGCTCTTAGGACCTCAGCTTTGGACCCTTGCGGGATGGCACAGACAATATCATCCACATATTGCCACAAAAATGGGATTTCGAAATTAAGTTTGTCCAAAGAAACCTTAATTAAAGTGTTCATAACAATCTCCGCTGCCACCGGAGATAAGCGCGATCCCATGGGGGTTCCGAAAATCTGAAGGAAAAACTTATTTTCAAACGAAAAATACGTCGTATCAAAAATGAATCCAATAAGTTCCAAAAAAACCTTGCGGGGTATTTTGCAAGATGGGCGAATCAACTCCCAATTTGATTTGATAATATCCAAAAATAACTTTGACGGTATATTGGTGAAAAGCGATGACACGTCTAGAGACACCAATTCATGACCATCGGGTACTTGGTAATTATTTAAGGCAGTGGCGAATTCAAAAGAGTCTTTAATTCTGAACACGTTGTAGTCAGCGAAGGACGTGTAAAGAATATTCGAAATGAACCTGGCCAACTTTTCGGAGTGAGATTGAACTGAAGAAACAATGGGCCTTAATGGAAAATTTTCTTTATGGATCTTAGGTAAGCCGTAGATTTTAGGGGGCATAGCATTGTGTACAATTAAGGTTTTGTACGTAGTTTGGTCTATGTAACCTTTGCTTTTAAGTTTCTTAACCAATTCATTGTTTCTTCGTTCAAACCCACAGGTGGGGTCTCTATCTAAGGGAGCATAAGTGGCTGCATCTGACAGAAGGTCGACAATCCTGGATCGGTAATCCTCTTTCTTCAAAATGACAACTGTCATGCAACTGTCATTTTGAAGAAAGAGGATTACCGATCCAGGATTGTCGACCTTCTGTCAGATGCAGCCACTTATGCTCCCTTAGATAGAGACCCCACCTGTGGGTTTGAACGAAGAAACAATGAATTGGTTAAGAAACTTAAAAGCAAAGGTTACATAGACCAAACTACGTACAAAACCTTAATTGTACACAATGCTATGCCCCCTAAAATCTACGGCTTACCTAAGATCCATAAAGAAAATTTTCCATTAAGGCCCATTGTTTCTTCAGTTCAATCTCACTCCGAAAAGTTGGCTAGGTTCATTTCGAATATTCTTTACACGTCCTTCGCTGACTACAACGTGTTCAGAATTAAAGACTCTTTTGAATTCGCCACTGCCTTAAATAATTACCAAGTACCCGATGGTCATGAATTGGTGTCTCTAGACGTGTCATCGCTTTTCACCAATATGCCGTCAAAGTTATTTTTGGATATTATCAAATCAAATTGGGAGTTGATTCGCCCATCTTGCAAAATACCCCGCAAGGTTTTTTTGGAACTTATTGGATTCATTTTTGATACGACGTATTTTTCGTTTGAAAATAAGTTTTTCCTTCAGATTTTCGGAACCCCCATGGGATCGCGCTTATCTCCGGTGGCAGCGGAGATTGTTATGAACACTTTAATTAAGGTTTCTTTGGACAAACTTAATTTCGAAATCCCATTTTTGTGGCAATATGTGGATGATATTGTCTGTGCCATCCCGCAAGGGTCCAAAGCTGAGGTCCTAAGAGCCTTCAACTCATATAACGAACGTCTCACCTTCACAATTGAATCTGAAAATAATAACACTCTACCCTTTTTAGACACCCTGATTATCAGGACAAATGACAACCGCATTAATTTAGATTGGTACCAGAAACCTACCAGTTCGGGCAGATACCTGAATTATTTTTCCTGTGCTCCTTTTCAGCACAAGCTGAATGTAGTTTTGGGTCTTAAGACGAGGATATTCAAGATTGTACATCCAGATCTTCGTAATGATAGTTTAGAGAGATTGTTTAATATCCTAAAGAAGAACAACTATCCCACAACAGTACTTAGGAAGTTGTTGTTCTCCAATCCTACAAGACAACCTGTCGCTGAGGTGGTCGCAGAGGACAACACGAAAATATTCAAGAGCTTACATTTTGTAGAATCACTGTCCCCCAGAATAAAATCAATTTTCAAGAACAAGAGCCCAGCTATTATAGCGGATAAATGTTATAACACCATCAGCAGATCTTTCAGTCGCCTTAAAGATTCAACCCCCACGTTAATGCAATCAAATGTAATCTATCGCATTCCGTGTGCCGAGTGTGAGCTTGTGTACGTTGGTCAGACCGGCCAAAGATTGTCATCCAGACTGGCCAATCACAGAAGTGATTGCAGACTAAAACCCCACTCTTGCGCCTTAGCAACACATTGCAATGACAAGGACCATAGGGTCAATTATGATGACCTGAAAGTTCTTGCAAGGGAGCCAAGCTTATCTAAGAGACTTTTCTTGGAAATGTGTTTCATTCATAACGCCGGTGCAGCCATGAACTCAAGGAAGGACATGGACGGGTTGAGCAATATGTATGTTTGGCTCATGACTTGGGCGACGTCTAGACACAGTTAACTTGATGGGTGGTTTCTGGTTTGCTATTTATTTTCTATTTGTGCTGCGGTTTCGTGGTCTCTAGTGGTTCTACTGTTATACAATTTCCCTAAAAAAGGGGGGTCGTTGAGCTCCTGTTTTTCTAAGAAGATCTAGGGATCGTCCAGATTGCCTGGGTTTCTGGGAAACTGCGACGTAGTGGCGGTTTCAAACAAAAATTTTTTCGAACTGTATGTCTTCAAACATTAGTTAAATATTCTTTTACCTGTGTGCTTGTGACTCCTGTGTCCTACTAATGTCACGATCTTTCCCAATGCGCACCTTCGCAGCTCAATTGAAAAAAATTTGGTTTTTTTTTTCAACTTTAATTTATTTGAAGAGAACGAAAAGGTTTTGTTGGTTTCCTCGTGCTGTGCCGATCGGGTTGGTGTCCGACATTTTGTAAACTAAATATTAAATTTCAAACACCGAAATTAAAATTCACCATGGCTCGTTTTACAGCAACGATTATGTAACCCACATTGTTGGTCAAGTTATAGGATGTTACACGTCTTAATTAATTGTTCATTACCTTCTTTGTAAGTAATCAATAACATCTGTTACTTTGTTTTTTGTAATTTTCTGTAATATTTTTGTAGGTCTTGAAAAAGATTTAATCAATAAATCGAAACGTCGACTTAAGAAGAATTTGAGTTTTTTCTGTTAATCGTATTACCCGAATTCTACCGTTTGCGTAGTAATTTTTATAAAATTTACTCTTTAACTAATAACGATTGTTATTACCCCCACTCTTTATATTTATATATATATATATATATATATATATATATATATATATATATATATATATATATATATATATATATATATATATATATATATATATACATATATATAAATATTCAACCTGGTCGTAGGTTTATAATATAAAGTGTGGTGTGTGAAATGTAGAATTACTGGAAGGAGCAGGTGATTAAGAAAATGAACTGTTTTAGCTTTATTTGTAAAGTATATTCATGCTATATTACAGTGCGGTAGCCTTTGAGATCTGTTTATCGATATATGTTAGCAAACTTGGTAATTTTTTATAATTTCAGGATGCCACCCTGACATTTGGAGTGGCCACTATTTGCCCGGTAAGTGGGGAATCTGTATTTCGAAACAGTAAGTCTTATTGAAACCATGAACAAATCTCATGTTAAAACAACTATTTCCCGGTTAATTTCACACAGGATATTGAATTATACAAAAAACATTTGCATTTTAATACTAGTCCCAGAACATTTTCATGTCAGTAACAGTACAAGACAGATAACATTGTTTTTAGGATCATTTTTTGCTATTCAAATTAAGTGAATAGGCATCTGCAGACCCGTTTCGAGATTTATCTCTCATCATTGCAGCTTTGCTTTTTTGAGTTATAAATTGGAATACACTTATATTAGCTTGAACACCTTAATAAGTTTGTATGATTGTACCTATAATTAGTATGCTTTCAACAATATTAAATTATCATTTAAATCAATAACCATAACTAACAATAAGTTCATGTCTTTCTACACAAATTTCAAATCAAAACCTAACCTCGCCAGTCATGCACGAGGTGATCAGGTTAATGAGTAGGGAAAGATCCTTCGTTCTCAACCCACCTCCACCTCAGTCATGCGCATGCGCGATGATCTTTGACCCCTAACCTAACCTTGACCTTGACCCTAACCTTGACCTTGGAACTTCCGGATTCGACTTCCGGTCTCGACTTCCGGGTTCGACTTCTGGTTTCGACTTCCTGTTTCCGGTTTCGACTTCCGGCCGCCATTTTCAGAACTTCCAGATGCGCGGAGAAATTCAAAAAATAGACGCGAGTCGGGGAAATTCAAAATTAGATCCTGTTGAGACAAATGAGGTGTGAAGTTGGTTGCATACATCAACGGGACAAAATACATGAGACTAGACAGACGAGGCTAGAGCCATGGGACTAAATACATGAGACTAGATAGACGAAGCTAAATTCATGAGACTAGATGCATGAAACTAGATACATGGAGCCAGACAGACGATGCTAAATACATGAGACTAGGCAGACGGGGCTAGATACATGAGACTAGATAGACGGGATTAGATACATGGAGGCTAGATACATGGGTATAGATAGACGAGGCTAAATACATGAGACTAGTTAGAAAGAGACTAGAGAGACTGAACTAGAATATATAAGGGATTGTTTAATTCAACTAAAATATATGTAAAATTTCTTAAACTTGTCTGTGATTTAGTTCGTATTAATTATTTAATATAAATAAAAAAGTATTTCAGCAATTAGGTTTAATTTTGAGTGAGAAATGGAATATATTGTTTCTTTTTCAGTTTACGTAATTAGTTTAGTATTTGAAGCTTTTAAATGTATGAGAATGAAATAACATCCAATAATTTTTATTACAATTTCCACGATAGAAAATGTTTATGTAACCACACGTCTAGATAGGACCGAGCGTCTAGCACTGATAACAATCCTGTCTCAACCTGTCTCAACCTGTCTGAACCGGAACTACTACATGGACCGGATGTTTGATAGCAATAACAACTTCCTGTTATTGTTAAGTTTGTTTGTGGTTAATTTAATAAACACGATAAAGATGTTTTTGATTTATCGGCTAGATGCAACTAGTCGTCTAGCGCTGATAACAATTTCTCGTCTCAACTTGTCTGGATCACGTGATACATACGAAGCATTTTGATTGGCTCATTCAAAATCCGTTTGGGTGTAAAAAGGAGACAAAATACTAATAATGAATTAGTTATATCAACACAATGTCAGTATCAACAGCACCCATGTCAGATTCGGGCATAAGTTCACCTACTTTCTTGGATAACTTACTACAAGATTTCAACGAAGAAATTAAAAGTGAATGTCGGCTCATAAACGAAGTTAGCTATCCAATATCCAAGACATTATCAGCTTCAACTGGATTCAGCGCGGTTAGAGGCTATTACCCCTGTGTTCGTATATTCAACTCCCAAAGAAGTTCCACATTAATTCCAATCGAATGGTTCGCATTAAAAATTGAATGGCATAAGGTGAATACGTTCTTTTCAACATCAGCAATTAAACCTCAAAGAGGAGTTAAAAGGAAGTGCCCCAACTGCAACCCTTTGCTAGAAACTCAAAAGGCGGAAATATCATATACCGAAATAGTACCCGCTTGCGATAGCTTCACCATAACTTTTCACCCATCAGCTAAACGGAATAGAAGCAGATATATCACATTACAAAGCAGAGGGGTTCAATTCGATCTAGATCAAAAGGCAGTATGCAAGTTAGATGGCTTATTTAAATTAATTGATTATCGTTTGGAACGTTTGAAAACATTAAACTTTGCCGATTATTACAACGAGTGGCTGCTGCATTTTATAAACCTACCAAAAGATTGTGACATCGCATCAACGCTAGTAGGGAAAGATAGTTCCTTCTAAACTCACCACCTCCTTATGGGATTTACATGTAATCTAGCCCCTTATGGGGGAATTACATGTAAAATCTAGCACGATGCCCCTTATGGAGATTTACATGTAAATCTAGCACGAAGCCCCTTATGGGGAATCCTATGCAAAATAGTTCTGAACGCGTCCGAGCGAGAATGTCTAGATGACGCTGCAAGATACGTGTACGTTGGATAGTGGGGGAAATTTAAAATGAGGGGTCAGGGGTGAAAATTAAGATAGGGGTTGATTCAATTGAGATTAGGGAGGATTTAGATTGATAAGACTAGACAGACAAGACTAGACAGACAAGACTAGATGGACAAGACTAGACGGACTAGACTAAACCATTTTAAACAATTTGATGAGAAAAATCAAATCTGGTGTCAGAACGGCCCTAGCATGTGCCTTAAGCGAGATACCGCCCGACCGCCTACCCCACAGTTGATGACGTCATCCGCCGCGGCAGATATTACTAAACTAATTATCTCGATGCTAATGCTAATTGGTTGGTGTTTAATTTTATAAACGTAATAAGATTTTAATTTAAATAAAGTTTCAGTATTCGGTTTAGCATAGCCGGATGTTTATGCATACCAGTGTAATCAATTTCTTCGTTTTGTTTTTCGTATTCGTGTTTCGGTCAATCTACTGCCTGGGTTTTGCGATAAGACGCAGCTGGATGTTTTGTCAGACATAATTTCTTATCAGCGGTGCGCGAGCTGAGAAAATAATAAAATATGAAGTGCGGTCTAAATTCCCTGTTATTCGTTTTTATTTAATAAACACAATGGCGTGAAACATCTAGCGGGATATATAAGCAGCGAACTCTCTCATTCTATCAGTTCTTAAGTAAACCTCGTTACGACAAGTCACCAACTTAAAAATGTTCTCCTGTACTAAGTGTGTGAAAGTGTTTGGAAGGAAGGATGCCCTCTCAAGACATCTGAAAACCTGTGGTAAGTTTAAAAATATATTATAAATATCCAATTCACAAGCTAATTTAATTTATAGAGGTGAAAACTAACCTCAAATGCGAATTGTGTGCTATAACATTCGCAAGAATGTACGGCTTAAAACGCCATATGAAACAACATCACAACATCGATACACCATCTACCTCCAAGAGACCTCTAGAGGCCGACGATCTACCCTCCGCCTCGAAGAAGTTAAAAATGTGCCCACCAACCCCATCAATCCACCGCTGTGATGTTTGCGATCAAGTTTTCCCGACCAGAGCCAAGTACGCTGGACATCTGCGCTCACAACAGCATCTCCAGGTGGCAACTAAACCATATCAGAAAGGTATCACTGAAATTTCCAGTAGTTTTAAGAAAAGGGTCGCAACATACAGGATTAATGGGTCAGGGCTAGATATAGATAGCTTTATAATCAATTCGAGGGGCACTGTTGGTAGCGTGATTGAAAACGTTATCAGGCCGTTTAATTCAGGGGTAAAATTTAATATTGAACTCTTTGGTATTTTTGTAAATGAAAAAAATCCCGCGGGTGAATTAAAGTCATTCAATACAAAGTATCGCGAATTAACCACTAGCATGAGCAACTTTTCCGAAATTTATGATGATATGGGTGCCAAAATTAAAACCAAATGTAGCGAGTTTCAGGAGAAAGATTCGGGTTGGTCATTAAGGGAGATTTCCCATTTAGAAATTAATATCAATAAATATAAACCAATACGTGGGTCATCATTTATTGAATTACCGAAAGAAATTAGGGATAAGCGAGCATGTGTCAATGTTCAAAATGAAGACGAGTTTTGCTTAGATAGATGTTCACACAGAACGCCCGGCATCATATCCTCACTTTTCTCAAACTTTAAAATATGACAGACTAGAGTTTCCGCTTAAAATTAAAGACATTTCAAAATTCGAACAGACAAACAATATTAGCATTAACGTTTACGGTCTGGAATTTAATTTCAAATCTAAACAACATGACGTAGTAGGACCAATTCATCATACTAATGAGACTAGGGAAAGACATGTAAATTTATTATATTTAGAAGAAGAGGTTAAAAGCCATTATGTATACATTAAAGATATTTCGCGACTCGTAAGAAGTCAGATTTCATCACATCGTGAGAAGAAATATCTATGTGATAGCTGTTTAACCTTCTTCTCAACAGAAACGACTTTTAAACAACATAGAACGAATGACTGTAACAAGATATACACTATTATGCCGACAGAAGACCTTATAAAAGATAAGAGAGGTAATATGATGCCGGGGAATGTATTAAAATTTCAAAATTTCGATAGAAAAATGCGTATACCCTTTGTTGTATACGCAGATTTTGAATCATTATTAAAACCAATTGATACATGTTTACCGAACCCTGACAATAGCTATACAAATCAAACACATATTCACGTACCGTACAGTTTCGCCTATAATATAAAATGTTCATTCGATGATTCATTAAGTAAATTTTTCACTTATACCGGAGAAGATTGTCCAAAATTGTTTTGCGAGAACCTCTATGCAGATGTTAAGGAATTATACAGGAAACATTTAAGCGTTGTACTTCCGATGGTTAAATTAACTGCACTTGAGCAAAATACATACGATACGGCCACTTCTTGTCATATATGTAATAAATTATTACAAGTAACTGACAAAGTCGCCGATCACGATCATTTAACAGGCAAATTTCGGGGAGCCGCCCACTCAAACTGTAATTTGAATTATAAAATTCCTAAAATGATTCCTGTATTTTTCCATAACATGTCAAATTATGATGTTCATTTGTTTATTAAAGAATTTGGCTCCGACGAGGAGAATATTGACATTATTCCACAAAATAAGGAAAAATATATATCTATCACCAAAAATCTACCGGTCGGGGAATATGTAGATTAAAAAGGGGTAGAAAATAAAATTTATTTGAAATTGAGATTTATAGACTCATTAAGATTTATGGCTAGTTCTCTAGGGAAACTAGCGAAAAATTTGAGCGATGATCAATGCATAGAGGTTCGAAAATTTTTCCCCAACAATAAACATTTTGTATTATTAAGGCAGAAAGGTGTTTTCCCATACAAACACATGGACTCATTCGATAGGCTGACTGAAACATCTTTACCGCACAAGGACTGCTTTAACGTTTCATTAAATAACTATGTCATAACCGATAAAGAATATAATTTTGCTCAGACTGTTTGGACTACATTCAACTGTCGAAATTTAAAAGATTACTCTGACCTATATTTAAAGACTGACGTATTGCTATTGACAGATATTTTCGAACAATTTAGGAACGTATGCATCACGACATATCAGCTTGATCCGGCCCATTATTATACGGCCCCCGGACTGAGCTGGGATGCAATGCTGAAAATGACTGACATAAATTTGGAACTTTTTACGGACATAGACATGCACCATTTTGTCTCCAAAGGCATTAGAGGGGGTATTTGCCAAGCCTCGCTGAGATATGCTAAGGCGAATAATAAATACTTATCTGAGTATAATTCGAACCATCCCAGTACATATTTAGCGTACTGGGATGCGAATAATTTGTATGGCTGGGCACTTTCTCAACTAATGCCTTACGGTGAGTTTAAATGGTTGACGGAGACTGAAATTTTAGACTTTGACGTGACGAAAATGAGTGATGATTCACCTATTGGCTATTTTATCGAAGCAGACATCGAGTATCCTGAATCGCTACAGGCCTCACATAATGATTTACCATTCCTCGTTGAAAGCATGATTCCACCAAATTCAAAATTTAATAACAAAAAACTTATTCCAAATTTAAACAACAAAGAAAAATATATTACTCACTACAGAACTTTAAAGCAAGCAATAAATCACGGACTGAAAATTACAAAAATTCATAGAATTATAAAATTTAAACAATCTGATTGGCTAAAACACTATATCGACCTAAACACTACTTTACGACAGACAGCTAAAAATGATTTCGAAAAAGACTTTTTTAAATTAATGAACAACAGTGTATTCGGCAAAACCATGGAGAATGTGAATAAACGAGTGGATGTAAAACTTGTTAATCATTGGAATGATATTGGTCGTAAACCTGGTGCGGAAACACTTCTCGCTAAACCGAACATGAGAAGTGTTTCCACGTTTACGGAAAATTTAGTTGCGATCCAGTTTAACAAGTTAAAAGTTTGCTATAACAAACCGATTTATGTGGGGTTTGCCGTTTTGGATTTGTCGAAATTATTAATGTATGAGTTTTTTTACGATTTTCTGAAACCCAAGTATGGTGAAAAAGTTGCTCTATGCTACTGCGACACCGATAGTCTCTTTTTATTAATCGAAACTGAAGATATTTATATAGATATCAAGGAGGACATTGAAAAATTTGATACCAGCAATTTTAGACCTGATAACGTTTTCAATATACCACTGAAAAATAAAGCCATTTTAGGGTTAATGAAGGATGAGTTAGGGGGTAGGATTATGAATGAATTTATTGCGTTGAGACCGAAAATGTACGCGTATTGCACGGAGGAGGATAAAGCGAATTGGCTCAAAAAGGCTAAAGGAGTTAAGAAGTGCGTAGTGGATAAAGATATAACTGGGGCCGATTATAAACAATGTATGTTTAGTGGCGAAGTTGTATATCGGCAACAGAATACTTTTAGAAGCTACAAACACACCATCTTCACAGTTCAGCAGAATAAAATCGCGCTAAGTAGTAATGACGATAAGAGATTCATCTGCTCAGATGGTTGCAGTACTTTAGCCTTTGGCCATACGCTTATCTCATAAAGTAATTTTCAATTTACTCCATAAAGTAGTTTTCCGTATATTTAAATGTTTATTATTCACCTTCAACCCAATAAATTCATTCATAATGCATATTTTTGTATTGTAGATAATGTATATTTTTGTATTGTAACTATTAATAATGTATAAATGTTTATATATTTATTCTTGTAATTTTAAATAATGTATATTTTTTCTATTGTAAATAATATATATTTTTGTATTGTAACTATTAATTATGTATATATGTTTATATATTTATTCTTGTAATTTTAAATAATGCATATTTTTCTTATAATTGTTAATAATGTATATATTTTTACTTTCATTTTTGTTATCTAAGTTTTCAACATAAACGATAGAGAAATATATTATTGATAAGAAAACACCTCGATACACAGGAAATAATAAACGTTGTCTAATCACAGAATATTTTCAATGTGTGACAAGGAGAAAACATGAAAAATAATCAAATTATATACGTTTTATTAATATATTTTACTTTAAACTGTAATAATATCTATATATTCTTTTATTGTAATTGTTTATAATTGTTTAACATATTTTTTTCCTTTTAATAAACGTCTATATAAAATATATTTCTATTTTCATTATGTCAACCTCTTTCTACATTTTCAGACTAAACACAAATTAATGATAAATTATAATATTCTCAATCGCAACCTCCTATTATGAACTAATCTCTAGGAAGATATGCGCGTCGGAACAGCTGTGAATAATAGATCAGAAATATTGCTTCTCAGGGATGGCGATAAGGTTATAAAATAAAGAAAACTCCACATAGAATTTACGGATCTATTAAATTTTAATAATAATACATTTAAATTTACATCAATACATTTAAATACTTATATAGTAATTCAATTCAAGTAGGCAATCGTAAATATTACTCGATTATATCGGCTTCTCTTAAAGCGTTTTCTATAGTTTGAATCTCATAATCCTTAGATGTGTTTCAAAATTTTTGTGACTTTCTTAACAGCCATAATCGTTCAACCATCTCGTTAGGATTATTCCATTCAATAAATGGATTAAACGACTTCCCGTTTGCAATTTTTTCATTGAGGTAAGGTATGTTCCCTTCGAAATCATAGTCTGTGAAAACACTTTCTTCATCTTCTTCTCTCTTGTTAATGCAATTTCTTGGAAATCCTGCAGGGGTATTCTGTTTGGATGTTTGAGAATTACTAATATCAAATCGATGTTCCAATAAATCCAGGTAATTTAGCAACTCTTTAAAGGAGTCAGCTAATATTGAGACGTTTATTCTGTTTTCTTTTATCCCCGCCATTAAGTCATTATCTATAGCATGATCTTTAGATATATCTGCTTCAATATCTGTAGCATAGTCTTTAGATACATCTGCTTCAATATCTTCAGCCACACTTTTATCCAAACTATTTTCTTCCATTAAGTCATTATCTATAACATGATTTTCAGGTACTTTCGCTTCCACTTTCTTTACTTTACTTTCAATCAAGCTGTCATCGTTTTCCGATTGTCTCGCTCTCTGTACTTTCTTTAATATTATATCTCTAAATTCTTTCGATTTTGCATTTTCAATTACTAGACCATCATTGTCAAGTATTTTGATACGTTTCTCTTTCTGGATTATCTCCTCATTTCGCAAATTTCTAAATGCGGCTTCATTAAGAGTGTCTTGCGATTGTTCTTCGAGATTCACCAGTTTACTCATCTTAGTTACATAATGTTTAGTCGACAAATGGCGATTATATATATCACGACGAGAAAATATTTTTGTACAATACTCGCATACAATTTTAAAGTTTTGGTTGTGACCTCTTTCATGTCTGCGTAAATTTTGAATCAATGAATATCGTTTGGTACACTCGTTACATTTAAACATGATGTATTCACACCAACTTCCAGTATTACAATGGAAGAATGATTAACAATCAAGTTATACAATTCAATAGATAGAGAAGAATAAAAAGTGGATGGAAAGTGGATGCAAGTGGATGCAAGTGGATGGAAAGTGGATGCAAGTGGATGCAAGTGGATGGAAAGTGGATGCAAGTGGATGGAAAGTGGATGCAAGGGGATGCAAGTGGATGGAAAGTGGATGCAAGTGGATGTAAGTGGATGGAAAGTGGATGCAAGTGAATGCAAGTGGATGGGAAGTGGATGCAAGTGGATGGAAAGTGGATGCAAGTGGATGCAAGTGGATGGAAAGTGGATGCAAGTGGATGCAAGTGGATGGAAAGTGGATGCAAGTGGATGGAAAGTGGATGCAAGTGGATGCAAGTGGATGGAAAGTGGATGGAAAGTGGATGCAAGTGGATGCAAGTGGATGGAAAGGTTATGTGTAGCGTGGGGTCACATAGACCTCACACCCTGTTTAGCGTGGGGTCACATAGTCGGGGATAGGTTAGGAATGAGGCGCGCTTCATTCCTAACCTATCCCAAATAATCTAATGCTAACCTATTCTAATGTTAACTCAACTAACCTACAACCTACCCTAACCTAATCCAACTAATCTAATGCTAACCCATCCTAATGGCGCTTCATTCCTAACATCTGTAACCTACCCCAACTATGAGGTCTATGTGACCCCACGTGAACGGGGTGTGAGGTCTATGTGACCCCACGCTAAACAGGGTGTGAGGTCTATGTGACCCCACGCTACACATAACCTTTCCATCCACTTGCATCCACTTGCATCCACTTTCCATCCACTTTTTATTCTTCTCTATCTATTGAATTGTATAACTTGATTGTTAATCATTCTTCCATTGTAATACTGGAAGTTGGTGTGAATACATCATGTTTAAATGTAACGAGTGTACCAAACGATATTCATTGATTCAAAATTTACGCAGACATGAAAGAGGTCACAACCAAAACTTTAAAATTGTATGCGAGTATTGTACAAAAATATTTTCTCGTCGTGATATATATAATCGCCATTTGTCGACTAAACATTATGTAACTAAGATGAGTAAACTGGTGAATCTCGAAGAACAATCGCAAGACACTCTTAATGAAGCCGCATTTAGAAATTTGCGAAATGAGGAGATAATCCAGAAAGAGAAACGTATCAAAATACTTGACAATGATGGTCTAGTAATTGAAAATGCAAAATCGAAAGAATTTAGAGATATAATATTAAAGAAAGTACAGAGAGCGAGACAATCGGAAAACGATGACAGCTTGATTGAAAGTAAAGTAAAGAAAGTGGAAGCGAAAGTACCTGAAAATCATGTTATAGATAATGACTTAATGGAAGAAAATAGTTTGGATAAAAGTGTGGCTGAAGATATTGAAGCAGATGTATCTAAAGACTATGCTACAGATATTGAAGCAGATATATCTAAAGATCATGCTATAGATAATGACTTAATGGCGGGGATAAAAGAAAACAGAATAAACGTCTCAATATTAGCTGACTCCTTTAAAGAGTTGCTAAATTACCTGGATTTATTGGAACATCGATTTGATATTAGTAATTCTCAAACATCCAAACAGAATACCCCTGCAGGATTTCCAAGAAATTGCATTAACAAGAGAGAAGAAGATGAAGAAAGTGTTTTCACAGACTATGATTTCGAAGGGAACATACCTTACCTCAATGAAAAAATTGCAAACGGGAAGTCGTTTAATCCATTTATTGAATGGAATGATCCTAACGAGTTGGTTGAACGATTATGGCTGTTAAGAAAGTCACAAAAATTTGGAAACACATCTAAGGATTATGAGATTCAAACTATAGAAAACGCTTTAAGAGAAGCCGATATAATCGAGTAATATTTACGATTGCCTACTTTAATTGAATTACTATATAAGTATTTAAATATATTGATGTAAATTTAAATGTATTATTATTAAAATTTAATAGATCCGTAAATTCTATGTGGAGTTTTCTTTATTTTATAACCTTATCGCCATCCTTGAGAAGCAATATTTCTGATCTATTATTCACAGCTGTTCCGACGCGCATATCTTCCTAGAGATTAGTTCATAATAGGAGGTTGCGATTGAGAATATTATAATTTATCATTAATTTGTGTTTAGTCTGAAAATGTAGAAAGAGGTTGACATAATGAAAATAGAAATATATTTTATATAGACGTTTATTAAAAGGAAAGAAATATGTTAAACAATTATAAACAATTACAATAAAAGAATATATAGATATTATTATAGTTTAAAGTAAAATATATTAATAAAACGTATATAATTTGATTATTTTTCATGTTTTCTCCTTGTCACACATTGAAAATATTCTGTGATTAGACAACGTTTATTATTTCCTGTGTATCGAGGTGTTTTCTTATCAATAATATATTTCTCTATCGTTTATGTTGAAAACTTAGATAACAAAAATGAAAGTAAAAATATATACATTATTAACAATTATAAGAAAAATATGCATTATTTAAAATTACAAGAATAAATATATAAACATATATACATAATTAATAGTTACAATACAAAAATATATATTATTTACAATAGAAAAAATATACATTATTTAAAATTACAAGAATAAATATATAAACATTTATACATTATTAATAGTTACAATACAAAAATATACATTATCTACAATACAAAAATATGCATTATGAATGAATTTATTGGGTTGAAGGTGAATAATAAACATTTAAATATACGGAAAACTACTTTATGGAGTAAATTGAAAATTACTTTATGAGATAAGCGTATGGCCAAAGGCTAAAGTACTGCGACCATCTGAGCAGATGAATCTCTTATCGTCATTACTACTTAGCGCGATTTTATTCTGCTGAACTGTGAAGATGGTGTGTTTGTAGCTTCTAAAAATATTCTGTTGCCGATATACAACTTCGCCACTAAACATACATTGTTTATAATCGGCCCCAGTGATATCTTTATCCACTACGCACTTCTTAACTCCTTTAGCCTTTTTGAGCCAATTCGCTTTATCCTCCTCCGTGCAATACGCGTACATTTTCGGTGTCAACGCAATAAATTCATTCATAATCCTACCCCCTAACTCATCCTTCATTAACCCTAAAATGGCTTTATTTTTCAGTGGTATATTGAAAACGTTATCAGGTCTAAAATTGCTGGTATCAAATTTTTCAATGTCCTCCTTGATATCTATATAAATATCATCAGTTTCGATTAATAAAATGAGACTATCGGTGTCGCAGTAGCATAGAGCAACTTTTTCACCATACTTGGGTTTCAGAAAATCGTAAAAAAACTCATACATTAATAATTTCGACAAATCCAAAACGGCAAACCCCACATAAATCGGTTTGTTATAGCAAACTTTTAACTTGTTAAACTGGATCGCAACTAAATTTTCCGTAAACGTGGAAACACTTCTCATGTTCGGTTTAGCGAGAAGTGTTTCCGCACCAGGTTTACGACCAATATCATTCCAATGATTAACAAGTTTTACATCCACTCGTTTATTCACATTCTCCATGGTTTTGCCGAATACACTGTTGTTCATTAATTTAAAAAAGTCTTTTTCGAAATCATTTTTAGCTGTCTGTCGTAAAGTAGTGTTTAGGTCGATATATTGTTTTAGCCAATCAGATTGTTTAAATTTTATAATTCTATGAATTTTTGTAATTTTCAGTCCGTGATTTATTGCTTGCTTTAAAGTTCTGTAGTGAGTAATATATTTTTCTTTGTTGTTTAAATTTGGAATAAGTTTTTTGTTATTAAATTTTGAATTTGGTGGAATCATGCTTTCAACGAGGAATGGTAAATCATTATGTGAGGCCTGTAGCGATTCAGGATACTCGATGTCTGCTTCGATAAAATAGCCAATAGGTGAATCATCACTCATTTTCGTCACGTCAAAGTCTAAAATTTCAGTCTCCGTCAACCATTTAAACTCACCGTAAGGCATTAGTTGAGAAAGTGCCCAGCCATACAAATTATTCGCATCCCAGTACGCTAAATATGTACTGGGATGGTTCGAATTATACTCAGATAAGTATTTATTATTCGCCTTAGCATATCTCAGCTAGGCTTGGCAAATACCCCCTCTAATGCCTTTGGAGACGAAATGGTGCATGTCTATGTCCGTAAAAAGTTCCAAATTTATGTCAGTCATTTTCAGCATTGCATCCCAGCTCAGTCCGGGGGCCGTATAATAATGGGCCGGATCAAGCTGATATGTCGTGATGCATACGTTCCTAAATTGTTCGAAAATATCTGTCAATAGCAATACGTCAGTCTTTAAATATAGGTCAGAGTAATCTTTTAAATTTCGACAGTTGAATGTAGTCCAAACAGTCTGAGCAAAATTATATTCTTTATCGGTTATGACATAGTTATTTAATGAATCGTTAAAGCAGTCCTTGTGCGGTAAAGATGTTTCAGTCAGCCTATCGAATAAGTCCATGTGTTTGTATGGGAAAACACCTTTCTGCCTTAATAATACAAAATGTTCATTGTTGGGGAAAAATTTTCGAACCTCTATGCATTGATCATCGCTCAAATTTTTCGCTAGTTTCCCCAGAGAACTAGCCATAAATCTTAATGAGTCTATAAATCTCAATTTCAAATAAATTTTATTTTCTACCCCTTTTTTATCTACATATTCCCCGACCGGTAGATTTTTGGTGATAGATATATATTTTTCCTTATTTTGTGGAATAATGTCAATATTCTCCTCGTCGGAGCCAAATTCTTTAATAAACAAATGAACATCATAATTTGACATGTTATGGAAAAATACAGGAATCATTTTAGGAATTTTATAATTCAAATTACAGTTTGAGTGGGCGGCTCCCCGAAATTTGCCTGTTAAATGATCGTGATCGGCGACTTTGTCAGTTACTTGTAATAATTTATTACATATATGACAAGAAGTGGCCGTATCGTATGTATTTTGCTCAAGTGCAGTTAATTTAACCATCGGAAGTACAACGCTTAAATGTTTCCTGTATAATTCCTTAACATCTGCATAGAGGTTCTCGCAAAACAATTTTGGACAATCTTCTCCGGTATAAGTGAAAAATTTACTTAATGAATCATCGAATGAACATTTTATATTATAGGCGAAACTGTACGGTACGTGAATATGTGTTTGATTTGTATAGCTATTGTCAGGGTTCGGTAAACATGTATCAATTGGTTTTAATAATGATTCAAAAATCATTTTTCTATCGAAATTTTGAAATTTTAATACATTCCCCGGCATCATATTACCTCTCTTATCTTTTATAAGGTCTTCTGTCGGCATAATAGTGTATATCTTGTTACAGTCATTCGTTCTATGTTGTTTAAATGTCGTTTCTGTTGAGAAGAAGGTTAAACAGCTATCACATAGATATTTCTTCTCACGATGTGATGAAATCTGACTTCTTACGAGTCGCGAAATATCTTTAATGTATACATAATGGCCCTTAACCCCTTCTTCTAAATATAATAAATTTACATGTCTTTCCCTAGTCTCATTAGTATGATGAATTGGTCCTACTACGTCATGTTGTTTAGATTTGAAATTAAATTCCAAACCGTAAACGTTAATGCTAATATTGTTTGTCTGTTCGAATTTTGAAATGTCTTTAATTTTAAGCGGAAACTCTAGTCTGTCATATTTTAAAGTTTGAGAAAAGTGAGGATATGATGCCGGGCGTTCTGTGTGAACATCTACTGGGTGTAACGCGGATATAATACTCCATAAAAAGCAAAATTCGTCTTCATTTTGAACATTGACACATGCTCGTTTATCCCTAATTTCTTTCGGTAATTCAATAAATGATGACCCACGTATTGGTTTATATTTATTGATATTAATTTCTAAATGGGAAATCTCCCTTAATGACCAACCCGAATCTTTCTCCTGAAACTCGCTACATTTGGTTTTAATTTTGGCACCCATATCATCATAAATTTTGGAAAAGTTGCTCATGCTAGTGGTTAATTCGCGATACTTTGTATTGAATGACTTTAATTCACCCGCGGGATTTTTTTCATTTATATAAATACCAAAGAGTTCAATATTAAATTTTACCCCTGAATTAAACGACCTGATAACGTTTTCAATCACGCTACCAACAGTGCCCCTCGAATTGATTATAAAGCTATCTATATCTAGCCCTGACCCATTAATCCTGTATGTTGCGACCCTTTTCTTAAAACTACTGGAAATTTCAGTGATACCTTTCTGATATGGTTTATTTGCCACCTGGAGATGCTGTTGTGAGCGCAGATGTCCAGCATACTTGGCTCTGGTCGGGAAAACTTGATCGCAAACATCACAGCGGTGGATTGATGGGGTTGGTGGGCACATTTTTAACTTCTTCGAGGCGGAGGGTAGATCGTCGGCCTCTAGAGGTCTCTTGGAGGTAGCTGGTGTATCGATGTTGTGATGTTGTTTCATATGGCGTTTTAAGCCGTACATTCTTGCGAATGTTATAGCACACAATTCGCATTTGAGGTTAGTTTTCACCTCTATAAATTAAATTAGCTTGTGAATTGGATATTTATAATATATTTTTAAACTTACCACAGGTTTTCAGATGTCTTGAGAGGGCATCCTTCCTTCCAAACACTTTCACACACTTAGTACAGGAGAACATTTTTAAGTTGGTGACTTGTCGTAACGAGGTTTACTTAAGAACTGATAGAATGAGAGAGTTCGCTGCTTATATATCCCGCTAGATGTTTCACGCCATTGTGTTTATTAAATAAAAACGAATAACAGGGAATTTAGACCGCACTTCATATTTTATTATTTTCTCAGCTCGCGCACCGCTGATAAGAAATTATGTCTGACAAAACATCCAGCTGCGTCTTATCGCAAAACCCAGGCAGTAGATTGACCGAAACACGAATACGAAAAACAAAACGAAGAAATTGATTACACTGGTATGCATAAACATCCGGCTATGCTAAACCGAATACTGAAACTTTATTTAAATTAAAATCTTATTACGTTTATAAAATTAAACACCAACCAATTAGCATTAGCATCGAGATAATTAGTTTAGTAATATCTGCCGCGGCGGATGACGTCATCAACTGTGGGGTAGGCGGTCGGGCGGTATCTCGCTTAAGGCACATGCTAGGGCCGTTCTGACACCAGATTTGATTTTTCTCATCAAATTGTTTAAAATGTTTTAGTCTAGTCCGTCTAGTCTTGTCCATCTAGTCTTGTCTGTCTAGTCTTGTCTGTCTAGTCTTATCAATCTAAATCCTCCCTAATCTCAATTGAATCAACCCCTATCTTAATTTTCACCCCTGACCCCTCATTTTAAATTTCCCCCACTATCCAACGTACACGTATCTTGCAGCGTCATCTAGACATTCTCGCTCGGACGCGTTCAGAACTATTTTGCATAGGATTCCCCATAAGGGGCTTCGTGCTAGATTTACATGTAAATCTCCATAAGGGGCATCGTGCTAGATTTTACATGTAATTCCCCCATAAGGGGCTAGATTACATGTAAATCCCATAAGGAGGTGGTGGGTTTAGAAGGAACTATCTTTCCCTACTAACGCTTGAAAACCTGCTACAAACATCTTCAGCTAGCCAGCAGTTTGAAAGCGTAGAATATATGTATGAGATACTGGCGTACAACAAATGTAAATTATATAAAGATATAGAATCAATCCAACAGTGTAATGGTTAAGATCACCGACGATGCAGTAGAACGGTTAGTACAAAGTAAAGCACGATTGGAACAACACATTAAAAAAATTCAACGATTGAAATTAGCAATTAAAAGATATCAAGATGTTAAAAAGTGCTATAAACTTTTTTCTAGACTGTGTATCAATGAATAGGTGTTGTGCATGCTATAATCAGTATAAGTTACATTTAATGACACATATAAGACCCAGGGAACTACAGTCGATGTGGGATGCGCTTCCATCGCATTTTCAAGAAGATGAAGATATAGCCGCCTGCCTACCATGTTACAAACATTACAATCTACCAACTGATGTAGATCATATTGATGGACCCCCACCACCCCGATATAAATGTTATAAATGTATTGATGAAAAAGGATTTTGTAATCTACAATGATTTTTTACTAATTATAATAAAAATCATAATTTAACAATGTATATTGTTTTTCTTAACTATTTTATTCAGTTTCAGGATTTCGGGTAAAAATAAAACCAAGTTATTAAACCAAGTAGAATAAAAATACATATTTATTAACATTCATAAGCAGAATAATCACTATTTTACAATAAGTACATATTTTTAAAGTACATTAGTTTCATCAATCCAGCTATTCTGCGAATCATCGAACTCAAGCCATTTCACATACACCTGCGACCCTTTTCGACTCAGCACTTTTTCAACCAAGTAGACATCATGATGTCTAGCCTTCTGCAGCTCATACTCGTAGAATGCCCCTTGGATTGGTCTACCCTGAATATCCTCCAATAAATATGTAAATATGTACAATATGTAACAATGTTATCTGTCTTGTGCTGTTACTGACATGAAAATGTTCTGGGACTATGTTCTGGGTATTAAAATACAAATGTTTTTTGTATAATTCAATATCCTGTGTGAAATTAACCGGGAAATAGTTGTTTTAACATGAGATTTGTTCATGGTTTCAATAAGACTTACTGTTTCGAAATACAGATTCCCCACTTACCGGGCAAATAGTGGCCACTCCAAATGTCAGGGTGGCATCCTGAAGATATAAAAAGTTACCAAGTTTGCTAACATATATCGATAAACAGATCTCAAAGGCTACCGCACTGTAATATAGCTTGAATATATTTTAAAGCTAAAACAGTTCATTTTCTTAATCACCTGCTCCTTCCAGTAATTCTACATTACACACACCACACTTAATATTATAAACCTACGACCAGTTTGAATATTTATATATATATATGTATATATATATATATATATATATATATATATAAATAAAAAGTAAATTTTTTTAAATTACTACACCAACGGTAGAATTCGGGTAATACGATTAACAAAAACAACTCAAATTCTTCTTAAGTCGACGAGAAGAATTTGAGTTGTTTTTGTTAATCGTATTACCCGAATTCTACCGTTTGTGTAATAATTAAAAAAAATTTACTCTTTAACTAATAACGATTGTTATTACCCGCTCTTTATATATATATATATATATATATATATATATATATATATATACACATATATATATACATATATATATACATATATATATATATATATATATATATATATATATATATATATATATATATATATATATATATATATATATATATATGTTGAATTTGAGGTTTTCGCGGATAGATACCTGTGTCGTATTGTTTTCTCGGGGATTCCGCGTTGATGCTGAGGGTTGGCTCTGAAAAGAACCGGATTCTCGACGTTTCGGCGAACTAACATTCGCCATTCTCAAGAGATATATGCGTCCGTGCGGGTCAACCGTTGCGTCTAACGGTTGACCCGCACGGAGAAAGAAGAAGAAAAAAAAAACAAAAAAAAAGAAAGAAAAGAAAACCGGTCGTGAGAGGAACACAGCAGAAAAACAAACAAACCGACATACAAACGCAACAAAAGAAGAAAAAAAGAAGAAAGGAAACAAACAACAAGACGGCGGAATAGTTGAGCGAAAGGCTCAAGACCGCTGAGAAGCAAAGTACACATGATGAGGATCGAGCTCTCATAGCTTAACCGAACTTCGAACGAAGCAGACTTTAAACTTAGCAATTTATTCTGACAAAATAAAATCCAAAACCCAACTAAAACGCCGCCGCCAAGGAAATCTAGGGCTTCGCCTTCCTGGATTCCATCAGCGAGGACGGATTGGAGAAGCATGTTCAACCACCTCGCGAACAGGATAAATAAGAACACAGACGCCGAACAACCCCAGGACACCGCCGCCAACAAAAGGACCGCCGCCGAGAGGAAAAACGATGCCGCTTCAAGGAGAACCACTGAAGCCGCCCAGAAGAGAGCCACCGAAGCCGCCCCGAAGAGGAAACCGACACCGATGGACACGGACAGCCCCACCGAAGCCGCCCTGAAGCGCAAAATTAACCCGAAGAACGAGGAAACCTTCAAGTTTCCAAACCAAACTGCAAAACTGACGAGCCCAAGCACGTCAAGCCTACAAGGACTGCAGGTAAGTATAAACAATTATGCATGCCTAAACACAAGGGATAGTGATGACGACAAAGTCACTGAAACCCCCACCTAAAACAACGCCAACAACAAAACGCCTATCGTGCTGCTAAACAAGGGCAAATGGGCAGGGCTTTCGAAAAAGCTCAACAGGAACAACATCAACTACACCAGGGCAACGACGACCAAGGAAGGGATAAGAATACAGCACCAAACATTCACGGACTGCTGGCAAATGTACAAGTTAATCAAAGAGGACAACTATGAATTTCAACTGAAGACAACTATGAAAAGAATGTGAAGGTCGCAAGAGAAGCCACACCAATCCAAATGGTATTAAATGAAATGGGGAAGGAATACAAATTCAGTTACGAAATGGAATGCTTCTACGGATTGTGCGTGAAAATGGAACCACTAAAAACGCGAGGAGAAACTGTACAATGCCACCGATGCCAACTGTTCGGCCACGTGCAGAGGCACTGCAACGACGAATACAGATGTATGAAATGCGGACAGAACCACAGCACACACCTGTGTGAGAAACCGATAACCCTGAGGCCGAAATGCGCAAACTGCGGAGGCGAACACATCTCCATCTGGAGAAACTGCCCGGCGAGACCGGAAATAGCGAGACAAATAGAACGACAGCAGGACGAAACCAAAACCCCAACCAAAACAAACAGCCAAAAAACCGACAACCAGTCAAATACCAAAACCGGTAAACACACACATCAACCCCAACCCGGAGACAAAGCCGTCAACAAGCCGAAACAAACGGAGCAACAGCGGAAAAATTGCAGCAGAATTGACGGAAATTCTCGACTTTGCCGAAATGGGACACAGCAAAGAAGCTACAGAAAAATTCACCAAAAGAATCACAACCATCATGTTCCTACTCAACAATGTTCTTACTACTAGAAGAACTAGGGACAATCTGAAACTTATTTTCTGGAACGCAAACCGAATACAATACAAGAAACAGGAATTGGTGGCACACCTAAACGAACACAGCGTCGACGTGGCACTGATCAACGAGACGCATTTCAGACGTTGCAACCAACTGAATATAGCAAACTACCAAGTCTACAGAAGACAGAGGCGAGAAAACCGAAGGAGGTGTCGCCATCATCATCAAAAGAAACATGAAACACCACGAACTGCCGGAAGTAGAAACAACCACCGACAAGGAAACGGTGGGAGTAGAAGTACAGACAACCGACGGACTCGTAGCCCTCTACGCACTGTACTCGCCGCCACAGAAACAAATAAACGCCGACGACCTGGACAAAATATTCGACAGAAATATAGGTATCATAGCCGCAGGAAACTACAACGCAAAGCACTCGCAATGGAATTACTAAGGTCACGGACAATTACTAAGGTACACGGAAAACCGGAAGTTACAAGTAATTGCACCGAGCGAACCGACAAACTTTCCAGGAGTTCAGCGAATGCCGGATATTTTGGATAAAGCCGTTATGAAAAACGTCACAGCAAACGTGGAAATAGTCTGTATCAAAGACTTGAGCTCAGATCACATCCCAGTGCATATAAATCGAGAAAATTATCATAAATTGGAATAAATTTAAAGATAATCCGACGAACGTCACTTGTACAGAAATTACAAGCTCCCCGTGCCTAGAAGAAGCACAACTGACGATAGAAAACGAAATAAAAGCAGCACTCGAGGCCGCCCCAAGAAAAAGGACAGCCAACACGACAACCGCTCTCCCACCGGAAATCAGAAACCTACTAAGAGAAAAGCAAAAAGCAAACAAAGTATTCCAACGGACGCTGGCACCGACGGACAAGAACGTCTTAAACAAACTGACAAACCAATTGAAAGCGGCACTGCGCGAACAGCACAACGCCGAATGGGAAGACAAACTAGAACGCATTAACGAAACAATAGAGGAACCGTGGAAATTAGCCAAGAATCTGAGAAACAAGGAGAGGAGAACAATTCCGCCACTGAAAACAACAAGCGACACTGTAGCAAGCGCGGACTGGGAGAAAATGGTGGAATTCGCAAAGTCGCTTGCACAGCAGTTTAAACCGAACGCCGACACACGCCCATTCTGCAAAAGGCAAGAAATCCGCGAAACCGTACTGAGAGTACCAAATAGTACCGTAGAAAACACGGAAATAGAGGAAACAACACTGGAAGAAATAAAAGGAATAATTAAAAACCTAAAAAGCAAGAAAGCACCAGGCCGCGATAACAACAACAACGCCGCGCAAAAAAACCTAACAGCGAACGCAATAGACAGAACAACCCTAATCATAAACGCCGCACTGAAACTTGGAGTGTTTCCGACCCAATGGAAACACGCAACAACGATCCTAATCCCTAAACCGAACAAACCCCGAAACCTCACCTCCAGTTACAGACCAATAAATCTGCTGACAGGTCTCGGTAAAAACACAGAAAAAGTAATACACAAAAGTCTGAACAGAAATAACTGAAGGCAAACGTATTCTACCCGACGAACAATACGGCTTCAGGACAGAGCACTCCACCACCTATCAGACGACAAGGATAATCGACGCTTTCAACAAAGGGTTAGCCACGGGAGCCGTCTTTCTAGACGTCTCTAAGACTTTCGACAAGGTATGGCACCTAGGTTTATTATACAAACTGCACCGATTTAAATTGCCAACAGCAATAATCAGACTAGTGACGTCATTTATCTGTAACAGAAAGTTCCAAGTCAAAATAAATGACAGCATCTCCTCAACTCAGGCAATGACAGCCTGGGAACTGCCAAGGAACTGTCCAGGGCCCTCTTCTTTACAGCATCTACACCGCAGACATCCCAAAACTAAACGACACAGAAATTGCGAATGACCAAGGCCATAACAATACTGCTCCAAAATCACCTGGAAAGGATAAACGACTGGTGTAACACCTGGAGGATTAAACTAAACGCGGAAAAAACCCAGGCAATTATCTTCACGAATAAAAAATTTAAGCACGAACCCAGTAGGTGCTTGAGAATTAATAACACGGACATAGAATGGGAAAACCGAATTAAATATTTAGGCGTAATCCTAGATAAAGCTCTAACATTTTCAGAACACATTGATCAGACAACGAAAAAAGCAAAACAAATTAAAGGCTACCTCTACAAACTACAACTACAAATCTACAAATTCCATAATACGGTCGACAATGACGTACATATCGACGTGCTGGATACAATCCAAAGAACGAGCAGCTATAAGAGCAGCTACTGGGTTCGTGCTTAAATTTTTTCTTCGCGAAGATAATTGCCTGGTTTTTTTCCGCGTTTAGTTTAATCCTCCAGCTGTTACACCAGTCGTTAATCCTTTCCAGGTGATTTTGGAGCCGTTTTTTTATGGCCTCGGTCATTTGCAATTTCTGTGTCGTTGTGTCTGTGTCGTTTCTGTGTCGTTTGTGTCGTTTAGTTTTGGGATGTCTGCGGTGTAGATGCTGTAAAGAAGGGGGCCCAGGACAGATCCTTGTGGGATACAGGCTGTCATAGCCTGAGTTGATGAGATGCTGTCGTTTATTTTGACTTGGAACGTTCTGTTACAGATAAATGACATCACTAGTCTGATCATTGCTGTTGGGATTTTAAATCGGTGCAGTTTGTATATTAAACCTAGATGCCATACCTTGTCGAAAGTCTTAGAGACGTCCAGAAAGACGGCTCCTGTGGCTAACCCTTTGTTGAAAGCGTCGATTATTGCTTCGGTTATCCTTGTCGTCTGATAGGTGGTGGAGTGCTCTGTCCTGAAGCCGTATTATTCGTCGGGTAGAATACGTTTGCCTTCAGTTATTTCTGTCAGTCTTTTGTGTATTACTTTTTCTGTGATTTTACCGAGACCTGTCAGCAGATTTATTGGTCTGTAACTGGTGGTGAGGTTTTGGGGTTTGTTCGGTTTCGGGATTAGGAGCGTTGTTGCGTGTTTCCATTGGTTCGGAAACACTCCAAGTTTCAGTGCGGCGATTATATTGTGGGTTATTCTGTCTAATGCGTTCGGTGTTAGGTTTCTTAGCGCGGCGTTGTTGATGTTATCGCAGCCTGGTGATTTCTTGATTTTGAGGTTTTTAATTATACCTTTTATTTCCTCCGGTAATGTTTCCTCTATTTCCGTGTTTTCTACGCTACTATTAGACGCTGGCACCGACGGACAAGAACGTGTTAAACAGACTTACAAACCAACTGAAAGCAGCACTGCGCGAACAGCACAACGCCGAATGGGAAGAAAAACTAGCAGGCATTAACGAAACAATAGAGGAACCATGGAAATTAGCCACCATTAGAAAGAATCTGAGAAACAAGGAGAGGAGAACAATTTCGCCACTGAAAACAACAAACGACACTGTAGCAAGCACGGACTAAGAGAAAACGGAAGAATTCGCAAAGTCGCTTGCACAGCAGTTTAAACCGAACGCCGACACACACCCACTCTGCAAAAGGCAAATAATCCACGAAACCGTACTCTCAGTGCGGTTCAATGCTATTGTTTCGTTAATGCCTGCTAGTTTTTCTTCCCATTCGGCGTTGTGCTGTTCGCGCAGTGCTGCTTTCAGTTGGTTTGTCAGTCTGTTTAACACGTTCTTGTCCGTCGGTGCCAGCGTCCGTTGGAATACTTTGTTTGCCTTGCGCTTTTCTCTTAGTAGCTTTCTGATTTCCTGTGGGAGCGTGGTTGTCATATAAGCTGTCCGTTTCCTTGTGGCGGTCTCGAGTGCTGCTGTTATTTCTTTTCTATCGTCCGCGCTGCTTCTTCTAAGCACGGTGGGCTTGTAATTTCTGTGCATGTGATATTCGTCAGATTATCTTAATATAATAATAATTTATTCCAATTTATGATAATTTTCTCGATTGTTTTCCTGGCCGCTTTTGCTTGGAGAGTTATGTGCACTGGGTTGTGATCTGAGCTCACGTCTTTGATACAGACTATTTCCACGTTTGCTGTGACGTATTTCATAACGGCTATATCCAAAATATCCGGCATTCGCTGAACTCCTGGAAAGTGTGTCGGTTCGCTCGGTGCAATTACATGTAACTTCCGGTTTTCCGTGTGCGTTAGTAATTGTCCGCCCTTTGTATTTGACACTCTCCAATTCCATTGCGAGTGCTTTGCGTTGTAGTCTCCTGCGGCTATGGTACCTATATTTCTGTCGAATATTTTGTCCAGGTCGTCGGCGTTTCTTTGTTTCTGTGGCGGCGAGTAAAGTGCGTAGAGGGCGACGGGTCCATCGGTTATCTGTACTTCTACTCCTACCGTTCCGTGCCGGTGGTTGTTTCTACTTGCGGCAGTTCGTGGGGTTTTATGTTTCTTTTGATGATGATGGCTACACCTCCTCCGGCTTTCCCGCCTCTGTCTTTTCTGTAGACTTGGTAGAGCGAATCCGGTTCCTCAACAACCCTCAACCTCAACATCAACGCGGAGTCCCCGAGAAAACAAACCAACACACAAACACACACACACACACACACACACATATATATATATATATATATATATATATATATATATATATATATATATATATATATATGTGTTGTATTGTTTTCTCGGGGATTCCGCGTTGATGCTGAGGGTTGGCTCTGAAAAGAACCGGATTCTCGACGTTTCGGCGAACTAACGTTCAGTATGCGTCGAACGGTTGACCCGTACGGACGCATATATCTCTTGAGAATGGCGAATGTTAGTTCGCCGAAACGTCGAGAATACGGTTCTTTTCAGAGCCAACCCTCAGCATCAACGCGGAATCCCCGAGAAAACAATACAACACAGGTATCTATCCGCGAAAACCTCAAATACAACATATATATATATATATATATATATATATATATATATATATATATATATATATATATATATATATATATGTGAAAAAGGAGAAAAAGGAAACACAGTTGGTGGAAGATGGCATGCGACAGAGTTATAGAAGACAGAAGACAAGCCTGGAAAAAATTTAACTGCCACAGAACACCCGAAAAATGGGAAGAATTTAAGAATATACAGAAGGCCTCCTCAAAAATAATCAGCAGAGTAAAAAGAGGTTATGAAAACAACATGTTGAAGGAGATAGAAGAGGCCTTCAACAAAAACAACACACGAATTTTTTACAGAATATTCAGGGAAAGTATGACAGGATATCAACTACCAAGCTTATGCTTCAAAAGACAAGACGGATCATTGGAGACAAACCCTAAGAAGAACTGTGAAATATTAGCAAACTACTTTGACACACTACTCAACTGTGAAAAACCAACACAGAAACTACAGTTGGAAAAGCCAGAACCTAACCCGGATTGCAAACCCCCTACACTCGAAGAAATTGTAAATATAATAAAAGCACTGAAAAATTACAGAGAGATTTCGGTAATCTGGAAGCTAGACCATGAAAACATTACACCTAAAATACACAGAATCATCGAACACATTTGGGAAACAGGAAAAATACCAGAAGAATGCAAGTTAGCCCCAATACACCCCCTCCACAAGAAAGGAGACAAAACGGACCCTAATAACTACCGAGGAATATCATTACTACCTGTGACATACAAAATTCTGTCCAAATCCCTGTTAAATCGGCTAGAACCTCAGATAGACCCACAGATAGGAGAATACCAAGGAGGGTTCAGGAAAGGAAGATCATGCAGTGAACAGATATGGTGCTTGAAAACAATACTAACAACGAGAAAGACCAGGAACACTACAGTAATATTCGTCGACTTCAAAAAGGCCTACGACTCCATAGATAGAAAAATACTCTTCAACACATTGGAAGAAATGAAGGTGGACATCAAGACCAGAAATCTAATCCAGGAAACACTAACAAATACCACATCAAAATTGAAGTTCATGGGAGAGGTCTCAGAACCATTTAAAATTAAGACGGGAGTGAGACAGGGAGATGGCCTCTCACCCATTCTATTTAATTCAGTTTTAGAGAAAATAATCAGGACATGGGAAAAAGGAGTCAGTGGGGTAAAGATGAGGAGACACAAGGATAGAATCGTAAACATAAAATGTTTGGCATTCGCTGATGATATAGCCATCATAACAAATAGTAGAAAAGAAGCCAAAGTAGCTCTAGAGACACTCCACAAAATCTCATCCAAAGCAGGGCTACAAATCTCCTACGAAAAAACACAGTACATGGACAGATACAGAAAACAGGACTGAACACAAAATCCAATGAAGAAAGGGTCAAAAAACTACAACAAGCATACAGACTGACATGGAACCACTACAACAAAACGAATATCAATGCTAAATTAAGACACTACAATACAGTAGTTCTACCAGAGGCCTTGTATGCCTCAGAAATAACGGTAATCAAGGGACGAACGAAAATCAAGGATATAGAAAAACAAGGGAGGAAATACTAAGAAAGATCTATGGGCCGGTTTAGAAAGAGGTGATCTGTATAAAGAGACCAACAAAAGAACTGTACGAACAGACAGAGACGGTTACAAACAACATCATTAAAAGAAGGGCAAAATTCTATGGACACATATATAGAAACAGACTGACAGAAAATTTTTAACATACTGATGACAAATACAGTTAAAATTAATTGGGTAAAGGAAACCTTGTAAAACCTCAAGATACTCAACATCTCCACAGAAGACAAGACCGACAGGCAAAAATACAGAGAAAAAATCAGAATACAGAAGTTTGAACAAATTCCCAAAGAAAAGAAAACAGGAAAGAAGTGGACAGAAGAGATGAAGAAGAAACACAGTGAATATATGAGAGGTTTCTGGGCAGAAAGAAGAAGACAGAAAAAATAACATGTTAATTTATTGTGTTTTTAGCGTTCTCCTTAAAGGGAGATTAGCGATAATAATATATATATATATATATATATATATATATATATATATATATATATATATGTATATATATATATATATTTATATATATATATATATATATATATATATATATATATATATATATATACATATATATATATATATATATATAAATATATAAATATAAGCACACCAGTGAGATAAAAGGTTAAATAAAGCCGAACAAATATTTTACTTAGTTTTTTGTTATATTAAAAAAATTGCAAATTGTTTTCATCTAAAGCATATTTTTTCACTAAAGCGATTTTTGTTTTGCACTAATTTCACTGAATTTTACATATTTTTCTATTTTTTATATATTTAATATAAAAAACAATTTATTAATATGATTTTGCTTTCGTTGATTTTAAATAGCGAGTTGGTGACTTCATTCCTCTTTTCACATTTTTAACAAAGGCAAAAATACATTTTCCAATCATAAAATAAAATATTTGAAAATGAAGTTATATTATGTAATTTCTTTTGAAATGAAAGGGTTTAAATTACAATGCGAAAAATTCAATTATTAAGTATTATACACCCACTTGCTCGTTATTTTAGGGAACCGTGATATATATGTTAATAATTCTCAAGGGTTTAATCAAACCCTTTATTATATAGTTATCTATAATTATATAGTATTGCACAGGTAATATTGAAATTTATCCGAATAACAAATGCAATGAGCACAACATTATCAATTAATCGTGATGTTTAATTAAGTAGTTTTAATGTTTTAGTAGTATTCTTAGGTATAATATAATCATTTTATAATCTTATTGAGTAGTTTCGATGTTTTATAAGTATAAACTTTATTCGTAGGTAGGAGTACAATATAATCATACTTTGCTCCTACCTATGAATAAGTTTTATACAACTAAAACATCGAAAGTACTTAATTAACTAACTAACATCATAACTACTTAATATAATCATATTATACGAATATACGCATATAAATAAGTTTTATACTACTTGTTCGGATCGTGTCTCTCTAAATTTCAAAAAATCCAAACGAAACACAGACGGGTTAAATCACTTACCTGTGTGGGCTGCCAGCGTCTCCGCCACGCGAAATCGTCCTTCCGGCGCTTTTTCTAAGGGAGGAAATGGGAATAAAAGGTAGATGGATTCCCCTTAAATCGGCGTTTTCGGGACGTCCGGCTCCGCTTCAGCCCTTGGGGCTCGTGATCACCCCCTGGTTAGTTTGCATTGGAAATTCTAGAATACGCACATGTGCCAGTAGGCGTGGGTTTCACGTTTTTTGCGTTATCTGCGTTCACACTAGCCGAGCGTACTTATTCGACTCTACGCAGCGAACTGATTAATTTAATCAACTCGCCAAAAAGATTATTAATTCGCGCGACTTCGACACCGATCCATACACCTTTGCCTCTTCGATTGATTGGAGCCGAAGTTTAATAAGTTTAATTTAACAAATTTAAAATCTGGATGCGCTAAATTGGCGCGAACATTCCGCCGCCCCTGAAATAACCCACTTCAGCACAAACCTGAACAAAAATATGGATGGGCCAAATCAAATCCAGATAGAAAAATAAACAAACTTCTACCAATAAAATAACTGAAAATGAAGTCAACTTCGACAAAATCTAAATAAGTGACATAAAATCAACTTCTACAAAATAGAAGCAAACGACAGGGTCCCAAATTTTAGACAAAATAAAAATAAATGAGACCACCGAGACAATTTTCACCCTCGGGGTGTTCAAAACAAAACAGTCAACAAGTTAAAACAAATAAAAGAAATTCCGAACGACCAACGAATGGGGCTGTAGTAGACATAATTTGGACAGAAGAGTCACGAGGACAGCTCAGCTATGTCCGGCATACAATCGCTAAATTCTGAAACAGCACCAAGGATGTTAAAGTGCAATAAATAACAAGATCAGCCAGTCACTTACGCTATTGATCTTGACCGCTACGTTGACAAAAATATCAGTGGAGATGCGTTTACACTGACAACATCTTTTATTTTTCGGATTCAGAATAATGATCGCGAGCAAAGAGGTGAACGAAACAAAGACAATCAACAATTAACCTCAATCGCCGAGATACGGAAATCTTATTCGACTTTGCGCTCACTAGACCCATGGATTATGTCCCGAATGAGCTTACGTCACGAGTACAAGTTGTCGCGAGAAAAACAAAAGCAACAAACACAAAACAAAGTGTTTGTCCTTAGTAAGAGAATCGCGACAAGGATCAAAGAAAGCAAACACGACAAGTGTTTGAACTTGTACAAAATGATCGCAACAAAGGTCAGAGAACAAACAAACACAACAACAAGTGTTTGTCCTTTAACAATATGATCACAACAAGTACCAAAAAGCGAAACAACGACAAGTCTTCGTCCTTAAGCAAGATGATCACAACAAGGACCAAAGAAAATAAACAGAATACCAAAGTGTTTGTCCTTGAACCAGATGATCACGACAAGGAACAAAAAAGGCAAACACAACGACAAGTGTTTGACCTTGTACAAAAGGATCGCTATAAGGACCAAAGAGAACAAACACAACTACAAGTGTTTTACCTTGGACAAAGTGATTGCAACAAAGATTAAAGAACAAACAACCACAACGACAAAGTGTTTGTCCTTGAACAAGATGATCACGACAAGACCAAAGAAAACAAACACAACAACAAGTGTTTGTCCTTTAACTAGATGATCACGACAAAGACCAAAGAGAACAAACACAACAACAAGTGTTTGTCCTGTACAAAATGATCGCTATAAGGACCAAAGAGAACAAACACAACTACAAGTGTTTTACCTTGGAAAAAGTGATCGCAACAAAGATCAAAGAACAAACAACCACAACGACAAAGTGTTTGTCTTTGAACAAGATGATCACGACAAAGACCAAAGAAAACAAACACAACAACAAGTGTTTTACCTTGGACAAAGTGATCGCAACAAAGATCAGAGAACAAACAAACACAACAACAAGTGTTTGTCCATTAACAAGATGATCACGACAAAGACCAAAGAGAACAAACGAACAATAATGGAATGCTATTAAATGCTAAATCCTTTGAAAACGGCATCATCCATCCACATCCGAAACAAAGCAAATAAACAGGTCAGCAAGCTCGAACCCTAAAATATCGCAAGACGAAATCGAGACCCCTACTTAAATATTCACCGTTTGTAAGACGGTGAGTTATGGCGAAATATCACGACACAACCTATTTTTTATTGCAGCAGACTAGGGACCGCGGGGTCAGAGGAAAGCTCAAGTGCTACAGGTGACAAGGGGGGTGCAGTTATAGCCTACCGCTTACAATAACCATGCAACACAAGACCTTGGAACATAATACTTGATAATACTTGACCTCTGACCTAAACAGATCTGAAACAAACGTAGACGAGGCATTTGGTAAATAGGTTACACATGACAAGGAGATGCAGTTATAGCCTACCGCTACCAATAACCCTGCAACATGAGACCTTGTAACATAAGTCGATTCAGATCTAGGGGACCGCGGGTGCCAAGGAGGTACTCATTAACGACAAGGCAGTTAAGCCAAGGAAATATTCGAAGAACTATTCTATCGACCAGCTCAAGCGAAGAAAGGCACTTATGCATGAAAATTCTGAAACAAACACACGAGGTGTAAAAAGTGTTATTATCGCCTAACTCCCAGCGTCTTATGCGATGCGCTGGCCATGGTTAGGGCAGGGTTGCGCGCCGCTCGGATACACAGTGATCCAATAAATCAAGAACGATGAAGAGTGTGTTCCGACAATAATCGATTCAAACAAGCGCAAGCGAAGAAACGCACTCAATCGAAATACACAGTGATCCAATGAATCAACAACGACGAAGACTGTGTTCCGACAATAATCGATTCAGATTGGGAGGGCACGAATACAAACGGAAATCTTCAGTAACATTGGATCTGCCGGTGCCAAGCAATTACGCACACAATAAACAGAAGCCTACTTGCTGCAAACCAATGGAAAGTTACATGGAAACTGCCGATTGTGGTACCCTACCCCCAATAAAAACGGGTTGTAGGGCCGTTCTTATTTACTCCATGACAAAACTCAATGGAGCCGAGGGTGATGATGGTGCACTAGCGAGCGCTGGAGGCAGTACCATCAGATAGAAAGAGTGATGGAAAGTGTCCTGGAACTGCCACAACATATATAAATAAGGTAGGAACGCACCGGGGATCTTCTGATGGGAACTATTACGGAAAGACACCGACAGAAGCTCGGCTGGAATCTGGAGTGGATACGCGATGATGAGAAAAGGATCCCTTGGCGACGAGCAATATGAAAATACTCAGGGAAGAATGAAAAAACGAAAATTGACAAAATAAGTCAAACAAAATCGACCATCCCAAAAAACTGAACATTCAAACAATAATTGACTAAACAAACCAGAATCGAATATACAAATGTGAACTGAATAACCAAACCAAAATGGAACATTCAAAGGAAAAACTGTAGACTCAAACAGAATCAGATATTCACAAATCGAATATTCAAACGAGAGCTGCAAACAGCCAAAATCGAATATTCACAAATCGAATATTCACAAAATCGAATATTCCCTAACGAGAGCTGAAAATAGCCAACATCGAATATTCATAAATCGAATATTCACAAAATCGAATAATCACAAACGAGAGCTGCTACCAGCGAAAATCGAATATTCACAAATCGAATATTCACAAATCGAATATTCACAAAATCGAATATTCCCAAACGAGAGCTGCAACCAGACAAAGTTCAATAATCAACGAAATTGAATAAATAACGACCAAATGAATAACTAGATAACCAGTTAATTTTTACGACGAACCTGGATAACCAGATGAAAATTGAATAATCAACGAGTAAATGATTAACTAGATAACCAATTAATTATTACGACGAAACTAGATAACCAGATGAAAATTGAATAATCACGACAAAATTAATACCCAGACAACAGCTGACTATTTCAACGAAATTGCTTCACCAGATAAAATTAATAATTAACGAAATTTATTAATTAGACAATCAATTAATTATTCCGACAAAACTGTATAACCAGATGAAAATTAATAATTAACGAAATTGATTAACTAGACAATCAATTAATTATTCCGACAAAACAGGATAACCAGATGAAAATTAATAATTAACGAAATTGATTAACTATACAATCAATTAATTATCCCGACAAAACTGGATAACCAGATGAAAATTAATAATTATCGAAATAGATTAACTAGACAATCAATTAATTATTCCGACAAAACTGGATAACCAGATGAAAATTATTAATTAACGAAATTGATTAACTAGACAATCAATTAATTATTCGGACAAAACTGGATAACCAGATGAAAATTAATAATTAACGAAATTGATTAACTAGACAATCAATTAATGATTCCGAAAAAATTGGATAACCAGATGAAAAATAATAATTAACGAAATTGGTTAACTAGACAATTAATTAATTATCCCGCCAAAACTGGATAACCAGATGAAAATTAATAATTAACGAAATTGATTAACTAGACAACCAATTAATCATTACAACAAACTCTGGATATCCTTCAAACTTGATAATCAACAACGAAATGAGTAACTATATCATCAGTTAATTATTACAACAAATCGGAATACCGCGCAAACTTAATAATCAACAACGAAATGATTAACTATATAATCAGTTAATTATTACAACAAATCGGATTATCCACGCAAACTTAATAATCAACAACGAAATGATTAACTATATAATCAATTAATTATTACAACAAATCGGAATACCGCGCAAACTTAATAATCAACAACGAAATGATTAACTATATAATCAGTTAATTATTACAACAAATCGGATTATCCACGCAAACTTAATAATCAACAACGAAATGATTAACTATATAATCAGTTAATTATTACAACAAATGGAGTACACCCGGTAGGTTTCCGCCGGTACCGGAAACAAAATAGCGAATCCCACAGCGCCAGAGCACATGGACGTATTCAACTAACTGACCCCGATCCGGTTCGAAGGACCAATGTTCGGACCGTGTCTCTCTACATTTCAAAATCTCCAAACGAAACACAGGCGGGTTAAATCACTTACCTGTGTGGGCTGCCAACGTCTCCGCCACGTGGAATCGTCCTTCCGGCGCTTCTTCTAAGGGACGAAATGGGAATAAAAGGTAGATGGATTCCCCTTAAATCGGCGTTCGGGACGTCCGGCTCCGCTTCAGCCTTTGGGGCTCGTGATCACCCCCTGGTTAGTTTGGATTGGAAATTCTAGATTACGCACATGTGCCAGTCGGCGTGGGTTTCAAGTTTTTTGCGTTATCTGCGTTCACACTCGCCGAGCGTACTTATTCGACTCTACGCAGCGAACTGATTAATTTAATCAGCTCGCCAAAAAGATTATTAATTCGCGCGACTTCGACACCGATCCCTCTTCCTCTTCCTTTGCTGATTGGAGCCGAAGTTAATTCAAATATAACAAATTTAAAATCTGGATGCGCTAAATTGGCGCGAACAAAAACATCGAAACTACTTAAATAAACAGATAAACCTATAAACCTATGTCACCATGTCCATAACATAACCAGCACCATCACCATGTCCATAACCATCACCATGTAAATAACACTGTCGCTTCATTAGGTAAAAATACAAATACAATTAAACGAACATACTACTTAAACAAACTACAAAAATTGATCAGGGGTTGTATTATAGGTCTAGATTTACTAGGGGAGAATTGTTTACATCTAATTGATCTTTCAAAATAATTCCTTTTTATTAAATTCGTTGATCTCTTAACTTTCCAATAAACTTAGTTTTATACTTCTCATCTCTACGTGTAATATTTCAAATTTATTATTGAATTTATTATTGTAATTTATACTATGGATAGCAAACGTAGAGTCAGATTTTTTTGGGGTTGTAACTTCTTTCATGTTCCTGGATTCTGGTTTCGAATGACCTATGATTGTTGTATATTTAAATGTAAATTTTTTATTTATAAGTTTTTTAATTAGATATTAATATGAATATTATTCACACAATTTTGAATTTCTGCATTGGTAGTTTTCATACTATATTGGTATATATATCATCTAGTTTTGTTAATTATTATTTAAGAACTGATATTGCGTTATTTATACAATCATTTCTTCAAACAGGAAATTTAAGTTCTACTACATCCATGCTTGGAAATGATTGGCAATAACATACATTTTTACATACATATGATGTGATATTTTCATGTTCCGAATAAAAAATTCCAATTATGATCCGAAATAACTAGTTCTCCTATAGTTGCTTTTCAAATCAGAAAATATTATCTTTATTTCTTTAGACTGTATAACAAAAATATACAATGGAAAAGTTGCCGGATATCTAAAAATTCTTAATCGCGTATCAGCGAATTTGTCAACAAGGACATAATTCCTGAAAGTTTCGAGGAAAGGTCAATGGAATGAGGAACATTCTATCGATCTTATCCTCTGGAGTATTTGAAATCTGTCGTATCTCCAGATTCGTGAAGTTTCTTCAATAAATTGGGATATAAGTAGCCACCTCCTTGCAAATCAGAAAATAATAAAAATTGTTTTTTAAACTAGAGATTTATTACATTAGAACAACTATGTTTCCTTGTCTATGAAAATCAAATCTATAACAGAACGAACAATTTGCAATCTACCAAGAAGTAGCCAGCCACAAGTCATCAGATAGTTGGACAACACTTTAACTACCTACTGCAAATCCTTTTAATCTTTTAAGCTTTGTCTTGCTGCTCATTATCTATTAAGCTGCGTTAAAATTTAAATATGATACAAATTATTGATTCTTCTTCTTCTATTGAATAGGCCTACTTTGGACCACGCTTTTTCAACTGTTGGGCTTTGACCTTTGCCCAGTATTGTCGCATCTTCTGCCGGTGTAACTCCTTTCTCTGTTCTGTCCAGGGCGTACTTTTCCTTCGAGGTTTTTCCTGAAATCCACGGACTTCCTTCAGGGTGCGTCTCACAGACTGTCTGTTTTTGAGATCTGTTATTCCCAGTTCTTTAATATCCTTTTCGGTCTCTGTCAACCAAGTGCTATGAAGCTTCCTGTTTTGCCAGAAGGTGAACAGACGGTTGGTTAGTCGGTTTAGAGGCAATCTTGCAACGTGGCCATAGAAAGCTACCCTTCTTTTCCTTGCATAGTCAAAGAGCATCTCAATATGTTAGTAAAGCTCAGAGTTATGAGGATTCTCCTCTCTCTGATTTCCAATTTCTCTATTAGACCTCTTCGGTTCAAGGAAAGACACTCCATGGCATACAGGGCTTCTGGTCGTAAGACTGATGTGTAGTGCTTAAGTTTCAGGTTGCGTGACAGGCATTTCTTATTGTAAGTGCTCTTAGTCAGCCGATAGGCTAGTTCTAACTTGCTGACTCTCTTGGATAATGATGTTTTTTCTGATAATTTGGGTTTAATCCATTCGCCGAGATACTTAAATTTCTCAGTCTTCTTGATGTTTCCCTGTTCTAGTAACATCTCTCTGTTTGCTTCTCTGATGTTGGTGAAGAATACTGTTTTCTCCAGCGACACTTGAAGACCCACTTTGGCTGTTTTCTGAGGCAGTTTACCTGCATTGTTGCCATCTCAAGAGAATCAGCAAATAGTGCCATGTCATCTGCAAAGGTCAGGCAATCTACAACCAGTCCATCGTTCTTACGTCCCTGGTAGATACCACTTTGAGCACCCAAATTGTTCAGTTCCTTGCGCCATTCTCTCATAACCTTTTCAAGGACACAGTTGAAGTGAAGTGAGGAAAGTCCATCTCCTTGTCTCACTCCAGTTTTTATTTCGAAGGTTTCTGAAGTCTCGCCTCTAAATTTAACCTTGGAATGGGTGTTGGTCAAAGTTTCTAGGATTAGTCTGCGGGTTTTGTTGACTAGTGCTAGTTCCTGGAGTACTTTGTTAAGCGTTTCTCTATCAATAGAATCGTAGGCCTTCCTAAAATCAACAAAGTTGACGACGACCTTGCGGTTTCTCATCTTGGAGTATGCAAGTACAGTTTTAAGATTGAGGATCTGTTTAACACAGGATCGGCTCTTCCTGAAGCCCCCCTGGTATTCTCAAATTATTGATTATTATATTACTAAATAATTCAAATTATTGAATTTGTGATCTTAGGAACACGTTCTATCTGTTAGTAGATTCACTAAGTACGCAACAATTATGCGTTAAACTAAAGTATTTTTTATTCAAATTAAAAAATATTATATTAGGTAGCGAATTTTCCCAATCCTTAAAATATGAAAATGGAATATCTACCATATTCCATATGTCTGGACCGGACGAACGGGTCTGGACAGAACGAACGAATTTGTGGAACCTCGAGCTGTCGAGTAGGATTCTTTAATGCGCACATATCACCAGGTAGAACAAAAGGTAAGCTCATTTTGCTCCAGATCCGAATGCAGGCATCAATATTATATTTGTTTCCTGCTACAAATGTGACCGACCTCGCTTCTCAGAATCAAGTAGTATCGATCCGGGGACCCATAGATTGTCAGCCAACGCATTTTGTTACAATTGAATTCTCTTTATTTACTATACAAAATATTTAAAATATAACAAAAGCAATACCATCTAAGAATGGATGGTTTTGTTCATTTACTTTTGAGCAATATTCCCTGCAAGCTGCGCGGATCCGCAGTAGTTTTCGTGACATTTTAAAATTTAAGCAGATAAATTAATTTTTCGCGCACTTAAATTACGAGACATTGTTTTTATCTATGAAATTTTCGGTGTAAGGTTAATTAATATATATTTATGTATATATATATATATATATATATATATATATATATATATATATATATATATATATATATATATATATATATATATAAATATACATACATATATATATATATATATATATATATATATATATATATATATTTATATATATATATACATTGGTGTAACCATCAAAATATTACTATGATCAACAAACAAATATTCAAGTAAATAATTCCATTCTTGCCGATCAAAATGGCTAAACGCAAACCACGAAAAAATTAATACTAAAAAACTCGTAAATCGTTTAAAATTAGTGGCTTTCAATACTTGTTGAGACTGAAACTCAATCTTCGAGTAAAAAATAAAATATGAAATTAAGCGAAATTTCCCACTACAATGAGGATTCTAAAAACGTAACATGTAGACGTCTACACCTTTTGTGCAGAAGTAAATTATCCAGGAGAATTTAGTACGGGAAAAAATGGGATGAGTGGAAGTTGACGATGAATGGGAAGTGGAAGATTTAAAAAGACGTATTTTTCAAAAACACCACAGAGATGTTGTTAATACAAATATTTGAAAAAGGCAGAATTTAAAAAATGTTAATGGAAACACTTGAAGAACGTCAAGTAAAAAGATAAAAGCAAGAGCGTTCAAAATCTGATTTTGAGAAAGTTAATGTATTAATCGGAAATGTAATATTGGCTATACGTATTAGCTCATAACTGAATTCCGTCCCTGAAATCCATAAGCATATGGAAAAATTTATTGAGTTGCCACAAAATTGGCAAAGTAAAAATGTTGCTTTTCACCGTCATCATGAATTCACCGAATGTATAAACAATATCCTGGAAAAAATATTTTTAACGAAATAAAAAATGCAGCATTCCATACATTAATTGTATGCCGAAGATTACGTGATAATCCTGATAATGAAATAAATTACAAAACTGTATTTGAAGGTATTTTGACCCTCGAACTTGAACATGTGACATCAAGTTAATGTAGAAAAAATGATAACGGTTACATCTGATGGAGCCAATGTCATACTTGGAAAGAAAAATGGGGTAGCTGCGGTACTTAAAAAGGAACAAATCAAAAAAAAACTCGCAAATCTAGCTCAGGTAACTGAACATGACGCCATATCATTTAAACTAATCCATGAAGTAAGGTGGGTTATCTTGATATTTTGAAGTTAGTGCATTTATCAAAAATAACGACGTTTTAATTGAATATTGTGAAAGTCATGTTATGGAACGAAATGATCCTATCTGTAATTATTGCTAAAAAATACTGACGCATTCCCAATATCGGGTAGCAATTTTTGCTTTCAAAGACATATTAGAACAGCTTTCATCTTTATACAAATGCCTACAGAAAAGTTGCTTAACTATTATTGATGCCCAGTAATCAGTATAAGTATGTTAATACCAAAATAAGAACATTAAAATTACAATAGCTGGGAGACAAAATCTTTTGCAGCAGTGAAGTAATACAATTTGTCGAACGTATCTGTATGCACTTGGAAAGAAAATTTCCCGACGACGCGTTCGAAAATTTCCCAATTTTTTTTATCGTCGCGACGATAAAAGAAATTGGCAATCACTTAATAATGAGATTATTATAAATTCAGGAAAATAAATTGATTTGTGAAAAGAATATAATGAATCTTTCCGAAAAATTTCTGTATTTATGATAAATAAAAATATTGGACATTGATAAAATATGGAATGAATATTCCGAAATTAAATTTACAATAATGGAGAATAGTAAACTTCAATTATTCCAAACATTCGACGATACGTTAATGTTGTATTATCCAATTCAGAATATTATAATCTCGCTATTCTTATAAGCTTCCAGTGCGGATTGCGAACGAGGATTTTCCGTCCTGAATTAATAGACATGAAAAAAAGGCTGCAATATGAACACCACGGTGATTCATTGCGTGTAACATTATAAATTGAGCAATTTATCAATTGGACAAACAATTAATACCGAAGAAGTGTATAAAGAGTGAGTTAGTACGAAAGACAAAAGACCAAAAAATAAAGTTTCATTAGAAATATAAAATTATTATTTTGCTATTTGACCTAATGGTTTGAATAAATAAATGTATAAAAAAATTGCGCAATTTGTTTTTAATTTTAGTGTTTTTGGTCACTCTCGATTATTGACCAATGCTTTGACTGTGAAGGTTCTCAACACAATATTGTTCATTTAGTTTTGTCTAACAAGGTTTGCGCAACTCAATTTTATCCATTTAGGTTTGTCTATCTACTTTTGTGTAATATCAAAAGTGTAAAATGTCTTATTATACGTCTTATTTTCAGGCTAATACGGTAACTGATTGTCGCAACCAGATATTCTTTTTCATTCCTTTCCAAACTTACTTGGCACGCCAACATTTCAAAATGTGAGAATTTAAATTTAAATAAATTGGCAGGCGGCGAAAAAATAGCAATTGTTTTGTTTTCAAAATTCCTACTTCAAAATTATACCAAATATTATTTAATGCTAAAGATAAAATCGACCCCTAAAAAAATCCGGCGTATGTGAGAGTTATTATTCGGAATGCAATGTACGTAGGTCAGAGAGGACAAAGTATTTCAATTCGTTTTTCAGAACATTTTCGTGCCTTTTGTCTTAAAAGAGACACTTTCATTTTCTAACCAATGTACCTAATCATAAACCGAAATAGATAATCTAAACCCCTTATATAATTGCAATAAAGACCCGAAGCTTAATCTCTTTCAGACATAAGAAATAGAGAATAAGACATAATTCAAACAAAGCTGTAATTCATCAGTTAATCTTCTTGACAAGCAACTCTACCTCATATTTTCTCAACTTTGTAATCTAACGCAATCGCCACAATATATGTCCTCAACTATACAAAGACTCCAACCAATCCCCTTCTTCTCCAAAACTCTCACTATAAATTCAATCTTATCTATTTGTAATCCCCTTGAAAATATTCTTCAACAGTCGAAACTCGAGTCGGGTAAAGTATGCAGAGTTACATAACTTCAAATGTTATATAATTTTGTCATAAAAATTAGTGGTAAAAACCATTTTTAATACAGAGAAATTATTAAAAGTTGGATATGCATATTTGTCCATCATTTTGGTGCATGATGAATAAGAGGATCATAAATTTTTTTTTTGTGTTGTGTATTCATTTAATTGACTTCATTCGAGATTTTCAAAATAGTGATTTGTAATATTATTTTGTATAGAATGGTTTAGTAGATTTCGATATTTCAGATTTTAACGTATGAAATCTTTATTAGACAAAGTTTTTTGTTGAACTCTATTGTTTATTAATTATTGTTTTATAACATGAGTTATAATGTTACAATATATTACAATATATGGTATATTCGGTTTCCACGTTATGCAATGCGCGGGGTTCATTGGGAACGCTGAATATTTATTAATTACATAGTAATTAATATGAGCTTGATGTCGTATGGGTGAGCTGCATTTGATCGAAGAAAGACCGAATTGACGGAAGAAAAAAATTTAAAGAAATTATATAATGACATAATCTTAGAAAGGGGGAATTTGAGAAAATGGAAGATAGGTGTATACTAAACATAGGTGTATACGTTCTTTTCTGACTCGTCTACCTTCCTCTGCATTTGTGTCCATGGACTTCCTAGACAATTAATGTAAGGTTCTTATAAACGTACTCGAGCGGCATTATTAGAAGGTATTTCTGGAGTTGCAGTCCACCTCTCTCACTATTCACCTGCTCGCTCTGTTCTCCAGCAACTTATCAAAAGAAGTAGATCGCCTTCCAAATACCAACGTGAAAGAGTTTCTCATTCCCGCATCCCCCCAAACCGTACCAAAACCACATCACTAACACTATAATACTTGATGCGGTTCCTTTAACATATCCTATGTTTACATTATCAATTTAATATGTTACCCGTACGTATTCAACAATACAACACCGCCATTCATAAACATACCAACTTAAAAAGGGTACAAACAAAACTATACTAAATGCCTAACTAAATAAATACTTTACTAAACCCGTTTAGATTTATAACACTTAAATATTTTATTAGACAGACGCTGTTTTTTACGCATTACTTTTTTAGTGCATTCGCTTACACTTCCACAAGTAATTCGGAATTTTATTTGAAAATAACTGTAGACTACAACATTAATGTTTATAAATAACTGTCCCTATTCTTAACAGCGCAAACTAATTAAACACAATTTACACATTTGACAATTTTATCAAAAATATAAATGACATCTTGGATATGAATATTCGTGAATAATACTTTATTTTTAATCACAACAATTTTTAATATAATATCATTATATTTTATATATCAAGTTAAAAAGATGATGTTTGCATAAACTAAATAAATGAATGTAATAACATCGCATAATATCTATATACCTTTCTCATTTAATCAAATAAAAAAATCTGAAAATAATTATTGAAGACAATATTATTAAGTTGAATAGGAATATTACATTTCTATTGATTTTTAAATATTATATAAAATGCAAGAAAATCAGTTGTTTTTAATCCAGTATCTTAAATTTATTATGAAACCATTTTCAATGTATTTTGTATATATATATATATTATATACGCTTCGTGGCGAGCATTATACTTTCCACTAATTATGGAAATTTGTAAATGAAAATTCAAGAGCGATTAAATAATATTCAAGAAATATTGAAAAGTATATTTTTTGAGAGTTGGATAAGAGATAAGAGTTGGAGAGTTTTGAGAGGTTTGGAGAGTTGTTTGTACAGAAATTATTGATATTCATCCCTTATACTGTGTTTTCGAACATTACATAACATTTTTTGTTAAATATTAGGGCTTCACACGAGACGAGATAGGGCGAGATTACGGTTTGGCTTATTATCTAATTCATAAACTGTCGATTCAATTTCTGATATAAATAAATTAAAGGCCACAACAACTAATGGTAATGTTATGTATGTCTCGCCACATATCGCGTCTGATACTATTTTAGTTTTTTTTTTAAACATATTTATTTGTTCAAGTAATGACCATTAATAATCACTCATTTTCAAAATATATATTTTTTTAATCATGTTCATAACTTAACCAAAATAAATTATTTTGTAGAAAGACTACAAAAGTTCATTAACTTTTTTTTTGTAATTGTTCAGATTTCCTAATATTAATAAAAGTATTTCTCAATTTTGAAATAGCTGAAGATGGACTGAAATCGTACTGAATGAATTCAGATAATTCTTCTTCAACCAAATCATCATCTACTTTTTTAATCATATATACACTATCGAACTATACCAAAGACACGGGAGATCGACCACCTTGTTACCTGGAGGAAATACAAGTAACGACTAAATTTTTGAGATTATGTCATAGTTTTATGCATATTTTATCATCCAGTATCGAAATAGTTTCAATAAACTTACACGTTTTCAAAATATCACCGACAGAGTAAATATGTCGAAGAACTTTCAGTTTCGCAAAAAAATTAAAATTTAATTTATAAATTCACATTGCTGTCACGGCCAGATAGATCAAGTTGGTTGCAACAATTTTACCATATATATCACGCACAGATCCCTCTCTAGTTCTGTTCTTAAGTTATCCCGACTGGTCGGTCTCACCCGGTGGTCGATCTCTCCCTGACATTCCCTATATATATATATATATATATATATATATATATATATATATATATATATATATATATATATATATATTTATGCTATATATTTATGATTAAAGAAGTAGATGATGATTTGATTGAAGAAGAATTATCTGAATTCATTCAGTGCGATTTCAGTCCATCTTCAGCTATTTCAAAATTAAGAAATACTTTTATTAAAATTAGGAAATCTGAACAATTACAATAAAAGTTAATGAAATTTTTTAGTCTTTCTAACATTATTTATAGTAAACCTATTTTAGACGTTAAGACTAGATGAAATAGCACTCAAAATATGATAGAAGTAGGAATTATTATATATATATATATATATATATATATATATATATATATATATATATATATATAGATATATATATATATATATATATATATATATATATATATATATATATATATATATATATATATTGTATTTGAGGTTTAAGCGGATAGATGCCTGTGTTGTATTGTTTTCTCGGGGATTCCGCGTTGATGCTGAGGGTTGGCTCTGAAAAGAACCGGATTCTCAACGTTTCGGCGAACTAACATTCGCCATTCTCAAGAGATATATGCGTCCGTGCGGGTCAACCGTTAGACGCATACTGAGAGCTCATTCGTGCGATGCGACTACTTATAGCTGTCTGGCTTCTGGTCATGCGCGTTGTGTGCGGTGCCTCGGTTCGGTTGTTTCTCTGTCTTGTTGGTCGTACATAAGTCTGGGGTGTCTGGGATTGCATTTTGAGGGTGGATATGACCGGTCGCCATGCTGGGGGCAGTCTCAAGGAATCGTCTCTCGTGTTCATGCAGTAGTCTCGTTTTTCTTTCTCTATGGCTTCTCTGTATACTCGTGACATTTCGTGGCTAATCTGTGCAACAGTCCTTGAATTTCTAAAGTCCACCCAGTGACCGGTGTTTGTGTGTTGGACATGGGTGTTGGTGTGCCGATGAAACTTTGTCTCTGTGTCTGACTGAAGCTACATGTTCTTGAATCCTAGCAGATATTTTTCTATTGGTACGTCCAATGTAGGTTCGTTCACATGTTCCGCAAGGTATTTCGTAAATTCCATTGGATTCTAACGGGATGGTGTCTTTAACGCTGCGTAGCATGGAGGATATTTTCTGGTTAGGTTTGAAAATGGTGTCGATGTTGTGTCTTTTAAGGATTCTGGCGATTTTGTCAGTTGATCCATGAACATATTGTAGGTATGCTGTGCTAACGGGTTTCTGGCATTCTTCAGTTCTTTGGCTACTGTTCTCTGTACGACGGGAAGCTCTAGATATTAAGCTGTTTGAATATCCATTTGAAGAAAGAGCTTCTCGTACGTTCCTCAATTCTTTCGGTAAGTTAGACTGGTCGGTTAGTCTTTTGGAGCGGGTGGTAAGAGTGTTGACTACAGATGCTAGTTGTTTGGGATGATGGTGCGAAGAAGCGTTCAGATATCTGTCTGTGTGGGTTGGTTTCCAGTACACAGTGTGACTCAAAGTGCCGTCAGGTTTCTTCTGTACCAAAACATCCAAGAAAGGAAGTCGTTGATGGTTTTCTATCTCCATTGTGACTTTAATTTGGTCGTGTTGGGAGTTAAGATGGTTAAGGAATTTGTCCAGCTCTGGTCTGCCGTGGGGCTAGATTACAAATGTGTCGTCAACATATCTTAACCAGAGTGTAGGTTTAAGTGTGGCTGATGAGATTGCCTTTTCCTCAAAATCTGTAAGAAATATGTTGGCTATTACTGGGGATAGAAGTGAACCTATTTGTGCTCCTAGTACTTGTTTTTATATTTGACCATCGTACGTAAAGTATGTATTCTTTAAACAATGTTCTGCCAGATCTGATACATACTTTTCTGGTTTTAATTTTGATCTTATGATGTTTAAGGCCTCAGGGACCGGTACTTTTGTGAATCAAGATACAATGTCAAAGCTCACAAGGAGGTGGCAGGGCTGGAGTTGGTGATTTTTCAGTCTGTCTATGAAGTGTTCAGCATTGCGGACATAGGAATCACAATCTTCGGCGTATGGTTGTAAACATTTTGCTAAATGTTTCGCAAGAAGTTGGACCGGTGAACCAACGGAGCTTACTATTGTGAGTGGGGTTCCATCTTTGTGGATCTTTGGATTGAAGAAATTACAGGAAAAAAAATTTGAGGAAAAATTTGAGGAACTTACGAGAAGCTCTTTCTTCAAATGGATATCCAAACAGCTTAATATCCAGGGCTTTCCGTCGAACATAGAACAGTAGCCAATGAACTGAAGAACGCCAGAAACCCGTTAGCACAGCATACCTACCATATGTTCATGGATCAACTGACAAAATCCCCAGAATCCTTAAAAGACACAATATCGACACCATTTTCAAACCTAACCAGAAAATATCCCCCATGCTACGCAGCGTTAAAGACATCCCGTTAGAATCCCATGGATTTTACGAAATACCTTGAGGAACATGTGAACGAACGTACATTGGACGTACCAATAGAAAAGTATCTGCTAGGATTCAAGAACATGTAGTTTCAGTCAGACACAGAGACAAAGTTTCATCGGCACTTGTCCAACACACAAAAACCGGTCACTGGATGAACTTTAGAAATTCAAGGACTGTTGCACAGATTAGCCACGAAATGTCACGAGTATACAGAGAAGCCATAGAGATAGAAAAACGAGACTGCTGCATGAACACGAGAGACGATTCCTTAAGACTGCCCCCAGCATGGCGACCGATCATATCCACCCTCAAAATGCAATACCAGACACCCCAGACTCATGTACGACCAACAAGACAAACAAACAACCGAACCGAAGCACCGCACACAACGCGCATGACCCGAAGCCAGACAGCTATAAGTAGTCGCATCGCACGAACGAGCTCTCAGTATGCGTCTACCGGTTGACCCGAACGGACGCATATATCTCTTGAGAATGGCGAATGTTAGTTCGCCGAAACGTCGAGAATCCGGTTCTTTTCAGAGCCAACCCTCAGCATCAACGCGGAATCCCCGAGAAAACAATACAACACATATATATATATATATATATATATATATATATATATATATATATATATATATAACAACCTCTAATTTAGTTTCGCATACACGGAATCTATGGACATATGCCCATTTTAACAGATGCTTGTCACCCAATTTTGATTGTTTATTGGATTACGAAGTTGCTTTCGCCGTAAAATAAATTATTTTCACGTGGACAGGAACATCAACTCGGTACTTAGAAGCTGAATCGGCATTCCTTCTGAAATTTTGAAATATTTTTTGGCACTAGAACACAAATACACAGAAATTCTCGTCATGTAATTAAAAAATACATCGTTACCTTCGATTGGTATTCACAAATTCAATTAAGCCCAGGACGAAAATTCATCTTCTGTCATGGTCCAGGTTGAACATCCATATCTAATATTATGTAAAATTTAGTTCGTACTAATATTTTCGTATTTGCTTTTATAATAAAATAACTAATAAGTTGCTACGCAAAGCATTGCTACAGTATCTTACTTATATAGAGCGAAGTTCACACATCTTCTAGATAGGGCTTCACACGAGACGAGATAGGGCGAGAGTTTCAAAAATCTCGTCTCGCTCTCGTTTGTTGTGTAAAAAATTACTCTCGTCTCAGTCTCGCTCTCGCTCTAGGATCCGTTAGTCTCGTCTCGCTCTCGCTCTCGTAACCGTTAGTCTCGTCTCGCTCTCGTTCTCGTAACCGTTTGTCTCTTCTCGCTCTCGTTACCGTTTGTTTCGTCTCGTCTAATCTCGCCAAATATCGTTCTTCCTAGAACTTATTGTTAAGGTAGTCCAAAACGAGGTAATCATTCGTTTCATTGTAAACTAATCACTGTATTTTTACATAAATTTTCTATTTGGTTATTATTTATATCTTCTAATATTGCTTTGTTCCATCCACATGAAAATGTAGCGATAACTCACCATAAATGTCTGTTTATATAAACCTTCTATTTTGTTGACGATTTAAAATTAATAATAATAACGATCATAATTTAAAATTGTCTACGACATCTATTTCATATTACGAAATCTACTGTTTTAATTGTTATATAATGAAATATAACTTGCTCGAGCCCGCAGTTCATATTTATGCAAGAAAATATTACGGCTGCCCGTATTAGAATCCTACTCTCGCGAGAATGAGACCACATGCGGTCTCGTCTCGTTCTCGTATCGTTTTCACGAGACGAGATGAGACGAGAAAAATATCGTTCTCGTGTGAAGCCCTACTTCTAGACCAGCTATTCTCAACCGCTGGTCCGGCGGACCACCAGTGGTCCGCGGAGAAATTTTACTAGTCCGCCGACAATTTTTTCTATCCGCGAAAAACTTAACTTATCTAAGAAAAATAATAATAACTAAATTTTAATTTATAAAATTACGAAATATAAATTTAACTTATGTACTAGTTCTTTAATATCGAGTCAAATATTGTTGTTAAAAAAATATCATTGGTCCGTGAATTTTTTTCTACAAATTTTACTGGTACGAGGGCCAAAAAAGGTTGAGAAACGCTGTTCTAGACCAAGTGTGATTTCTGTATTACCAACTATCAGGGCTGTATTACAACTATATATTATTATATATCAGGGATCACCAATTAGATTCTTCAGCGGTCCGGTTTTTAAAATAAATTTACCATCGCGGTCCATTTCTACTTGAGTTTATTAAATAATCAAATGTGATGCAGGTTACTTCTGTACCAGTACAAGGATTTTGTTTTAAATATCAATATAAAAAAATGACATTTTTTGGAGTAAAGTTGTTACAAGCTATTGTACTTAAATGCAGATATTCATCAGTAAGTTGAGATCGAAATTTATTTTTAAAAAAGTATTTATTACCACACACAATTTTTATCGAGAACTCTTTACAAGGAACTTCCGTATGTTTGTGTTTTAATACTGTGTTTTCTTAGAAATCGATCATTTCCATCTGCAGAGTAGCTTAATTACTCCCGTAAACATTTGCGCCTTCGTTGCTCTATTCACCATCAGGATGCAGAGAGTAAATGTTGCTGAGGATTCCGACTACATTCTCAACTTTCTTAATCTGCGAATTCCGATTTAAGAGTCAATTTTGTTGTCACGAGTCAATCACGAGTTTCAGGAGTCAACTTCGTTGATTATTTTATTTAAATTGGGGAAGTGAATTTATTAAAATAAGGTTCATTAATAAGTTCAAAAATATCGGTTAAGAAAGCAGTGGAAGAAGCTACATTTTCTTTTTGCTTAGAAAGCAAAAAAAGTTGAAAAGAAATGACTTCATATGTTGTAAAACAATATTTGTAAAACGAAGCCTTTGCCTAACCATCTCACATTATTATGCAACAGTGGATCGTCATATTGTGTTTTTGATCAATGTTCAATGCATTCGATGTTCAATTTCATCAAGAAATGATTTCAATTCAGTGATGATTTTGCACGAAGAAAATTTACTATTATTATCACTTGTTGCATGATACTCTCAACATTTTTATTAAGTTTGCAGCAAAGCACAGTTTGGTGTATAATACAGTGGTAGGAAATCAAATTTTCATTATATTTTGCATTGGTTTTGCATTTGCATTGGTCCAGATTAGGTGAACTACTCATTTTTTAGTCCCAACCATTGTCAGTAGTTGCTGCTAAAGGCTTTTACAGGTCTAAATCAGCTTTGTTGAAATAATTCATTACTGCGTTGTTCATGTGTTATCCTCCGGTTCTTCCTAATAACGACAAAACAGCCAACATCTCATCAACAAAAGTTTCTCTCATTTGGCCCAGGAAGCGTACAAAACAGTTGTGGCATATCAGTTATGTTGCAGTATTCATGCATAGCCATGGCGTAATGGTTTGCATTATTTAACTGCCTTTTCACGTCACAATGATTTTCTTCTGTCAATATGTGTGTATTTCTTGTGTTAGTAGACGCAGATAACGGAATCTGTCGAATAGTATCAACAATATATTTTCTGTTCTCAAACAGAACATTGCCTGCCTCGACAAAGCATTCTTTAACTATGTCAGCATCAGTAAATGGTTTCATATGCTTAGCAAGAGTCCAGGAAACATGCAAAGAAGCCTCACACCACATATTTCCTGCTCAGTCATTGAACAACTCATGATCTGGGTCGAAATTGCGTAGCTCAATAATAAACTTGCAATTTTAGATTAATATCAAGATTAATATCAAGTGGAAATGTTTCGACAAATGATTTATGTTTAATCTCATAATGTCGTTTAATATTCGAACTTATAATTAAACGCCACTGTTTGTTGACAAATCAAGCACATTGGTCCTGCTCCAGCACGATTTAGCAGCGTAAACAGGGCCGGATTTAAACTTAGCGCCGCCCCTGGGCACTGTAAAAAGTACAGCCCCATTATCGAAATTTTACAAAAAATCGATGTTTCAATAGACAATTTTTAAATAAATATGTAAATGGGTTAAGTTGGGTATGGGTATTATAAAAAAAAACATTTTTTTATACCAAGGATTATGATTACTCATAAATTACGATATAATGTTCATATTTTCTTAGGCAATCGCGTCTGACTTTTTGATTTACAAATTGGTCAATTAAATCTTAACAATCTAAGAGTTGAAGTACATCTGATTCAATGCATAGAATAGCTAAGCTTTTTAGTCTATTCTCACTTATTGTAGAACGTAAGTAATTTTTAACTATTTTCAAACATGAGAACGAACGTTCTGCGCTACAGTTTGTTACAGCTAATGTGATAAATATTCGATATGCTATTTCCACGTTCGGAAACTCAGTGTAAAGATCGTTCGTATGCAGAAATTTTCAAAGATGTGAAGTGAATTTGGTAAATGTCGTTCTATCATTTTTTTCAGTGCAATACGCGCGAAAGTGCGAAAATTCATCATCCAATGAAGACTTGAGGTCTGAAAAATAAACATTTCTTAAACCTTTAGATAGTTCACAAATTTCTTTATTGTCCAAATTGCCAAATTCAGTGATAACCGAGAATTTTTTTTTAATCTTTTCATATGCTAAACATCTTTTTCGCAATTCAGAATCCAGATTGTCAAGAATGACGTTAAAAGTATTAACTATGAAATGGTACCGAGCTGACAGTTGATCATCTCAATCTTGTGATTCATCAGCGTGTAATTTTCTCTTTCTTTTTCTGGAAACAGTTGTCTTATATTCTTGAATCTCGGATATTTCCAAAGGTTTATTTCATATATTTCGAAATCATTCCGCGAAATTATCCGATTGACTTGAAATTTGGACTGATTACTCTTGAATATATTTACTTTACCGCCAACTAGCATATTTTTGATTTTTGAAACCATTTTTTAGACAAAAATATGCTTTTTACATAACTACTCCATTTTTTTTTGGATTTTTATATTTTTCGCTAATCCTAGTTAATGGTACAGAAAATACCTTCCAGTTTAACGACAATTTTTTTTTTCGGGTTCAGCTACTCAATTGGCTTCAGGAAGGGGAGCAGTGGAGGAACTTTTAATTGCGCTTCCGAAGGCAGCGCATAAGTTGCTTGGTTGTTAATATTTTTCTAGGAAAAAATTATGTAATGAAGGTCAAATATAGCCAAATATATTCTTAATTTCCCAAGACATATAATTGAGTACTTTTATTCCAAAAAAATCGCGCAAATCACCCAAATTTTCAGCGGTCTCAGTGGAATAAAGAATGAAGCTTCTTCAGGCGTGCATTCTACCGCCTGAATTCCAACTAAATTTATGGAATGAGCAGCACAAATAGCTTGTTCTGTCAGATCATTAATTTCATTAATTCTTGCCTGTAAACCTGAATAAATTCCTGATACATTGCTCGCGTTGTCATACGACTGACTTCGACAATCTGCGATAGGAATATCAAAATACTCGGAAAGCAGATAACTCAGCAACTATTAAATCTTCAGCTGTGTGTCCAGAGTTTTCAATGAACATCAGAAAACGTTCAACGGGTGTTCCGTCTTCTTTCACATATCTGAGGACAAAGGAAAGTTAATAGACGTGTGATATATAAAGTGTGGAATCTACTATAATGCCGTAATATTTTGCTGTTTTAACTTCTGGAACCATAATTGAGGAAATTTTTTTCGTACTACCAGATACTTTGTTTTCAAATTTTTTAATGTTCTTCTAAAAATAGGTTAATAAGCATCAGAAAATTGCCATTATTTGGCGAGGCAAATTTCTCATCAGTTCTTCGAAATGGAAGCCCTTGTGAAGCTAAAGCCTTAGTAGCAGCAACTACTTTTCTCAAAACGTTTCTCCAATACGAGATTTCCGTCTCTATTGGTACAACTAATTCATGATCTATTCTATTGTTAGTATCTGATATTTGCTTGAGAGTTAATATACATTTTTTAAGATTATTGGAGTTTTCATACTCAGTTACACGAACGCCTGCATCAATCATTAAATCCGGTCCTGCCAATTCTGCTATTAAACGAACAGTCTGTATCGAAGAGAAGGCAAACTTCACAGAACCTTTTCACCAGTAAGAAGTTTTCTGACAAATAGTGATTCTGTAATTTTGTAAAATAACCATCGTGATGTTCCATCACTGTAATCTCGTTGCGTACTAATTTTTTTTTTAATTTTCTTTACTTCCAATAGTAGCTACATAGTCTCTGGTAAATTCGTTTATAACCCATTCTCCCGAATCATCACTTATTACATTGTCTTGAGGCACAACCTCCTCCATATTCTTCATTGAAATTGTAGCTGGAAGTTTATCTTCAAGAATAAAATTCGGTGACAGTGAAGAAGTGACAATGTCAATACTATTACTCGTGGACGCAGTCTGTGTTTTTTCGTTACCGAGAAAAAAAGTTCATTTAAATGTAACAAACATTCCTTTTTCGCGAAAAACCCATTATTACATATATATATATATATATATATATATATATATATATATATATATATATATATATATATATATATGTATATAAATATATATATATGTGTGTAAAATAAATAATTTGCCATTTTTTGACAATTTTTTTTTTTGTGTGAAAAAATCAGTTTAACACTTGGAGAATATGCTCCTAAATTATCAGATCGAAATTCGAAGTTTTAACATCTCTATAGCGTATATACACTAGGTATCATGTTCCGAACAAGACCGAGCGTGTTATCGCTTCTAAGGTCGGGCGCTTGGAAGTCCGCGAGAAGCTTATATATCGCGTGTCCCTCGTACTCTGTGATCATCCTCGTACTGAGTCGAAAGATAAATAAAAGTGAGTCAGATTATCGCTCAAGTCGTCCTGGTCGTCGGCGACCACCATCAAAATCGAAATTAGAATAAACAGAAGAAGAAATGTCAAAGAAAGAAATAATGTCGAAGGAGGAAATGAAGGATGCCTATAATGGTCACCTATTTTCATATGATTTCGACAAACGAACAGCCGCAGCACAAGTACTGTCCCCCGGGTGCCGACTCCTGGTGCGCATATCGCGTCGCTGAAGTTTCCAATACAACGCAGTCGTATGAGCATCCTCCTCTTCTACATCCCGACTTAGAGGAGAAAATCTTGCCGATATACGAAGATTTGTCCCGGGATGATTTGCTCACGAGATGCTTGGAAGGCTATGCACAGAACGCAAATGAAATATTCAATGCGACTGTGTGGCGTTTGGCTCCTAAGCATCTACACTGTGGTTGGAAAATCGTGGAGATCGCTGCCTTCTTGGCTGCAGGCATGTTCGCGGACCACCAAACTGCATGCCGAGTGTGGAGGCAGGACCGTCGTACTTGGAGCAGGTCCAGAATGGCAAGAACAGCGAAGAAAAAAGAGGAAGCGGCTCGAATGGACGAATTCGCAGAAGAAGAAATTATATTGTATGGCCCTGGTATCGCAGACTGAGCGTTGAAAGCCGCAAGTCCTCTTGAACACAACTTTTCTGTATCGAAAACTTCAAACGCGTTTTTCTCGAAACGTAAAATTTCGTGTGCCGTGCAATGTAGGTCAACGAGTTTTCCACCGATTTCGATGAAATTTTCCATAAATATTCTTTAACTCATGGGCTATTGCATGACGTTCGAATTATAAAAAAAAATTATTTATATTGCTTCATACCAATTGTTTATACAGAAACGAGGATTTTTTTTTCAAAAGGCTGCTGAACGTTGCATTTCATTTTTTTTAAATTTTTCTCAACGTCATGCAAAGCGTATTGATGTAACTTAACGATGAAAATTTGGTTTTTTCATTTTCAGTAAGATTTGAGACTTGTAGGCTGCACGGCGCAAATCTAAGGAACGGACTTTCAGCGGCTGTGGAGCCGCCATTTTTTGTTTTTTTTTTGTTTAAATTTGTGAATAAAGCTTATATGTTATACTTTGAGATATGAATTGTTTCAATTCGAAAAACCTTTCCATCACTTCATAAATAAATCTAGAAAAAAACGTAGGATTACATGATTCCCCCCTTAAGCTCGTAAGGTAGGGAAAACACTGGCAGCGTGAGGCGGCGTGAAGCGGGGTGCAACTGCCACTGCAGTGTTTTGCCTACCTTACGAGCTTAATTATCTGCTTACATTTGCGATTTTTGGTCGACATGTGGTCGCCGTCGACGAGGACGACTTGAGCGATAATCTGACTCACTTTTATTTATCTTTCGACTCAGTACGAGGATGATCACAGAGTACGAGGGACACGCGATATATAAGCTTCTCGCGGACTTCCAAGCGCCCGACCTTAGAAGCGATAACACGCTCGGTCTTGTTCGGAACATGATACCTAGTGTATATACGCTATAGAGATGTTAAAACTTCGAATATCGATCTGATAATTTAGGAGCATATTCTCCAAGTGTTAAACTGATTTTTTCACACAAAAAAAAAATTGTCAAAAAATGGCAAATTACATGTCTTTCCCCCCTTAATTATCTGCTTACATTTTCGATTTTTTTTACACACATATATATATTTATATATATATATATATATATACATATATATATATATATATATATATATATATATATATATATATATATATATATATATATTTATAAATATATATATATGTGTGTAAAAAAATCGAAAATGTAAGCAGATAATTAAGGGGGGAAAGTCATGTAATTTGCAATTTTTTGACAATTTTTTTTTTGTGTGAAAAAATCAGTTTAACACTTGGAGAATATGCTCCTAAATTATCAGATCGAAATTCGAAGTTTTAACATCTCTATAGCGTATATACACTAGGTATCATGTTCCGAACAAGACCGAGCGTGTTATCGCTTCTAAGGTCGGGCGCTTACTCAGTTACACGAACGCCTGCATCAATCATTAAATCCGGTCCTGCCAATTCTGCTATTAAACGAACAGTCTGTATCGAAGAGAAGGCAAACTTCACAGAACCTTTTCACCAGTAAGAAGTTTTCTGACAAATAGTGATTCTGTAATTTTGTAAAATAACCATCGTGATGTTCCATCACTGTAATCTCGTTGCGTACCAAATTTTTTGTTTTATTTTCTTTACTTCCAATAGTAGCTACATAGTCTCTGGCAAATTCGTTAATAACCCATTCTCCCGAATCATCACTTATTACATTGTCTTGAAGCACAACCTTCTCCATATTCTTCATTGGAATTGTAGCTGGAAGTTTATCTTCAAGAATAAAATTCGGTGACAGTGAAGAAGTGACAATGTCAATACTATTACTCGTGGACGCAGTCTGTGTTTTTTCGTTACCGAGAAAAGCAGTTCATTTAAATGTAACAAACATTCCTTTTTCGCGAAAAACCCATTATTACATATATATATATATATATATATATATATATATATATATATATATATATATATATATATATATATATATAAATATATATATATATAAATATAAATATGTGTGTAAAAAAAATCGAAAATGTAAGCAGATAATTAAGGGGGGAAAGTCATGTAATTTGCCATTTTTTGACAATTTTTTTTTTGTGTGAAAAAATCAGTTTAACACTTGGAGAATATGCTCCTAAATTATCAGATCGAAATTCGAAGTTTTAACATCTCTATAGCGTATATACACTAGGTATCATGTTCCGAACAAGACCGAGCGTGTTATCGCTTCTAAGGTCGGGCGCTTGGAAGTCCGCGAGAAGCTTATATATCGCGTGTCCCTCGTACTCTGTGATCATCCTCATAGTGAGTCGAAAGATAAATAAAAGTGAGTCAGATTATCGCTCAAGTCGTCCTCGTCGTCGGCGACCACCATCAAAATCGCAATTAGAAGAAACAGAAGAAGAAATGTCAAAGAAAGAAATAATGTCGAAGGAGGAAATGAAGGATGCCTATAATGGTCACCTATTTTCATATGATTTCGACAAACGAACAGCCGCAGCACAAGTACTGTCCCCCGGGTGCCGACTCTTGGTGCGCATATCGCGTCGCTGAAGTTTCCAATACAACGCAGTCGTATGAGCATCCTCCTCTTCGACATCCCGACTTAGAGGAGAAAATCTTGCCGATATACGAAGATTTGTGCCGGGATGATTTGCTCACGAGATGCTTGGAAGGCTATGCACAGAACGCAAATGAATTATTCGATGCGACTGTGTGGCGTTTGGCTCCTAAGCATCTACACTGTGGTTGGAAAATCGTGGAGATCGCTGCCTTCTTGGCTGCAGGCATGTTCGCGGACCACCAAACTGCATGCCGAGTGTGGAGGCAGGACCGTCGTACTTGGAGCAGGTCCAGAATGGCAAGAACAGCGAAGAAAAAAGAGGAAGCGGCTCGAATGGACGAATTCGCAGAAGAAGAAATTATATTGTATGGCCCTGGTATCGCAGACTGAGCGTTGAAAGCCGTAAGTCCTCTTGAACACAACTTTTCTGTATCGAAAACTTCAAACGCGTTTTTCTCGAAACGTAAAATTTCGCGCGCCGTGCAATGTAGGTCAACGAGTTTTCCACCGATTTCGATGAAATTTTCCATAAATATTCTTCAACTCATGGGCTATTGCATGACGTTCGAATTATAAAAAAAAATTATTTATATTGTTTCATACCAATTGTTTATACAGAAACGAGGATTTTTTTTTCAAAAGGGTGCTGAATGTTGTATTTCATTTTTTTTAAATTTTTCTCGACGTCATGCAAAGCGTATTTATGTAACTTAACGATAAAAATTTGGTTTTTTCATTTTCAGTAAGATTTGAGACTTGTAGGCTGCACGGCGCAAATCTAAGGAACGGACTTTCAGCGGCTGTGGAGCCGCCATTTTTTTTTTTTTTTTTTAAATTTGTGAATAAAGCTTGTATGTTATACTTTGAGATTTGAATTGTTTCAATTCGAAAAACCTTTCCATCACTTCATAAAAAAATCTAGAAAAAAATGTAGGATTACATGATTCCCCCCTTAAGCTCGTAAGGTAGGGAAAACACTTCCAGCGAGAGGCGGCGTGAAGCGAGGTGCAACTGCCACTGCAGTGTTTTGCCTACCTTACGAGCTTAATTATCTGCTTACATTTGCGATTTTTGGTCGACATGTGGTCGCCGACGACGAGGACGACTTGAGCGATAATCTGACTCACTTTTATTTATCTTTCGACTCAGTACGAGGATGATCACAGAGTACGAGGGACACACGATATATAAGCTTCTCGCGGACTTCCAAGCGCCCGACCTTAGAAGCGGTAACACTCTCGGTCTTGTTCGGAACATGATACCTAGTGTATATACGCTATAGAGATGTTAAAACTTCGAATTTCGATCTGATAATTTAGGAGCATATTCTCCAAGTGTTAAACTGATTTTTTCACACAAAAAAAAATTGTCAAAAAATGGCAAATTACATGACTTTCCCCCCTTAATTATCTGCTTACATTTTCGATTTTTTTTACACACATATATATATATTTCTAAATATATATATATATATATATATATATATATATATATATATATATATATATATATATATATATATATATATATATATATATATATATATATATATATATATATATATATATATATATATGTGTGTAAAAAAAATCGAAAATGTAAGCAGATAATTAAGGGGGGAAAGACATGTAATTTGCCATTTTTTGACAATTTTTTTTTTTGTGTGAAAAAATCAGTTTAACACTTACGCTTTGCATGACGTTGAGAAAAATTTAAAAAAAATGAAATACAACATTCAGCACCCTTTTGAAAAAAAAATCCTCGTTTCTGTATAAACAATTGGTATGAAACAATATAAATAATTTTTTTTATAATTCGAACGTCATGCAAAAGCCCATGAGTTGAAGAATATTTATGGAAAATTTCATCGAAATCGGTGGAAAACTCGTTGACCTACATTGCACGGCGCACGAAATTTTACGTTTCGAGAAAAACGCGTTTGAAGTTTTCGATACAGAAAAGTTGTGTTCAAGAGGACTTACGGCTTTCAACGCTCAGTCTGCGATACCAGGGCCATACAATATAATTTTTTCTTCTGCGAATTCGTCCATTCGAGCCGCTTCCTCTTTTTTCTTCGCTGTTCTTGCCATTCTGGACCTGCTCCAAGTACGACGGTCCTGCCTCCACACTCGGCATGCAGTTTGGTGGTCCGCGAACATGCCTGCAGCCAAGAAGGCAGCGATTTCCACGATTTTCCAACCACAGTGTAGATGCTTAGGAGCCAAACGCCACACAGTCGCATTGAATAATTCATTTGCGTTCTGTGCATAGCCTTCCAAGCATCTCGTGAGCAAATCATCCCGGGACAAATCTTCGTATATCGGCAAGATTATCTCCTCTAAGTCGGGATGTATAAGAGGAGGATGCTCATAGGTCTGCGTTGTATTGGAAACTTCAGCGACGCGAAATGCGCACCAGGAGTCGGCACCCGGGGGACAGTACTTGTGCTGCGGCTGTTCGTTTGTCGAAATTATATGAAAATAGGTGACCATTATAGGCATCCTTCATTTCCTCCTTCGACATTATTTCTTTCTTTGACATTTCTTCTTCTGTTTCTTCTAATTGCGATTTTGATGGTGGTCGCCGACGACGAGGACGACTTGAGCGATAATCTGACTCACTTTTATTTATCTTTCGACTCAGTATGAGGATGATCACAGAGTACCAGGGACACGCGATATATAGGCTTCTCGCGGACTTCCAAGCGCCCGACCTTAGAAGCGATAACACGCTCGGTCTTGTTCGGAACATGATACCTAGTGTATATACGCTATAGAGATGTTAAAACTTCGAATTTCGATCTGATAATTTAGGAGCATATTCTCCAAGTGTTAAACTTATTTTTTCACACAAAAAAAAAATTGTCAAAAAATGGCAAATTACATGACTTTCCCCCCTTAATTATCTGCTTACATTTTCGATTTTTTTTACACACATATATATATATATATATTTATATATATATATATATATATATATATATATATATATATATATATATATATATATTTTATATACTATCCTTGGCTCCATATAAATAAGATAATGTTGAAATCCATATTAATTTCCACTAAAAACACACACTGAGTAAATTGTAGTTTATATTTAATTTTAATTCAATTTGAGATTAGATGATAAGTTCACACTGATGAAGCTAAAAGGCAGAAACGTGTCTATGGATGTTCAGAATTATTAGGAGTATTATTTATGAGGTCATACCATTTTCTAGCACCCCACATGGCCTCTCATAGCACGAAAATCCATGAGCCAAATCGTACTAGTAATTATATTTATTTGTGTTATTAGTCAATTAGTTAATAAGATTACATAGTATTTTTCTTAATTTTTTCTTGTAATATGGAGTTTCACATAGAAATTTATTATACGGACAATTGATCGACTTGAATATTTGCAGAGAGTAGACAATGGGTAAACATCAAATTTTGGGAAACTGTCTGCAGACTTTTAGTTCGCCTCCAGAAATTGTTGAATAAATAGTTTGAAATATTAGACAAACATTATGATCATAAAAAAATAATCATTTCACGCGCTAATGTGAGAGTTGGCCCTTTCAACCCGACTAGGAATTTCACTTCGGTTTTTATTAGGAACAAATTAGGCATGCCATACTTCGTGTTCCTTTCAAATTAGGTAATCTCAATAGGCCGTCATCATAATTGTAACGTACGTCCAGCTTCGTTCCTAATTAGGAAGCTTGAATCGGAACAAATTCGGAAGCCACACTTGCATGTTATAACTTAAACCTAGTCTGGTACGACTTCGGTTTTCTCTTTAGGCAGCAGAATAGTAACCAAACTCGGACCAGACTAGGTTGAGGTTATAACATGCAAGTTTGGCTTCCGAATATGTTCCGAATCATAACATATTAACAGTAACAAGAAAGCTCATTAGTTAAATGAAGGATAACAAAAGTAAGCAAACTAATAAATTTCGACAGAACCATAAACACATTAACTTAAAGCAAATATTTTTATGAAAATTAGTAAATAGTAAAGTAAATAATAGTAACGTAACTATCTGTAAATGAGTCAGTAAAATGTAGGCATAGGAATTAGTGTTATATTTATAACTATTTGTTAGTAAATATTCAATAGACTAAGTTAGTTTCAATTGATATAAAAATAATTTAGAATACTTAAAATTAAATTTAATCTTCTTCTTTCTTGCTTTTCCCAACGATCCGTCCATCATCCCAATCACCACAATGATTTAAACACAGGACACACTTTTATCTACTGATCCCTTACTCAAGGGATCATCTGCCGACTTAGATTATGAATTGTTGCGACCGTTACCACATGGTAATTCATACTTACACTGAATTGATAAATCCGCTGTTTAAACCACACAATCACACTATAATATGTAAAAATATTACATAACTTGTTATGCACAGTTACATAAATTTAGACATTTACCTACACTCGAGTTTCGAGTGATAAATGTCATTTTGGTGGTCAAGTGGTACTTACATTTTTTAGGTTATGTTTTTTTAGTTTCGCATTTCCGATAACTTTTATCGCTAATGAGAAAGACGTTTAGATAAAAACGTAGCTTGAAAGTAAATCTAAAAAACAATCGAAGATGTTTGATGCACTATAAATATTTGAAAGAATAGTAAGTCACTGAAGCTATCTTGGTCAAGTATGGAAATAGTCTTTTAGGAGTGTGTGTGGATGCATGGGCGTAATGAAACTCAAAGTTGTATAGTGCTGGAATTCCAAAGATATATTTATCTTAAGCCATGCCACAGATTATGCTAATCACAACTGAATTTCGCTTGCCTCACTTTGATAAATTATTTATGCTGCAAATAAGACATTTCGTTAATTTTTGTATTCAAAAACTATAAAAAAATAACACTAATCTGTTGCCTTTCCAAAACCAAAAGAAACATTTTTGGCTGGAGCAAGATTTTTCGGGGGGCGATAACTTAGAGACGCTTATGTAAGATTTTGTGTTAAAATAATTGGTGTGATTCTGAGAAAAATATTTTTTATCTAATACTAGTTTGCTTTTATTAGATTTATTATGCCTTTATAAAATAAATACCAGTGGAACTAGTTAATTGATTTAAACTGCTCAAAGTTATTGCTGATAAGTTAGTTCGAAACAAAAGGTTGATAATGCCTGAAACAAACTTCATAAAAGCATCTTTAGTTGGAAGTTCTCTAACTAATTACTAGTAGGGAAAGATGATATGTTCTAGGCCCACCTCCTCCTTATGGGGATTACATGTAATCTAGCCCCTTATGGGGGAATTACATGTAAAATCTAGCACGATGCCCCTTATGTAGATTTACATGTAAGTCTAGCACTAAGCCCCTTATGGGGAATCCTATGCAAAATAGTTTTGAACGTGTCCGAACGAGAATGTCTAGATGGCGCTGCAAGATACGTGCACGGTGGCTAGAGGGAAAATTCAAAATGGGTTGCTTGGTGGTTTTTTCTTAGGAAAAGGAATTTATTTTAATAAAACAACTGATGTCGATATTTTGCAAACGTTTCGTTCTTTTTTATTCTGACCTTCTTTAGGGCCTATATCTATTTAGTATGAATTAATGAAATTAAGCATATAAAATATAAATTATTAAGTAAATATAAATTATTTCATTTGACACTGAAACTGCGTACATTGTGTTGCCTATATCGATGAATCACTATATCAGTTACATCAAACATATTTTTCTTATTAAATAGAAACAAATTATTGTGGTTGTAGATAAAGTATAGTAAGTAATTCGAGTTGTAAGGCAATTACGTACTCGCGGAATTACGCTCTCCCCGCTACGCGGGTCGCGCGTAACAGTTCCGCTCGTACGTAATATGCTTCTTACAACGTCACATCATCCGCTCGTACGTAATATGCTTCATTACGTAATATACTATTGTAGGGCACGATTTGTAACAGATTTGTAACAGACGAAACTATGCAAGTTTTGGGCGAAATTGAGGATAACGAACATATTGACAGTGATGAACAATTTTCTGAAGGTGATGATGAAAATATTATGTATTCAGATCACGAAAGTGGCACTGAGGAAGAAGGTTCTGATTCGGAGCCGGATTATGAATTTGATGCTTATAGAGAATTTATTTTGGGCAAGGACAATGAAAGTTTTTGGTGCACAACTGATTTTTGTCCACCAAATAGTAGAGTAAGTTCGAGAAACATTATACAGAAATTTCCAGGTCCTAAAGGAACAGCAAAAAATATTGCAACAGAAATCGATGCATTTTTGCAGATATCTCAAATAATATGATTGATCAGATTCTATATTTCACAAATTTGTACATAACCAGAGAGGTAAACATAAATAACTACAAAAGGGAACGGAATTGTAAGCTTACCACTAGAAATGAACTGTGTGCTTTGATTGGGTTGCTGTTTCTTATTGGAAGAAAACGTGCAAATCATTGTAATGTTGAAGAAATCTGGGATGATGGCAGCTCGGGCTTGCATGAGTTATAAAATATTTTTGTTTCTTATAAGAGCAATAAGATTCGACGACAAAGTAACACGTCCATCCCGTCAAAAAGAAGATAAGCTGGCAGCAATCAGGACGTTTTTCGATTCTTTCGCCCAAAATTGTCAAAATTCTTACAATCACAGCGAATTTGTCACCATTGATAAAAGCTAGGCAAAATTGCCGGCAAAAGCGGTAAAATATGGCTTGAAATTTTATTCGTTGGCTGACGAAAAAACATTTTTACGTCTGCCACTGAACTTTATTGTGAAAAGCAGCCACCAGCGCCCTATGCAAAAAGTAACTCACCGTTCGATATTGTACATAGGCTAACTTCAAATATAAAAGACACAAACCGAAACCTCACTACGGATAACTGGTATACCAGCTATCAGCTAGTCCAGTCAATGCTCGAAAACAAAATTACTTGTCTGGGAACTATTAGAAAGAATAAAAAGGAAATACCTGCCTCATTTTTGCCACACAAGAGTAGACCAGTCGGAACGATTTTATTTGCATACCAACATGAAATGATGATGTTGTCATACATGCCGAAGAAAGATAAACAGTTCTATTATTATCACCTCTGCATGACAAAGGTACTATTGATTCGGTAACTGGGAAACCTGATGCAATATTGGATTATAATGAACAAAAGGAGGGCAGATACAACTGATGGAGTCTACGAACTCTGTTTCTCGAAAAACAAAAAGATGGACAATGTGCGTTTTCTTCACAGCACTCAACATAGCTGCGCAATACTGCGCTAAACGCACAAGTGATTTTCAAAGGAAATCTAAACAACCCGTTATTGCAGAGGAGAACTTTCCTGTATAATTTTGCATTTCAGCTCATGAAGCCCCATTATACTGAACGAGCTGAAATGTATTATCTGCCGAGAGATATACAACTGCATCTTAGTAAATTTGAAGCCCCAAAAGCTAATACTGGAGGAGAATCATCATCAATAAGAAACAGATGTTACCTATGCGAGAGATTTAAAAACCAGGTTACTACAAGAAGGTGTGACACATGTGATAAACACATATGAACTAGCCATTCAAAGTCAACAATTGTTTGTAGTATCTGTTGTGATCAACAGATGTCCGATTCTGAATAGTATTAGTAAATTGGTTAATTTTAACATACACGTAAATAAAATTGTTTTTTTTTTTAGAATTTTTTTTATACTTAGATAAAAACGTTTTTCAATTACTTAACTTTTGTTGTATCAGTTTATCTATTATTTTTCTATTCTTTTAAATTTTAATACTAAATAAATGTAGTTTTCTTAGTAGTGTACGAAAGAATAATAAAAAAATAAAAAAGAAAATGTATTTATATCATAAACCATTCAGAAATAATAAGATCTAGAGGGTGGTGAACTGTGTTCACCACGCAATTGTTAGTGTGATTATCTGAGACGCAACCGGTTGAGGGTTAAGAAAGAAACGCATTTTCTAAAATCGTCGTGGTGTTTTCCTTGGTATCTAAGAGGCTCGTCTCGCTGTATTAATAAAACACTCTTAATTCATGGAGGCATCGATCGAATTAGATAGTCTTCTATGTCCTATTGTAGCAAGCTGTCCTAGGCAAAGTGTATGCACCTCCGAAGTTGTTCCTAGCATTGTTGGTAGTTAAAGAAATCACATATTTTATGTTACATTTTTATTATTCTGCAGTAGAACATAATATTTTCTTACCATATTCCAACATACTTTTTTTTATAATTAAATAAAACATTGCTTAATATGAAATTTATGTGAAAATAGAATGATTTAATAAACACTAAACTAATTTAGTTATTTCATAATATGATATACAGAATTAAGCAACTCTTTTATATCAAACAGTATTGGAAAACGAAGGAAATTCTATTTAGATTATTTATTCTAACAATTTTTAAACGTCGGCGCTGATTTTAAATAAAGATCATTTTATATAGATAATATATAATAAGATAATACTTAAGCTATGCCAGTAGATAGCGCTTTTCATTTCCCATTCTAGAAACGTCATCTTAGTGTTTTACATTTGGCGGTGCATCTAGAAAATGGTGAGTTTATTTCAACAAATCAAATGTTGTTCCACACCACCAACGACAACATTGACAAGTTTGTTTTTTATTTGTCAAAGCGATCCATTTACACAAACGTTACCCTACTCTCTAATGTTGGTGGGCCGAAATCTTTGAATCACTTCGAACTGGCAATGCTGAGGTGTGCCCAACATTTTGTGCTGCATGTCAACAGCTCAATTTGATTGGAAACAAAATTTATTGGGACCTAATAGGTGAATTAGTTCTTTCTGCATCTCCAAATTAGATACGCACATTATTTGCTATAATTATTTCGACATGTTTCCGATCGAATCTAATTGAACTATGGAACAAGTATAATATGTCAGAAGACATTTTATATCGAATTCGTGTCACTTCAGGGAATCCCGATCTCGTGGTGAATGAAGAAATACATAACCAGGCATTACTTTTGATAGAAGACATGTATTACCCCAAGTGCGGCAGTTTATTAGTAAAGTTAGGAATTAGTGCGTCACTAAGATTAGAATTACCACATGAACGTGACCAACCACGTGAATTGAAATTGGCACATGAAATACGACCGAGATGCATTGAACGAATCAGTTTGGATAAATCAGTTTGAACCAATGTTGAACTTAAAACAGAGTGATGTGTACGATAAGTAAATGAAGTTAATTAGGCAATTGATGATGGAAATGGTGGCTTATTTTTCTTCGATACGACCGGTAGAACTGGGAAGACATTCCTCATGTCATTGATTTTAGCCACAGTTCGTGCGAGATCCGAAATTGCTGTAGAAGTTGCTTCTTCTGGTATAGCGGCCACGTTGCTAGAAGGATGCAGAACGGTATATTCAGCGCTTAAATTACCATTAAACTTTCAAATGACTGAAACACATACGTGCAACATTTCGAAACAATCGGCAATGGCCAAAGTGTTAATAAAGTGTTAAAGCAAGTAAAATTATCATATGGGATGGCTCACAATGACGCACAAACGTTCATAGGAAGCAGTAAATCGAACCATGAAAAATCTGCGCAATGGCTCAAGATGTTTTGGAGGCGCAATGATACTACTGTCTTCCGATTTCCGGCCAAAACTACCAGTAATTCCAAAATCCAGAAACTTTAGCTGACGATATGATAAACGTTCCATCTGTCGAAGATTTCTCCAAGCAATTGTTTTCGATCGGTAATGGCCGTCTTCCGTCTTCTTGTCCGTCTTCCCGTCCGGAAGCCGTCTTCCCGTCGACAGAACGAACGGATTTATTTCGTTTTCCAATAATTTTTACAATTACGTCTCAACTAAGGACGAGCCCATCAACAAAGTGTTCCCGAACATTATTGTTAATCACAAAAATTACTATTGGTGGGGTGAACAAGCAAATCGACTTTTGGGGTTTTGGTTTTTCAGAAATCTCGTGGGGCTACCCAGAACTCTTAACAGAACTAATGGAAATTTTTTTTTTTGAATTCTGTAATTTTCAAAAATTTTGCGTCTGCTTTTTACTTATAACTTCTTTAATATTGGTTTGACAAAGAAATTGTAAAGGTTACTTGTTCAGAACTCTCCGGGGGCTACTCAGAATTCATATCAAAACTCATTAAATTTTTTTTTTTTTTAATTATGTAATTTTCAAAAATACGATACGCGTAACATATGACTGACTTTAATTCATCTAATAAGATATTTTTTAATGATTATAGATTCTGAGGCGATACGAAGTTCGCCGGATCAGCTAGTTTAGAATAAATTATAATCTGTCTCCAAAAGGGAAAATAAATAAATAATTGTCTTCCTGCTCATAATTGTCATTCAATACTTCTTTAATCGTCAGTATGAGTAGACAATTTGGGACGCCGCGGAGTCCCAAATTGTCTACTCGGTGATCGGCGCACCGGTTAAGTTAAGCTGTTTTAGATAAATAAATTTATTTTCTTGGAACAATTTTCCGCCTATACATATTTCTGAAACAGTTAAGAATCCTTATGCAGGTATTACAAAAGAAAATTATCGCTGAAAACTCCTTAAGTAAGCGTTGCTAGCAGCATAAGATTTATAATGATCATAGTGTAGGTTATAAATTTATTTATTAAACAAACTTATTCAGTGCCGATGAAATTTATTGACATCTGAATTAGCACTAACACAAACATTGAGATTAAATCTCCACGATTGTAAAAATCAAATGCATATTTAGCGTATACACACGCAAGGATTCCGATCTCTAACATTTTAATTAAAATAGGAAATATAATTTAGTAGAATCTATTCACAGATTGTCGTTAGATGGATGTTTTCAACAAAATGCGTTAAATCTCGATTTTATTTCTTTTTTTTTTCCATTTGCTCGGTGTTGCCACCTTGATATTTTTCTTGGTTCTAATTTATGGTCGGAACGATGATCGAAGGTATATTCGTATTTGCTTCTACGGGGGATTCAGACTACATTCGAAGAAATCACAGAAAAGATCGAAAATCTTTGTTAATTAGCTTACAATTACCTGTGGAAACAAAAAAAAAAGCAAAAATCTGAAATCATCAAAAACCTTCCGGGCCAATGATATATAGAATCACCTAATTGACGCGTATTTATGACATTCACACAGCAATTTCCCCCAAGAAACCGAGTATATAAGAGATTTATCCCCACGTCTGTGGATTTGTTCCAAAACGAACAACCACCGCGACTTAATTAAATACATTTATTTCAATGTAATAGAAAAATATAATGAAAAAAGTTAAGTATCCATGCATTAATCGATGCGGGATCGAATAGGGATTGCAATCCGGTGAAAAACGTTTACGCGCTGTTGAAATAAAACTTCTTTGGCGGTTGTTGCAAGTATTAATTAACAAGAGGATTAAACTTCTTATCTTAATAATTCTTCGTCCACCACTAGTAGATACTTGCTTCAAACTCAATTTGCTCAATTGTCAATAAATTTTCATTTTAAACAGTCCGTTGTTTTGGAAACCGCGTAAACGCTGAAACTGAAATATTGAAATTTTTAGATTAAAATAAATATTATTATTAGATATTATAAAAGTATTTATCAATTTCCAAACTAAATTTGTGTTTCAATATTTAGATGACGATTTCAACTGCGAATGCAAAAAATGAATATCAAATGTTTCCTTTTTCAATTATAAGTACATTCAAGGGAATAATATTTAATTTGCCTCGTTCATATTTTTCCTGAATTAATTATATTTCCGTTGGTCGTATTATTTGTAAGTGTAAGTTCTATATTTTTACAAATCGGGTAATAAGGAAATAGCATTGTTTATAAAACTGATCGAAAACATTTATTAAAAAATAATAATTAGAATGTAGTTATAAATAACGATGCCTTTGAGCTTTTGTGTATTGTTGATCCTTAATTAACATATAAATGCACAAAGAAACGCCTCTATGCCTGCCTTATCTCCTCAATTGAATAACTTACAATAAATTGCCAATTTCCGTTATTTTTTAGAAAAAGTTTTTTTGTAACCTTTTTGTTTTTTTTTTATCTTTGTTCCCTCTAATTTTTGTTAGTGCTGCGCGGTCCAAAGACGAGTGTGAGCAAAAAAATTAAACTAAAAATAAATTTCGAGATTTTTATTTATTCAAACCATAATATCAAATAGCAAAGTAATAGTATTGAATATTTTAAATGAAAATTTAATATTTTGTTTTCTTCTGTCTTTCCTACTAACTAATTGTTTTTAAACTCGGTCTTAATTATTTGTTTTGATAAATGTAATTTTATTCTCATTAGAGCACCTAGGTATTCATATTGCTGTCTGTTGCGATATTTTCTTTTAATGGAATTCATGACAGAAAATTCCCATTCGCCATGCGCACTGGACGCTAGGAAGGTACCCATAATATTGTAAAGAATAGCAAGATTAGAAAATTATGAATGGGTTAGTAACAAAGTTAACGTATCGACGAATGTTTTGAACAATCCAAGTTTCTTCAGTATTGTAAATTTCATTTCAGAATATTCATCTCACATTTTATCAATATCAAAACATTGATATATTTATCATAATTATAGAATATTTTTCAGAAAAATTCATTATATTCTGTTTTCCAAAATTTATTTTTTTTCCTAAATCTTCCGGTGCATACCATTGTTTTTGATCGTCATCGGGAAATCAGACACGTTGGACAAATTGCATTATATATATATATTTGATGTATCAATATTATTTTGTTATTATATATTATTATCTTCTGCTAATAGTTTTTTACATGACTGCTCCAAAGGATTTTGTTTCCCAGGTATTGAAATTTAAATTTTCTTATTTTCGTCTTAACATGCTTATGTGCATCAATAATAGTTTATGAAAACAACTTTTCTGTGGGTATTTGTACCAAGATGAAAGCTCTTCTAATATGACTTTGAGAGCAAAAATTGCTACACGATATTGAGAATCCGTCTGAATTTTTGCACAATATTTACATATACGATCATTTCATTGACAATTGTTGAAGATAACTTGACAATAGTCAATTAGAATATCGCAATCTTTGCACTATCTACGAAATATCTGGTAAACTACCTTACTTCATTTTTGACTTTGACATTACATGAGCTAAATCTTCAAATTTTCGCTTTTCATATTCGATCGTGAAACATTATGTAAACAGTTCAGAGTAAATTTTCTATGTTCTGCATAACAGGTACATTTTGCAGCTACCTCATTTTTCTATCCAAGCGTGAAGTTTTCTGCAGTAAACATTATCTCCAGTAAACATTATCATATTTTGACGTTTAAGTTATTTTCAACATAATTTTTTTATTTTTTTATTACAAATGCGGTCACATTGTCCGACTTTCAAGATACCAACAAATACAGTTTTGTAATTCATACCATTATCACGATATTTAAAATCTAAAATTAGTACTTTTTTACAGAAATATCGGTGATTTCGTCAACAATTAATATATAGAAGGAATTTTCATTTCTTTAAAAACTTTTTTTTCCAGGATATTGTTTATACATTTGGTGAATTCAAAAGTATAATTTTGACTTCCCCAATTTTGTAGCAACTTAATTTTTCCTTCGATATGCTTGTGGATCTTAGGGACGGAAGGAATTATAAAGGAATATACGTATTCGTTATTCAGTTAATACGTATAGCCAATATTACATTTTAAATTAATTCATTAACTTTCTCAAAATCAGATTTTGACTGTACTTGTTTTTCTCTTCTTTCCGCGACGTTCTTCTGGTGTTTCCATTAATATTTATACATTTTTAAAATTACCTTTTTTTAATATTCGTCATATAAATAAATATATATATATATATATATATATATATATATATATATATATATATATATATATATTTATATATATAATATAATATATATATATATATATATATATATATATATATATATATATATATATATATATATATATATATATATATTATATATATATATATATATATATATATATATATAATTAACAGCTACTCTATGCTGTTTTTGAATAAAATGTCTTTTTAAATAATCTATTTATAACTTAATATATTAATTAATCTTTTTTCTTTTCAAATTTCCCAATTCTCAATTTCGAAGACAAGATCAACGTCTCGTAATTTAAGTGCGCGGAAACTTAATTTATCTGCGCAGATTTTTAAATATCCAGAAAACTGCTGCGCAACCGCGCACCCGCGAGCCTTAAAGGGAACATTGCTTGTAACCCTTTTGAGATTTCACTACAGTTACGCTTAAACATGGAATAATTTGCGTTTGCGTTTATCTTTAAATTGCTTTTCCTTGTTTTGGTGTGTGGAAATCGCGAATAGACAAATTTATAAAGAAATATGAGGAAAATAACCAATCCTTTGTTAAGGAATGGATCTACAGGAAAATATTTAATAACTGAATTTAACTTACATTTCCATGCTCCTCTAAAAGACACATGCCAAAAATGCGATTTACTGATTGGAAAAGTCGGGGCATGCAATAATGAGTAATAGAAATTACATTAAAAGGTAAACTTCTCTAAGGAGAAAGTCATGATATACATTTACAAAATGTCGAACGAGTTAGGAACTGTCTTATAAAATGCTCTATAAAACTTCTTTAGATGGTTCTAAATTCTAACTTTTGTATCTTTCACCTAAAAAACAAAGATCAAAAATATACGACAATATTAAATTACTTCCAATATACACCACCACTAGACCAGAAACGAAAGATAAACACAAAGATATCATGTGCTTACTATCATACATCCTTCCAGTTTTTCAGAAACATTTTAAGAATCTTAAAAACTCGAAATGATTAAAAGGGATTATTTTTTAAATATAATTAATAAATGTTCCTGAATTATTTCATTAAAGTTATTGTTTCAAATAAAAATCATAGTTCTTTATTGCTTTAAGTCATTTATAGGACATTCAGTTAATTTTGAAAATGATGTCAATTCAAACTTTTAAAATAACATTTTCGTATGATATTCACACAAAATATCATATTCATAATAAATTTCAATTAATCAAGACTAATAAAATTATATATTAAAATGTCGCATAATGTAAATATATTTTTGAATTTATTCAAATGCAATTCATTAAATATCTCGAAACGAGAAACATGACTTAGACCACTTTCATAATTATGGGCACATATATAAAATGTATAAATTATTGTATGATATATTATATGATAATTCTATATAATTTTGGAGCTACTGTTAATTTAATAATTTTATAATTTCACAGCTATATTTAGCTCCATTTTGCACGTAGAAAAATTAAAGAGTTGTTATTAAAAAATTATACTTGAAAAATAATATTTATTTCAGTTTGTTTTTATTTTATTTCAGGTGTAATTCGATATACCACGAATAAAAGACGATTCAGTTGGGTTAGGTTAGGTTAGGTTTTTTTCGGGAACTTGCGGTGATTTTTCCGCTGTAGTTTTCGCAATTTTGCAGATAGCGAAACCAATTTGATGTTTTGGTGAAGTGAAAGCTTGTGGTAAAGCGCGACTAAAAACCGCATTGCGAAATTTTTGACAACGGCGTCGCGACGTCACCGCGAACTTCTACTTGCTAATCCAAGTCACCCACAATTTCATTTATGAAACTGATCAGCGCGGCTTTTAGGCATAGGCGCATTAGGCGCTCGCCTAGGGCCTCCGATTTTAGGGGGCCACAAATTTCCAACTAAGCAAGGTCAAACCAACTTTTGACGGTTGACGGCAATAAGCGGCAAAATTTGACAAAGTGTGGTGAATAAATTGGCACTTTGCAGTGATTAATAGTAAATATTCAGAAGAAGAACTAAAGAAGTATCATTGCATTGTTGTTATTTTTTGTATTGTTATTGAAAATCAATCGCAGAACTGTTTTTAATAAAGGACCCCACAGAATCTTAAAGAGGATTAAAACCCAAAGAATGACCACCACGTCGTCCAAGTTTAGAAAACGATGAGCATAGCGAGGAGTTTTCTAATGGACAAAAAACATCCAATGTCACTATAAATGATAATACCATTAATGTTTTTAATGATAGTACCATTGATCGATATAATTTAAATTAAATATGTGTTATATCGTGTATTACCATTCATTAATTAAATTTGTCTATTCGCGATTTCCACACATCAAAACAAGGAAAAGCAATTTAAAGATACACGCAAACGCAAATTATTCCATGTTTAAGCGTAACTGTAGTGAAATCTCAAAAGGGTTACAAGCAATGTTCCCTTTAAGGCTCGCGGGTGCGCGGTTGCGCAGCAGTTTTCTGGATATTTAAAAATCTGCGCAGATAAATTAAGTTTCCGCGCACTTAAATTACGAGACGTTGATCTTGTCTTCGAAATTGAGAATTGGGAAATTTGAAAAGAAAAAAGATTAATTAATATATTAAGTTATAAATAGATTATTTAAAAAGACATTTTATTCAAAAACAGCATAGAGTAGCTGTTAATTATATATATATATATATATATATATATATATATATATATATATATATATATATATATATATATATATATATATATATATATATATATATAGATATATATATATAGTACCATTGTTAATTATATATATATATATATATATATATATATATATATATATATATATATATATATATAATTAACAGCTACTCTATGCTGTTTTTGAATAAAATGTCTTTTTAAATAATCTATTTATAACTTAATATATTAATTAATCTTTTTTCTTTTCAAATTTCCCAATTCTCAATTTCGAAGACAAGATCAACGTCTCGTAATTTAAGTGCGCGGAAACTTAATTTATCTGCGCAGATTTTTAAATATCCAGAAAACTGCTGCGCAACCGCGCACCCGCGAGCCTTAAAGGGAACATTGCTTGTAACCCTTTTGAGATTTCACTACAGTTACGCTTAAACATGGAATAATTTGCGTTTGCGTTTATCTTTAAATTGCTTTTCCTTGTTTTGATGTGTGGAAATCGCGAATAGACAAATTTAATTAATGAATGGTAATAAACGATATAACACATATTTAATTTAAAATATATCGATCAATGGTACTATCATTAAAAACATTAATGGTATTATCATTTATAGTGACATTGGATGTTTTTTGTCCATTAGAAAACTCCTCGCTATGCTCATCGTTTTCTAAACTTGGACGACGTGGTGGTCATTCTTTGGGTTTTAATCCTCTTTAAGATTCTGTGGGGTCCTTTAATAAAAACAGTTCTGCGATTGATTTTCAATAACAATACAAAAAATAACAACAATGCAATGATACTTCTTTAGTTCTTCTTCTGAATATTTACTATTAATCACTGCAAAGTGCCAATTTATTCACCACACTTTGTCAAATTTTGCCGCTTATTGCCGTCAACCGTCAAAAGTTGGTTTGACCTTGCTTAGTTGGAAATTTGTGGCCCCCTAAAATCGGAGGCCCTAGGCGAGCGCCTAATGCGCCTATGCCTAAAAGCGGCGCTGATCAGTTTCATAAATGAAATTGTGGGTGACTTGGATTAGCAAGTAGAAGTTCGCGGTGACGTCGCGACGCCGTTGTCAAAAATTTCGCAATGCGGTTTTTAGTCGCGCTTTACCACAAGCTTTCACTTCACCAAAACATCAAATTGGTTTCGCTATCTGCAAAATTGCGAAAACTACAGCGGAAAAATCAACGCAAGTTCCCGAAAAAAACCTAACCTAACTTAACCCAACTGAATCGTCTTTTATTCGTGGTATATCGAATTACACCTGAAATAAAATAAAAACAAACTGAAATAAATATTATTTTTCAAGTATAATTTTTTAATAACAACTCTTTAATTTTTCTACGTGCAAAATGGAGCTAAATATAGCTGTGAAATTATAAAATTATTAAATTAACAGTAGCTCCAAAATTATATAGAATTATCATATAATATATCATACAATAATTTATACATTTTATATATGTGCCCATAATTATGAAAGTGGTCTAAGTCATGTTTCTCGTTTCGAGATATTTAATGAATTGCATTTGAATAAATTCAAAAATATATTTACATTATGCGACATTTTAATATATAATTTTATTAGTCTTGATTAATTGAAATTTATTATGAATATGATATTTTGTGTGAATATCATACGAAAATGTAATTTTAAAAGTTTGAATTGACATCATTTTCAAAATTAACTGAATGTCCTATAAATGACTTAAAGCAATAAAGAACTATGAGTTTTATTTGAAACAATAACTTTAATAAAATAATTCAGGAACATTTATTAATTATATTTAAAAAATAATCCCTTTTAATCATTTCGAGTTTTTAAGATTCTTAAAATGTTCCTGAAAAACTGGAAGGATGTATGATAGTAAGCACATGATATCTTTGTGTTTATCTTTCGTTTCTGGTCTAGTGGTGGTGTATATTGGAAGTAATTTAATATTGTCGTATATTTTTGATCTTTGTTTTTTAGGTGAAAGATACAAAAGTTAGAATTTAGAACCATCTAAAGAAGTTTTATAGAGCATTTTATAAGACAGTTCCTAACTCGTTCGACATTTTGTAAATGTATATCATGACTTTCTCCTTAGAGAAGTTTACCTTTTAATGTAATTTCTATTACTCATTATTGCATGCCCCGACTTTTCCAATCAGTAAATCGCATTTTTGGCATGTGTCTTTTAGAGGAGCATGGAAATGTAAGTTAAATTCAGTTATTAAATATTTTCCTGTAGATCCATTCCTTAACAAAGGATTGGTTATTTTCCTCATATTTCTTTACATGCAGGCTATACATTTTACGAATATCTAAATCAGCCACGCACCATTTTCAAGTTCCTGTTTATATAATTTAATTATTCTCTAATTTCTCTAATTTCTATAAAGTTTTTCACTTAGACCACTTTCATAATTAACACTAAATGAATTCCATATAATGTTGAAATTACAACCACAATTTAATGGTCCATTTTTGACGATATCAAAGAATTACATTGAATAAATTTAGTTCAAAATAATGTGATGTGAAATAACTGATAAACTCATTTTTATTTTTAATTTTAACTTACTCTTAGACCACTTTCATAATTATGGGCACATATGGCTTATATAATGTAACATTTTCAGTTGCTTATTATTTTCATGTTTAATATTCTTATATGTTAATTTGATTTTCTGTTTTTGTGTTTGGAATATAAAAGATATGGAAAGGAACGTTTTAAACGGTTTTATAAGAATGGCGGAAGTCAATAACAAATTAGAGCATACAACGATTACTTTCATATTCTACTCAAATGAATTCAGGATCAATCAATTCAGGAAATCAGGATAATTGAACATATTCCTTTCTCGCACGAATAAAACAAATATATATATATAGATATATATATATATATATATATATATATATACATATATATATATAAATATATATATATATATATATATATATATATATATGTTGTATTTGAGGTTTTCGCGGATAGAAACATGTGTTGGTTTGTTTTATCGGGGATTCCGCGTTGATGTTGAGGGTTGGTTCTGAAAGAACCGGATTCTCGACGTTTCGGCGAACTAACATTCGCCATTTTCAAGAGATATATGCGTCCGTGCGTGTTAACCGTTAGACGCATACTGTAAGTATACTGTAAGTGTAACTTTCAGTGTGCTTTCGCGCTCTTCTTGCATTTTCACTTTTTTGTGCTACTATTTCTTGTGGAACTTGTCTTTGGATCCATGTAATTCGTTTTTCTATCTGCGATCTTTCATTGAACAGGAGTTCTATTGGTATAACTCCCGCACATGCCTTTGTTGCTTCTGCCGATAGCGTTCTGTATACGCACACTACTCTTAAGATGGTTCTTCTTTGACACATTCAATTTGTCATCGTCATCTGTATTTTTTTTTAGACCTTTCTCCCATAAAGTTTCCGCCTATAATAAATTGGATTGTGTTGTCACCTGCCTGTACCCTTCTTTTGAAGTAGCTTGGACTGCCAAGGTTTGGTAGTACTGCTGAAAGTGCTCATGTAGATGTGTCGGTTTTGCCGTATACTAGGACTACACCGCGTCATTCCGTATACTAGGACTACACCGCGATACAAGCATCAGTTCGTTGGTTTGATTTCATGGTCTCCAAATTGGACTTATTTCCCTAAATTTGTTGTAACTGTTCGAGACTAAGGACTGCTATAGTTTTTTATGGTACGACTTCAAGTTTGTTTGTTTCTATCCATTTGGTTATGAATTTCAGGGTACGTTCGGCTTTTCTTACGATATCTGATTTTTTTCAACTTTTATGGCTGCGCATATGTTTAAGTCATTTTACAGTTTAATCTGGTCTGTCCTGTTCAAGCGAACTACGTCGTCGTATAAAATATTCCACAGCGTCGGGCCTTGCACCGATATAATTGCGTCTATTAAGTAGGAGTCGGTTCCTCGATTTATTAATTTGTTTATTGTTATTTTCCAAAAGGCGTTGTTGAATGCGTTTCTGAAATCGACAAAGATAGCAACTGTTGTTTTTTTTTTAACTTCCTCCTTCGATGAACTGTTTTACATGTTTTATGGCGTTGATTGTGGATCGTCCTTTTCGGAATCCGTATACTTTTTCGTTTAGTACTCCTTCTCCAGGTTCTTTTTGAGTCTCTCATTTATTATGGTTTCGAGCAGTTTTGCGAATACTTCTAGTAAACATATTGGCTCGTATTTTATTTTATTGGCTTGTATTTTATGTCATCCGCACTTTTCTTCCAATGTATTGGGAAAACTCTATCTTGTAAACACTCATTTAGTGTCTGCATGATCTCCTTTTTGATTTGCTGAGTTATTTTTTATTTTTAAGAAATATACGGGTTATCCCAATACAGAATAAGTATAAAACATAGGTATAAAATACATATACATATATACATACATAAACACATGCACACACACACATATATATATATATATATATATATATATATGTATATATATATATATATATATATATATATATATAAACTTAGGTACACCTATAATACACACACTCAAACATGAACACATATAAACAATAATCGGCTAGGTAAAATCTTAAATCTATAGATCACAAAAAGAAATAACTATAGAGCGGCTAATTTTAAAATAGTGTGCTGAAATCACATTCGAGAGAGTATATGAGTTTTTTGAGAGTTGGCAACGAACCATTGAATATATCTATATTATGATCATTAATAAATTTCAAGGATCTTTCAATAGGTGAATATTTACCATAATTGCTGGCTTGGAACTATATATGGAAAGTATTGTTACAAAGTAGAATTCTATTAGGCACATTAAAGTTTATCATTTGGAGCAATTCAGGGCTAGTTATCAATCCATTCCGTAACTTATAAATGAAGCTTATATCATTAACCGTTCTACGGTTAGCTAAGGAATGCATGTTGAGCATTCTAATAATAGCAGAGTAATCATGATTTTCAATGTTTACATGGAGTTTGTATGCACAGAACCTCAGGAACTTGTTTTGAATCTTCTCGATTGTGTATTTGTGATATTGATTGTGGGGAGACCACACAACAGAGGCATCATTTAGGTGGGAGACAACCAATGACATGTAAACCATCTTTACAGCGCGAATGGAGTAAATATTGTAATTCCTTAAAATATAGCCTAACATCTTCGAAGCCTTCAAAGATGCACTATTTATGTGGTTAACAAAGGTTAGACGTTCATCGAAATAGATGCCAAGATCTTTTGCAGTTGCTGTACATTTCAATAAGTTATTGTTTAGGGTGTACTCTGAATTATGTTTTTTAATAGATTTGGAAAAGCTTATGAAACAGCATTTCTGAATGTTTAGTTGAAGATTGTTCAGATTACACCATTTAACAAAGTGTTTATTTATTTATTGTTTGAACTAGTCCCGGAGGAATTCGTCGGGTCCAGGTGCTTTGTCTTGTTTGGGTGTATTGCATAGTTTATCTCGTTTCCTGTTATGTTTATGTTATTTTTGGTGTTTTAAATTCTTAGTCTTTGGTCTATTATTCTGCTATCGTGATAAAGAGTTCTTCAAAGACTTCCTCTTTTTGCAGAAAGCTTTCCTCCTACTAGAAACGCACTTTCCGGGATGTAGAAAATATAAAGAGGCCAAAGGCTTTATGCAACTGCGGAGACCAAGCCCATCTGTACGCAAAACCGAATCAGATGGACAATCGGCACTTTCCAAGACCCCAGGTGTGGATGAATTAATTTCCGGCTTCCTACAAAAGTGAAGAAGAGAATTAATGCCGTATCTTCTAAAAATCTTTAGTAGTTTAGCGCTCGCATACACACAGGGGCTATGGAGAAAGGCTAAAGTGGTATTATACACTCAACCGAAGTCATTTAGATCCATTAGTCTGACATGCTTCGTGTTAAAGACAATGTTGAAGGTATTTGACAATTCCCTTAAGACAGCAGTGCTGGTATGTGTCCCACTACACAACTGTCAGCATGTATACAGAGAACGGAAAACCACAAAGGCGGTCTCTGTGGTTTTCCCTATCAGCTGACAAATTCCCTATCAGGTGGTTTTCCCTATCAGCTGACAAGTATCAGCTGACAAATGAAATGAAAGCAGCACTAGATACAAAGGACGTAGCGGGTCCTATCCTATATCACAACCGAGCCTTTAACAATACCTCGCACCAGGCTGTTAAGTCGGCTCTCGGAAAAAGGAATATCGACAGCATTATCTCAAAGTGGATGGGATAAATACTGAGAATGATAATGGCTGTGAGACAAGTGGGATAAGACACCTTCAAGATCTCTACAACTAGAGGGTGCCCACAGGGAGGTGTGTTATTACTACTGATGTGTAGCCTGGTTGTTTATGAATTACTGGCTGGGCTGAACGATCTAGACATTAAATCTCAAGGTTACGCCGATGTCCTCATAGCCAGAGGGAAGTTTGAGGCAACGCTCTGTGAAATCCTAAAGAGAGGCCTCAAAGTAACTAATAGAGGGTGTCAAACAGTGGGACTGAAACTCAACCCGCGCAAAACCACGGTGTCACTATTTACTAGGAAAAGAAAAGTAAACTGCCTACAAACCATACTGTTAGAGGGAAGGTCAGTAGATTACAAACAGAAGACAAGTAATCTGGTTATAACACTAGATAGCAAACTCATATGGAACAGGCACGCTGAACAAGTGGTAGGAAAAGCTAAACGCATTCTTATGGTGTACAGAAATCTGGCAGGGAAAATGAGAGGTTATAACTCCACAATTCTGCTATGGCTGTACACCATGATAGTGAGACCTGCGACCACTTCCGGGACAGTTTCCTGAGTAAATATAACCAAACCGGTCTCTATGAAGAAGCAGCTTGAGAAGATTAAAAGAGTAGCGTGTGTTTGCGTCCGGGGGCAATAGGGTCATACCCGACAGCGGCAATGGAACTGCTGCTGGATCTGACTCCGTTGCACTTTTCATGGAGGGGGTCGCCAGATAGGCGATCGTGGCGTTCAGCAAGGAAGGAATAGGCAGATGCAGAATAATCGGAAGCTTAGCCCGGAGCAGCCTCGCTGCCAGGATCTCCTGGCTGGAAGTACCAAAAGACGAAATAGTATGCAAATGCTATTTCGAGAAATCTACAAAGCAATGTGTGGTAGTAAAGTCGATTGGAGCGACGAATCCTCTGCATATCACATAGAGCAAAGTGCTCTGAAGTGGTATACGGATGGTTCGAAGGCAAAGGAATGTACTGCTGCTAAAGTGTTTGGACCCCGTACCACATTCTTCGGATCCGTGTGAATCAACCCAAGTATCTTCCAAGCAGAGGTACATGCTATCGAAATATGTGCATAATTTAACCTCGACAGTAACTATCGCTAAAAACGAATTGCTATCCTGTTAAATAGCTAAGCAGCCATCAAGTTCATACACCATCAGGTCCAAACTGGTATGGGACTGTCTGGGAAAGCTAAATAAGCTCGGTAGAGAAAATAAAGTAACGCTATTCTGGTCAGCATCGTAGAAACTTGTGATTCTGAGGTACCGAGTTCAATCCGAGCGATGGCCGACCGCATTTGTTCGAATAAAATAAATGTGACTACTAACAAACCATCTTTACAAAGAGACAAACTTACAATTAGATAGACGACGCAAACATTTCCAACCTGACAATGATAGGGGATTAAGTAGCCTTTGGGATCATTTCATAGACAATGGAAAACGAGGAAGCCACTTTCAACATCCTTGTACGGGTACCATATCAAAGATAAGGGGCAGTAATGGTACCATATCAAAAAGATGAGGGGCGGTGAAATGATAATACATAATAAATAATATATATATATATATATAAACATATATATATATATATATATATATATATATATATATATATATATATAACAATAAAAATGATAAATGGGGCAAGCTTACTAGTAGTATTATGTATATTTATTACCCTTTTGGGTTTATAAAGTGCTTCCAAAATTTTCACATCACACAATACATATGTAAATAAAACTAATATATTACATAATATATATAAAAAGAAAAAGAAAATATATATATATATATATATATATATATATATATATATATGCTAATCAAACTAAAAACAAAAAAAAAAGAAAGTCACTAAATTCCTATCCCTAAACCGATTACCAGCTTCCCGCCCCACATATTGCTCTTCTTCTCCCCTCAACTTTCTTCATACATTCTATCCCTCTTCCATCCTCGTTTAAAATCTCTTCTCTACACTCATCTCTTTCTCTCATTTCTGTTCATTCGTTCAGCAAGTGCTCTATTGTTTCCTTGTTTTCTCCACACATCCTGCATACTCTATTCCTATCCTCCATCCAAAATTTATTCTTTCTCTCTCTTCATTTCTACATCTGAATCTTGCCATTGTCACTCTCTCTTTTCTACTCTCTCTTCCTAGGTACTTTGGCAGTTCTTCCGTTATCATTTTTTAACATTGTACCTAGACTCCCTAATTCTTGCTCTCCTTTCTTGCCTTTGCACATCTCTATCTCTCTGGACTAATTCCTCTGTCATTACTCTGCCTCTCTCTCTCATTCTTTCTATCTCCGCTCCTGCATACCCGTTTCTTTCTAGATATGCCTCCCTCCCTTTCCACACCCCCTTTCCTATTTCTTTCCTTCTTTCTTTGAGGCACTCTTCAGACAGAGACACAGGCAGAATTCTGCACTCTCCTCTCTCTATCACTCTCTCCTCAAAGCTTATTGCTCTCTTTCCTGCTTCTATTCTTATTCCATCTCTCTTTGTTTCCTCCATCACTATACACCCCGGGGTCTCTCTACCTACTCCTAGTACCCATTTCAAATATTTTTCTTGCACCCTTTCCAGCCCTTCTTGCTCTCTGCATCCCCATATTTCCGCTCCATATATCATCACACTTTTCACCAGGCTATCAAGTTTACCAGTCTCCTTCTATAGTCATGTCCAAATTTTCTCTCTCCTATTCCCCATACCGCTCCTGGTATTTTATTAGCTTTCTTTACTAGCTCTCTCACGTGTGCTGTTTCTGTATTTCTATCATTAAACACGTACCCTAGGTATTTAAATTCTTTTACTTCTTGGGGCAAGCTTAGTTTGAACCATTATTGAAAAGGGAGAAAGCAACTGTCGTACTTCTCATACACACACTCTCTCTCTCTCTCTGCATAAGAACAGCCATCCAATGGTTGAATTATCGAAAATGTGGAAAAATACAATAGGCCACATGACCGCAGTGTTTTTAGGGCTGAAAAATGGCCTCGATATCCACATTTTGGGAATAATCAAAAGCGCTATATTGGGTACCAGGACACACTGGTATAGATGGAAACAAAGAAGCCGATCACCTAGCAAACAAGGGATCTAGTAATTCCGTTATAGGTCCGGAACCCTTTTGCGATATGAGTATGAATTCCATCCAGAAAATTTTAGATGAAGAATAAATAACAGTTTGCAAAAGCAATTAGAGGCACTCCAATTACAGTAACCTAAAGAAACCCATATAATCCTGTCAAAGGCTATATTAAATATAAATTTTAATCAGACAGAAACCTAATGTTATATGTTCTTAAATTATACTTATTGTCTAATTATTCTTACAATTGCTTCATTTTCTTTAACATAATGTTTTGATATATTTTCTATATTGTATTACTTCCTGTTTCGTGTAATCTTATTTACACTGAACTGAATGTTATTATGAAATGAAATCGACATTAATTTAATTTATTTCAATAAAAAAATGATAATTAATTGTTTCTTCTACAGATTCCTTTACAGAATGTATATGGCATTAAGATAAGAATAGTTATGGAGAAATGTGTAATTTCTTGGTCAAGGGAAACGGAATATTAATATACGAGCAAGTTAAATTGATGAATAATCTAGGTACCAATTAATTCATAATAATAATAAATAATAATAAAATAAATATCCCATATTCAATATTTTAAATAAAAAAACTTCACTTATGTAGATTTATTCATAAGAATACATTTTTGGTGCAAACTCAATTGTCTTTATGACATATTTAATCAAATTCATTCAAAAATTCTTATGTCATGTAAAGATTATCGATGTTTCACAATTTCTGGTTTATAAATTAAAATTTAACTATTCCAACTTTAGATTGCCATCAATTAGTAAAACGTTACTAAAACTGTTACTTAAACCTATAATTATAAGTTTAATTGGATATGTATAATAGTAATTAGTTCAATTAAGGTTAATGATCCATATTAAGTTTTGTATTGATATGAGAAAGGTTTGACCAATTGATTATTGTTACAATTTTAATTTACAAAGAGTATGTCGTAAATATTAATGAAATAAAAGTTAAAAAACATATTATGTCTATGCATTATATTAGTATTGTTAATACGAATAATAAATTAATCATAATATCATTAAATGTTTCGTCGGGTGTAAATGGAATTTTAAATATTGTTTTGTTTTGTGGTCGGGAATAAAAGTGTTGGAATGTGCTTTGTTCCAGTTTTGTTGTTTTTGCAAAGAGTTGTATTGAAAATTGTAGTAAAAAGCTATAAAAAGTATAGCTATAGTTATATAGTAGCTATAAAAAGTAATTTCAATGGGGAAAGTTTTTGCGGGGAGTTTATGGGAAGAGAAGTCGTTAAGCTACGTTTCATATGCAGTTTATTTATGAAAGAATGGGTTGTTATTGCGATTAATAGAGTTAGGTGTCAAATAGATGTACGTTTCAAGGTAATTGCAAGAAAATTATATTACAGTTAATAGAGCCGAAGTTATTTATGATATGCGAGTACATAAAATATCAAACTTACGGCTGTAACTGTATTATGTGACAGGTACCTTAGTCATATTGCTTGGAAAATTCACGTGGCATTCTTAATTAAAAATGTATTTTAAATACTAAACTTAACTTATAAAAATACAATTAAGACAATAATGAAATCAAATACTTTATCTTGTAGATCATAGTTATTTAATTACGATAGGTTTCCGAAAGATTATTTTACAAACAAATTTCTTTAATATCAAAACTAAACATGTTCTCTTTATGTCATTACAATATTTTGTAATATGCATGTGCGAATTGAATTTTATAAACAAAATTTAAAACTAACGAAAAATGGCTAATTTACGTAAAATTAAATATTGTTATATAATGTTCTTCTATGATATATTTTTTGAAGTTACAGAATGTGCTTTACAAAACCATTCCATTATCATATTTGCAAATTTAATAGATTCTAAAGTATCTATCAAATTATAGATCATTATAGATAATTTTCATAGATCTTTAAAAATCGTGGCCTTACTTTAGGAATTTATAAGCGTTTAGCTACCTACCTACTTCATCACGAATATATACTAATATAGTTAGTTCTATAGCAATCAAGGTGTATTCACTAGAATAATAACCATATTGTTAGTTCGTCAATAACCTACAAAAATCTGGTTGTTGCTTATTGATCTATAATAGATTTTGATACAAGTCTGTGGAGTAGCGCTTTTATGCATGAGCTGCGAAGTTTGAAGCTTTAATGGCAACGAGTGCACAAAAGCCTTTCACACACGTGTATCATAGAATATTTTATCTACGACTCATGTTAAAATACTGTTGAATCTACAGAAAATAATTGTTTCTTACTGATAATATTGAAAAATTGTAATTTTGACAGGCAAAATACTTCAAATCCCTGACACAATAAGGTTAGAAAGATCATTAGAAAGATAAAGCTTTCGTGGCTAAAATTGCTAACTAGTAAAAACGCACATTGACTGGAATACTATTTAGTCGTTTCCGATGTAATCTAGGTTAACCTAGATTTAATCTAGATAAGGTTATGGTTAGGTTAAGCTATATTAGAGCCAGACCCATAAATTCAGACTAAGAAAAAAAAAATCAATTTTAATATACGTCATAACAATATAGTCATATAGTCTAAACAATTTCTCAACATACTAACATTGTAATTCGGATAACTTTAAGGATCTATTATAAGCTATTTAGTTCGGCAAGGATCAATAACAACGCAGTCTTCGGGAATACACAGTCGAACTTCCATAACTCGTACTTCTACAACTCCAATTTTTCTATAACTCGAATTTTTTAGAAATCCATACGTTTAGATAGCATTTTAAATGTAAATTAACTTCTACTACTCGAATTTTCCTTAACTCAAATTTTTCCATAACTCGTAGTAAAAACTTGTACAATGGTAAAATCTTACATACAAAATAATCTCCATAACTCCAATTTATAAACCGCTGCGTACTTTACAAAATTTATAGTGCCGGATATTGTCTACCGTATCATAATCTACCGATCTACCGATATCATAAACCGTATTCTGTTTGTTATAGTAAAGGTGCTATATATTAATGAAATTTAAATTGATAAAGTTTAAACTCATTCTTTTTTCTTACCTCTGCCGTTACAATTGTAAATATGAGTAGCCTGAAATGAAAACTCAATATGTTATCGTTATCTGACAAAGTGATGTTGATAGGCGAAGTTGACAAAGGTATTAAAAAGAAAATAGTGAATTCTGAAGACTTTGGGATTCCTCCAAGTACACCTTCTTCAATTATAGGAAACCGCGTAGAAATTCTGAACAAACCCGAAAATGGAGCAACCAATGACTGCAAATAATTGAAAAAGTGTACCTACCAACGAAGACATTGACAAAGCTTCTTTGGAATGGTTTAAAATTGCGCGGGATAAAAATGTGCCAATACCTGGACCACTCATAAGAGAAAATTCTTTTTATTTTGCTGAGAGTGTGGGACACTCTGATTTCATCGCTAGTGTAGGTTGGCTAGATAAGTTTAACAAAAGGCATAATATTATTCAAAAGGTTACGTGTAGTGAAAGTGCAGACTTAATCAACATGGGTGGTGCAACAATATCTTGCCGGACCTTTATTAGCATTAGCATATTATCATGAAAAAACGTTTAAAGATATAAAACGTTAACATTTTAAGACAAAAAGTGCTTCGGTGGAAAAGACTGCAAAGAAAGAATCACCGCCGAAAACTGAAACCGTTGGTGATTGAATAAAAAAACCCGCGATGCTACAGAACCCGCTACAGAAGCACCAAAAAATCTTGGATGACAAGCGCAATTTATGAAGAGGGAAATTCGTCAATAGAGAATTAAAAAACAATTAAAAATTACTGACCATTTCAAAAAATAATAATTTAATTTAATTTATAAAAAAATTATTATAAAAAAGAATTTAGAAAAATTATAATTATTATATGGACCTTTTAATGCATTGAGAATTTTATAGTCGTTATACTATAATTATAATAATTAAAATGTGTTACTAGACGAAATATTGCTCTATTTTTATAAATTGGGTAGAATTCGGTGCACAGAGCAGAAGAAACATTTTTCCGCAACAGTGGTTGAATATATGTTATTTTTTCGTTCAATTTATCAATTAATTTCAATTTATTTATGTTCATAGATCGCAAACGAATTTAGTTCTTGGTGAATATTTGCAAATATAGTAGGATAAATCGAATGTACAATATTACACCCAGAACTGCATAAAATGAATTAATTCCAATAGAGAAATGTACAATATGCAATTTTCCCAGTTTTTTTTATTGCTTTATAAAAAATACTATTTTTATTTCAATGATTTTATATTAGTAGGGAAAGATGATATGTTCTAAATCCTCCTCCTCCTCAAACCTCCTCTGACCTTGACCCCTAACCTAACCTTGACCTTGACCTTGGAACTTCCGGTCTCGACTTCCGGTTTCGACTTCCTGTTTCGGCTTCCGGTTTTGACTTCCGGCAGCCATTTTCGGAACTTCCAGATGCGCCGGAAAATTCAAAAATAGATGCGAGGCGGGAAAATTCAAAATTAGGTGCTGGCGGAGGCTAATGAGATGTGTAGTTGGTTGCATATATCAACGAGACTAAATACATGAGACTAGACAGACGGGGCTAGATCCATGAGACTAGATGCATGAGACTAGATAAATGGGGCTAGATACATGAGACTAAACAGACGGGGCTAGATACATGGGGCTAGACAGACGAAGCTAAATACATGAGACTAGATAAGACTGAACTAAAATATATAAGGGATTGTTTAATTTAACTTAATAATCTACGATTTTATTTTGATTTACTACCCTGGCTTGTTGATTAGGTTCAACCGAATGTTTGTCAGACATATTCTGTCGTCTTATCAGCGGTGTGCGAGTGCGGAAATAATAAATTATGGTTATCTAATCAATTTCTTGTGGTTAATTTAATAAACATGATAAACATATTTTTGATTTATCGGTTAGGTGCAACTGGTCGTCTAGCGCTGATAACAATTTCTCGTCTCAACTTGTCTGAACCGGAACTACTGTTATTGTTAAGTTTGTTTTGTTGTTAATTTAATAAACACGATAAACATGCTTTTGATTTATCAGTTAGATGCAACTAGTCGTCCAGTGCTGATAAGAATTTCTCATCTCAACTTGTCTGGATCACGTGACACATACGCAGCATTTTGATTGGCTCATTCAAAATCCGTTAGGGTATAAATAGGAGACAAACTACTAATAATGAATTAGTTATATCAACACAATGTCAGTATCAACAGCACCCATGTCAGATTCGGGTATAAGTTCACCTACTTTCTTGGATGAATTACTACAAGATTTCAATGAAGAAATTAAAAGTCAATGTCGGCTCATAAACGAAGTTAGCTACCCAATATCCAAGACATTATCAGCTTCAACTGGATTCAGCGCGGTTAGAGGCTATTACCCCTGTGTTCGTATATTCAACTCCCAAAGAAGTACCACATTAATTCCAATCGAATGTTTCGCATTAAAAATTGAATGGCATAAGGTGAATACGTTCTTTTCAACATCAGCGATTAAACCGCAAAGAGGAGTTAAAAGGAATTGTCCCAACTGCAACCCTTTGCTAGAAACTGAAAAGTCGGAAATATCATATACCGAAATAGTACCCGCTTGCGATAGCTTCACCATAACTTTTCACCCATCAGCTAAACGGAATAGAAGCAGATATATCACATTACAAAGCAGAGGGGTTCAATTCGATCTAGATCAAAAGGCAGTATACAAGTTAGAAGGTTTACTTAAATTAATTGATTATCGTTTGGAACGTTTGAAAACATTAAACTTTGCCGATTATTACAACGAGTGGCTGCTGCATTTTATAAACCTACGAAAAGATTGTGGCATCGCATCAAGGCTTGAAAACCTGATACAAACATCTTCAGCTAGCCAGCAGTCTGAAAGCGTAGAATATATGTATGAGATATTGGCGTACAGCAAATGTAAATTATTTAAAGATATAGAATCAATCCGACAGTGTAATGGTTAAGATCGCCGACGATGCAGTAGAACGGTTAGCACAAAGTAAAGCACTATTGGAACAACACATTAAAAAAATTCAACGATTCAAATTAACAATTAAAATATATCAAGATGCTAAAAAGTACTATCAACTTTTTTCTAAACTGTGTATCAATGAATAGGTGTTGTGCTTGCTGTAATCAGTATAAACTACATTATAAACTACATGTGATGGAAGATTTTTTACTAATTATAATAAAAATAATAATTTAACAATGTATATTGTTTTTCTTAACCATTTTATACAGTTTCAGGATATATACGGGATATATACGGGTAAAAATAAAACCAAGTTATTAGTAGAATAAAAATACATATTTATTAACATTCATAAGCAGAATAATCACTATTTTACAATTAATACATATTTTTTCAAGTACATTAGTTTCATTAATCCAGCTATTCTGCGAATCATCGAACCCAAGCATACACATACACCTTCGACCCATTTCGACTCAGCACTTTTTCAACCAAGTAGACATCATGATGTTTAGCCTTCTGCAGCTCATACTCGTAGAATGCCCCTTGGAATGGTCTACCCTGAATATCCTCCAATAAATATGTAACAGTGTTAGAAATTTTAACTTTTAGAATTTTAAACAGCTCCGTCGACCAATTAGGAGTATATCCTTTAGTAAATACAGTCTTTTGTTTGCTAATACGTACAAAATCACCCACTCGAAATCGCCCATTGCCGGCAATTTTGATATGTGAATAAACTGTTTCGAGTATTTGCTTCTCTTTATTTAAATTTACATCTTTAGGTTTTATACCAACCTAAGAGTGATTTGTTGCATTGTAATCTCTAGTTATCTCATCCAATATAGAGTACCAATCATATTTTCCATTTAGACTGAATGCTCGATATAATTTCTCTTTTAAAGTGCGAATAACCCGTTCAGCCATACATGCTTTCATGATGGTATACGACGAGTAATGATTAATATGTTTCTTTTTCATTAACACATTAAATTGTCGGTTATAAAACTCTTTACCTTGATCTGTTTGTAGATTGCGCGGTGTACGATTACTCTCTTGGAAAATTTTCTTGAATGCATCTGTTAAACTTACTGCAGATTTATCCTTTAACAGTCCACAGAAATTTTGAGAAACAATCAATCACCACCAAAATAAATTTATAACCTCTATTTTCATGAGCATAAGGACCGAATTCAGCTAAATCTGCCTGCCATAAATCATCTATAACTTTTAATATAACTCTACGTCTATTCAATTTTTTCTAGCAGGTTTATGTAATTCTTTCAACACATCTTGTTTAACGGACTTCGTTGAAAGAGGGCGACGCCGTTCCATGAAGATTGTCTTGTAAATTAACGCGTTTCTTTGGGTTCAGCCTATCAGGAATGACTGGAAGATTAACACTTGGATTAGATGTAACTATTGTCGGTTTGTCTAAGTGCTTCTTTAATAAACTAATCTCGCTGTTAATTAATTTTATTTGAATCTCAATATCTGTTTCAAACGTATTATAGCTATAGTAGGGAAAGATCCTATGTTCTGGCGCCACCACAACCACCGACCTTGAAATTACAGATTCCTGTAAGAAATTCAAAAAATTACAGATTGCTGTAATTCAATTTCCCCTACTATATCACAGATGGCGGTTTACAGATTCCTGTAAAAATTAAAAAAATTACACAGTCCTGTAATTCAATTTCATCCACTATATCACAGATGGCGCTTTACAGATTCCTGTAAGAAATTAAAAAAAATACAGATTCCTGTAATTTAATTTCCCCCATTATATTACAGATGGTGTTTTACAGATTCCTGTAAAAAATTGATAAAATTACAGATTCCCGTAATTCAATTTTCCCTACTACATCACAGATGACGCTTTACAGATTCCTACAATTAAATTACAAGTTTTCTTCTGTATTTGGTTGCCTAAGACTATTTAGTGGATTATAGGATTAAATACTGAACTATTAGGTTGAGTTCTGTATCCCCCTTATATATAGATTAGTTAATACCACCACCAGTCACACTAAATTTTCCTTCCTGGAAAAAGCAATTCCGCATTCCTGAATAGTATTTATTGTCGCAATTAAAATTTAAAATAACATATAAAATTAATTATTCTCATTAAAAGTGAATGTGCATTTCAATGCAATGTGCACGAAAAAATCAATTCTCCCCGTTATAATTGATTAGTTTTATATAATACCACCAGACTAGATAAGGTCAGACTAAATTTTCCATCCTGGAACGGGGCTGGATCAGATAACACCAGACTGGATTAGTTAATACCACCAGACTAGATAAGGTCAGACTAAATTTTCCATCCTGGTACGGGACTGGATCAGAAAACACCAGACTGGATTAGTAAATACCGCCAGACTAGACAAGGTTAGACTAGATTAGCAAATCCGCATTATTAAAACTGAATAGTATTTATTGTTGCAATTAAAATTTAAAATCATATATCAAATTAATTATTCACTTTCAATAAATTCACTTTCACATTAGAATCCGCATTCCTAGAACTGGTTTATTGTCGCAATTAAATGCAATGCTGCAAATAGTGTTTGATTAAGTAAATGTTTTTCAACCGTGACATTTTAATTCATTGTTAGTCACACAAAAAGAATTGCTTTTGAAAACAAACAATTTCGTGATATAAGAACCTAAGTAACTCAAATTAGAGACTTGTTTAACCTTGACTTAATTAGCATTTTTGATTGGCTTATTGAATGTTTTTGGGTATAAATATGGGAACTACACACAAATTGAATTAGTAATATCAACGTAATGTCTTTAACAACTCCAACGATAACCGCACCAGATTCGGGTATAAGTTCACCTACATTCTTAGATGACTTACTACAAGAGTTCGATGAGGAGATTAAAAGTGAATATCGTCTCATAAATGAAGTTAGTTACTCTATCTCCAGGTCATTATCAGTTTCAACTGGATTCAGCGCAGTTCGAGGATTTTATCAGTGTGTTCGAATATTCAATTCGAAAAACAGTCTAACATTAATACCAATTGAATGGTCCACATTAAAAAATCAATGGCAGAAGGTTAATACATTCTTTACGACTAGACGACAGAGAGGTGTTAAGAGAAGGTGTTCCAACTGCAGTTGTTTACCAGAAGCTCAAAAGAAAGAAATACCATATACCGAAATAGTTCCCGTTTACCATAATTGCACCATTGCTCTTCATTCATTACCCAGGAGGAATAGAAACAGATATATTACGTTACAAAGCAGAGGAGTTCAGTTCGATTTGCATCGAGAGGCGGCATGCAAGTTAGATGGGTTATTTAAATTAATCGATTACCGCTTGGAACGTTTGAAAACATTAAACTTTAATAATTATTACAATGAGTGTCTAAAATATTTTATAAATTTACCTAAAGATAGTGAAGTCATACCAACGTTGGAAAGCCTGCTACAATTTTCTTCATCCAGTCATCACTTTGAATGTATAGAATGTATTTATGAAATATTAGCATATAATAAATTGAAATTAATTAAAGACATAGAAACAACGCGACAGTGTTATGGTTAAGATCATCAACGACGATACAGCAGTACAAAGAAAAGCACGACTGGAGCGACACATTAAAAAAATACAACGATTGAAATTAATAATAAAAAGTTATGCTAAAAAGTATTAATGCTAAAAAGTGTTATCAACTTTTTTCTAAACTTTGTATCAAGGAATAAGCACTGTGCTTGTTACTGTTGTAGCCAGTATAAATTACATTTAATGAACCATACAACACCTTGAGAACTATATTCGATGTGGAATTCACTACCACCACATTTTCAAGAAGATGAAGAAATAGCCACCTATCACCCATGCTTCAAACATTACAATTTACCAACTGATGTGGATCATATTGATGGACCCCCACCACCTCGCTATAAATGTAATAAATGTATTGTTGAAAAGCAGAAAACATTTCGTTGTTAGTCGCACAAAATCATTATGTTGATCAACATTGCAAATTACATTTTGATGGTGGGGTTATTCGATAAGACATTATTTTCCACGACCCCGGGTGAGATTGTAGAATGTTATATTTGTATGAATATTGAAAAAAATGATACATGGCCGCTAAGATGGAGACGAATGATTCTACTGCTAGTTACCATACCACCTACATGCACAACACAAGCAAATACCGATGATAGTGATGAATATGGTGTGATAAACTTCAAACTAATGTACGTGTTTCCAAATCGATCATTTTACAAAAGTGATCAATGGGAAAGTTTACAAACAAAATTACCCACTCCTTGGGAAAATATCATCGAGCTGAGATTAGATGAAAACTCTAAGTCTTCAGAGTCTTCAGTTGAATCCAATTATACGAGAGATAGCTCATCATCACAACCAACATCATTATCCGCTGGAAATGAATACAATATAACTAACACAACAACTATAATACCACCAATACCGTTAGGAATTCCTAATTATTTTATATATTCCCTAATTTTCGTAATTATAATGATGTTGTTATCAGTAATTGTAAATTAGTTGATAGTTAGGAGAAATATGTATATTAATCAAAATGATGTTTACTAATTATAATAAAAATAATAATTTAACAATATGTATCGTTTTACTTATCCATTTTATTCAGTTTCAGGATTATAGGTGGAAATAAATAAAACTAAGTAATTAGTAGAATAAAAAAAAAAATTTTATAAACAAGTTTATAAATAAAATTACAGGTAGTATAATAGTCATCACTATTTTCAATGAGTGTATACATAGTATATCATTAGTATTATCAATCCAACTATTTTGTGAATTATCGAGGCCGAGCCATTTCACATACGCTTTCGATCCTTTACGACGTAACACTTTTTCAACCAAGTACACATCATGATGTTTAGCCTTTTGTAGTTCATATTCGTAGAATGCTCCTTGGATTGGTCTACCCTGTATATCCTCCAATAAATAGGTAACAGGATTAGAAATTTTAACTTTTTGAATTTTAAACAGTTCTGTTGACCAATTATGAGTATATCCTTTAGCAAACATCGCCTTCTGTTTGCTAATACGTACAAAATCACCTACTTTAAATTGTCCTTTATCAGCAATTTTTATATGTGAATAAACTGTTTTGAGTAATTGTTTCTCTTTATTTAAATTCACATCTTTAGGTTTCATACCAATTGTAGAGTGTTTTGTTGCATTGTAATTTCTAGTTATCTCATCCAATATAGAATACTAATTATATTTTCCATTTAGACTGAATGCTCGATATAAGTTTTCTTTTAAAGTTCGAATAACCCGTTCAGCCATACATGCTTTCATGGTGGTGTACGTTGAGTAATGTTTAACATGATTCTTTTTCAGTAATGCATTAAATTGTTGATTATAAAACTCTTTACCTTGATCAGTTTGCAGATTGTGTGGTGTACGGGTACTCTTTTGGAAAATTTTCTTGAATGCATCCGTTAAACTCACCGCAGATTTATCCTTTAACGGAACAGTCCACAGGAATTTTGAGAAACAATCAATCACTACCAAAATAAATTTATAACCTTTATTTTCGCGAGCATAAGCAACAAATTCGGCTAAATCTGCTTGCCATAAATCATCCATGTATTTTAATATAATTCTACGTCTGATAAATTTTTTTCTAGCTGGTTTATGCAACTCATTCACCACATCCTGTTTAATGGTGCTTGTTGCTAAGGCTCGACGTCTTCCCATGATGAGGAATATCTTCTAAATTAATACTTGTTCTGCGCGTAGTTGCTGGTGGTACATTTAAACGTTTCTTTAGTAATTCAATTTCATTACGGGAATGAATAAATTGTTGATCAATATCCTCCTGCACTTTTAAAAGTTTCGAGTCAATATTGCTTGGTATAATATTAATGGTTGTTTGTAATTTATTATCTAAATTGAGTAAATCCGATTTAATTTTATTTTCAAATGTTTTTAAATCCGACACTTCCTTTGTGAGTGTTTCATCAACATCACGAAAGCCTTTAATAGCAACATCAATCTTTTCATTTACAGGTTTCAAATATTGTTTAACGTCACTAATAGAAGTATCAACAAAATCTTTAGTAGCAGCGTCAGACTTATCTAGCGGTTCACTTATGTTACAAATTCTTCTGTTCTCAACAATAAAATCACCGGTACGAGTAAAAAGAAATCCGGGTCCAGGAGGACCTCGTGTTTGAACCGTTTTGCGATTTGAATGACGTCCAAACTTGTCGACACTCATCATTGATTTGAACTATGAATACGCGATTCACTCTATTATATTAGCCTCTCGTAATTCCTCTTCAATGGCTACAATTTCATTCTGATGGGATGTATTTCCAGCACTCTTAGATGCGTATAAAAGACATAAACGGTCTACTAACTCTTCAAGGCTATCCCAGTACCGATATTGTACTCTAGGTATATTATTCTTTGGAATATTTAAAGATGAATCAAACAGCCCCCTTCCAGATGGGGAGGAACCGACCAGGAATGTATTCGAGGAGTGGCTTTTTCAAAAAGTGGTTTAATTATGTTTCTATATTTATATGTTTTAGTTACTTGAGTCTGTGAATTTGGATTGTAATTTCTCCGCAGCACATTGGTTCTTTTCAAAATATCTTTATAATTGCGTTTGTCATTATCATTATAACCAATAGGCTTCTTCTTGAAAAGTAATTCATAAAGACCTGGGGTACCGATGTATTTAATCCCTTCTATTCGTAAATCTTTTCCGATAACCTCGACATTTGATTTTCCAATGGTCCATTTATCAGTATTTAGGTTGATATTAATACCCGTTTGTATACCCAATTCATACTTTCCATCTGTTATTAACATTTCTACATATTGTCTCGGTAGAGGAGCATAAGCTTCTAAATAAGACTCTATAGCTTGGGGGTTTATATCTTCGATGAACGCTTGATACATGTATCGATCACTTTCAAATACATTTTCATCTGACTCATCATCTTGAGGTATATCTTCATATGAAATTTCCTGTTCGCGTGGTAAAAAATCTACTCGCTTAGGTTTAGGTTTTTGTATTAAATTAGTTGCTTTACGTTTTACTCCAGCTTTAATAACTTCATCATCATTTTCCTGTTGTGGCTGCTCGTTTTTGGATGGGGATAATTTAGGAATCTCTTGTTTAATATTTGAAATATTTTGTAAGGTTCGATTAGAGGTTTATACGTTTTATTTAGCAGTTCATCTTCTTCGGTTCTATTCAATTTAATAGCGAGTAACTTTTTACGAATAGCTTTTTGAGCATCAACAAGTTTCCGTTTAACATTTCTACTCATCATATAGTATTTTTTATAACAGGTTGAAACAGGTAGTAATCAGGTTTAATCAGCTAATAAACAGGTTTGATCAGCTAATAATCAGGTTTGATCAGCTAATAATAAGGTTTAATCAGCTAATAATCAGGTTTAATCAGCTAATATACAGGTTTAATCAGATTTTATCAGATAATTATCAGGTTTGTTCAGGTATCAATTAGATTTAATCAGGTAATAGTAATCAGGTTGAATCCGATAATAAAACTTTCTCCTTCAACACCTTATTGTATACTGACTATCTGAATCTATTTACCTATTATTATATACTGATCTAAATATTTACGATATCTCCCCTTATCAATATCACAATCTTTATCCACTGTTATAAAACTGTAGGGCTCTGTCCAACATGCTGAGCACATTTTCTTGAATTTATCGAAAGTCATATCACCGCATATCTGATCGTTGTAAACATGTTTAAGATTTAAATCATCTTGTTTGAAGAGTATTATAAAATTAGCATTATAACGTATGAGGTGTTTGGGGATACGAGTATACGTTTGAAATAAATAGAAAGAATCAATTTTATTGTGTCGCCCCATGCTGAAATATTCTTGTATCACATCCTGTTTATCGCAAGCCACTTCGTCGAAAATGAAAATCGAATCAGGTTTTGCATCACTGGGTTTCATAATGTCCACATTCTCTTTGAATGGGAAATATCCAACGCCCTTGAGTGGTTTTAAAACTTTTTCAAGAAACTGATATCTCGATTGGTACAGTGATTTTGAATAGACATACACATTTTTAAACTTTACACCATTCTCATCAAACAGCAAACTCAACATTACATTAGATTTACCACAGTTTGATGGACCGCAAATTAAGCATCTCAACGTATTCGGTAGCAAAATACCATGACGCATCTCTTTCGTGAGCGATATACCTTCACCAATACACGTATCAAGATTTATGATAGGTAGAGATAGTTTCTGTTTAACGAATCGCATGATACTAAAAAATATATAATGCTCTACAACTGTATATAAACTTATTATAACGTATACACATTCATAACGACATGTACGCTGGAAGAGGTATCATCAATTCACTCATCAACAAGCTGCCATTCGAGATACATATACCTGGAGGTTATCAGTATTGCGGACCGGGTACTAAGTTAGAGAAGCGTATAGCAAGAGGTGATTCTGGTATTAATCCTCTAGACAGTGCATGTAAAGAACACGACATTGCATATTCACAAAGTAACCTTCAATCAGATCGACATAGAGCCGATTAAATTCTTCAAGAAGCCGCCTGGAGAAGAGTAAAAGCAGAAGACGCAAAGTTCGGTGAAAAAAAGCAGCTGCATTATCTGTTGCTACCGCTATGAAAATTAAACGAAAACTCGGAATGGGTATTAAGAGAAAATAGCAGAAGAAAATTGCACTAAATAGTGGAATTGTATCAAAAGTACGCAAAGCAATGAAAAAATTCAAATCATTGGATGAGCGAGAGGGTGGTAAAATTGCTCTTACGACTGCTAGGGCGGCAGTTAAGGAGGCAGGTGGTCGTAGAAAAGTTCGTACTCCTCGTGTAATCCCCATACCGAAACAAGGTTTAATTCTACCGTTGATACCACTGTTTGCGGGGTTAAGCGCCCTTGGTTCGCTAGAAGGTGGTGCTGCTGGAATTGCAAAAGCAGTGAACGCTTCCAAAGATGCTAGAAATAAATTGGCCGAATCAGAGCGACATAACAAGACGATGGAAGCAATTGCAATAGGTAAAAGTGAAAGTGGACTATATCTCAAACCATATCGAAAAGGTTTGGGTTTGTATTTAAAGCAGTCCCCAAAAAACTACTAAGTAAGCTACATCGACGTCCGCTCACTGATATAGATATTCAAAACTCTGCTACACGAGAACGCATTAAGCATTTTCGTGGTGTATTTATGCGTGACACTTTTCCATCAACAAAACCTCTCCGTAACGAGTGTGCAGTAATAAATTTAGATTCTGTTAAAGGAGTGGGCACTCATTGGGTAGCGTATAGAAAGCGTGGAAATTTAGTTACATACTTTGACAGTTTCGGTGATCTACAACAGCCCGCGGAGTTGTTAAAATATTTTCGTGGGAGTGAAATAGTATATAATCATGATAGATATCAGAAATTTAATAGTTACAATTGTGGACATTTATGTCTGCAATTTTTTGCGGAATAAAGTCAGTTACAGCAATATAAATTCATCAGTCATGTCTCAGACATTCACACTGCAAAGTAATACAAATGTGCTCTCTGTGAATTATTACCCGCCGATAGAACTGAACCCTGACACGTTTTATTGCCTAGGACTTGTTGGATTTTACACATACAATACTATTCCGAATATTGAAGAAAATAGTAATAATCTGTTTAAGTACGACAGTGGAAAGCAGATTAAAATACAGGCTGGTTCGTATGAGATAACTGACATTGAACTCTATTTACAAAATCAGCTGATTGACGCTACCCTTAACGATAAGGTTGAGCGTGATAAGGTGCTATCAATTAAACCAAACAATAATACGCTAAAGTGTGAAATAAAGAGTAATTACGATATTGATTTCTCTGATAGTTACACAATAGGGGGATTGTTAGGCTTTTCTAAAAGAAAGTTGGTGGCTAATCAATTACACGAATCAGATTTACCGGTAGAAATTATAAAAGTTAATAGTATTCGAGTTGAGTATAACATTGTACACGGCGCTTATTACGGTAATACATTATCATATACTATATTTGAATTCTCACCTAGTGTTGATTCAGGTTTTGCAATAAATATTGAACCACGAAATATTATTTATCTACCAATAAACGCTCGAGCAATAGATAACATCACATTGACAATCCTCGATCAAGCCGGTCGACCTGTGAATTTTAGAGGTGTAAAAAATACTAATGCGCTTAGAGTTGAAGAGTATTAAGTGAGAGAGAGAAATGGGGATTAATTTCCATAGTAACCATATAAAAGTAGACGTTACAAGACATAATTCAATCAGTCAACATTTAGCTCGTAAAGTGTTAACAACCGCTCTTAAAAATAAACTATTATCTCTAGGGTATAAGTTAAAGCGACAGTAACAATATGGATAAAATAAATATATTTTCCAAAATTAGCTATGAAGAGACTATTGCAAAGAGTGAATTCCACACATATCATCCTCTAGCTCAAAATTATAGAAACAATGATGAGATTCGTATAATGATACAACACCAAGACATTTACACTTGTCCGAGTGAAAGTTATATTTATGTGAGCGGAACCGTTAAATTTCCGGCGCTGATTCCACCTGCAACTGTACACAATTTTAAGTTTGTGAAAAATGCGTATGCGTTTTTGTTTGATGAAATCCGTTATGAATTGAATGGAGTTGGAGTGAACAAGAATCGTGATGTAGGAATCACAAGCACGATAAAGGGGCTACACTCCAACACTAAGCGAGATCAGCATATACTTGATCTTTGCGGTTGGGCAGAGAATCCTGCAACTGTTACATACTTTGATGATAACAAAAAGTTCTATGCTCTAATTCCATTGAAATATTTATTAGGTTTTGCTGAGGATTATACGAAAATATTAATTAATGTGAAGCAGGAATTAATACTACTACGAGCTAGAAATGACGTGAACTGTTACAAAGGGGACGCAAATATAACGTTCGATATTGATAAAATTTACTGGCGAATTCCTCATCTCCAACTCAACGATGAAGTTCGATTTAGAGTCTTGGATAGACTCAAAGAAGATAAACCTATATTAATGCCGTTTCGTAGGTGGGAATTGCATGAACTACCCTCTTTAAAAATTACTGATAGAGATATCTGGTCTGTAAAAACATCTACGACTCTGGAGAAACCACGTTATGTTATAATTGCACTGCAAGAGGAGCGAAAGAATACTCATGTAAAAAGCGCCTCCAAATTTGATAATGCATCACTGCGAAATATGAAAATTTATCTAAACTCAGATTCATATCCATATGATAACTTAAATCTTGATATAAATAATGGTGATTATGCACAACTCTATTATATGTATGCCACTTTCCAAAACAGTTACTATGGTGGTGGTACAAATGCACCGATATTAGACATGATTCAATTCAAGCAACATGTTCTTTTTGTGTTTGATGTATCTAAACAAAATGAAAGCATTAAATCATCTACGGTTGATTTAAAAATTGAATTGGAAGCTACGCAAGCATTTAAGCCAAACACTCAAGCCTATTGCCTTATTTTGTGTGATGCAGTCGTTGAGTACACCCCATTGTCGGGAATAGTTCGAAAATTAATTTAAACTCATTAAAACGATATTGTTAAATGTTTTTTGTATCATTCAATCCCAGTGTGAATCTAGAAACGGTGACAAATGGTTGCGGTGTGCTGCATATCCTGCATGCTTTCATAGAAGAATCATTTGGAAAAGTTACGGACATCAATATGAATCGGCGATTTATTATTGATGTTCAAGGATTTAAAGTAAATGGAAAATTTATACCAAAGGAATTATCCACCAAAGCATTCGATGGGGGTGATGTAGACACCTACTTTTTCAAGCCACCAACACCATTCCAATCTCTAAACACCTCAGATAAGAATCAAGCGCGATGGTTGGAGGATCATCACCACGGACTTAAATATAGCGCTGGAAATCTATCACTAAAACTGATTCAAAATATGAATGTTTCACATTCAACAATCAGATAGTTTTAATATTATTTTTATAAAATGACATTTGAAGAAGTTGTTATTAGATTCAATTTTTAATTCTTACTTAAATTGTAATGAATATATTGTTATTAATTTAGAAGATGATAAGGATGAATTTTACGATTGCCCCAATTTAATTAAAACCGCTCCCCGAAATTTACCCGTTAAATGATCATGATCGGCGACTTTGTCTGGTACTTGTAATGATTTATTACAAATATGACAAGAAGTGGTGGTATCATAGGAATTTTGTTCATCTTCAATTAATTTAATCATCGGAAGTGTGACGCTTAAATGATTCCTATATATTTCCTTAACATCCTCACAGAGGTTCTCGTAAAATAATTTCGGGCAATCTTCTCCGGTATAAGTCACGAATTTACTCAATGAATCATCAAATGAACATTTTATATTATATTATTGATTGGTATAACTATTCTCGGGGTTTGGTGAACATGTATCTATCGGTTTTAAAATTGATTCAAAATCTGCGTATACAAGAAAGGCTATACGCACTTTTCTATCGTAATTTTGGAATTTTAATATATCCCCCGGGATCATATCACCTTGCTTGTCTTTTACAATGTCTTTTGTCGGCATAATAGTGTAAATTTTGTTGCAGTCATTCAATTTATGTTGATTAAAAGTCGACTCGTCTGAGAAAAAGGTTATACAGCCATCACATAGATATTTTTTTCTACAATCTGATGTGATCTGACTTCTTACAAGTCGTGAAATATCCTTAATAAATACATAATGACCTTTAACCCCCTCTTCCAAATATAATAGATTTACATGTCTTTCTAGAGTATCCTTAGTGTGAAAAATTGGTCCTACAACGTCATGCTGCTTAGATTTAAAATTAAATTCTAAACCATAAACGTTTATGCTAATGTTGTTCATTTGTTCAAATCCGGAGATGTTTTTAATTTTAATTGGAAATTCTAGTTCGTCGTAATTTAAAATTTGAGAAAAGTGGGGATATGATGCCGGGCGATTAGAACTCACATTCGTGGGGTGTAATGCGGATACAATGCTCCATAAAAAGCAAAACTTGTCTTCGTTTTGAACATTGATACATGCTTTCCGGTCCCTAATCTCTTTTGGCAGTTCAATAAATAATGACCCACGTATTGGTTTATATTTATTTAGATTAATTTCTAAATGGGAAATCTCCCTAAGTGACCAACCCGAATCTTTCTCCTGAAACTCGCCACATTTTGTTTTAATTGTAGCACACATATTATCATAAATTTCTATAAAGTTACTCATGCTAGGTGTAATTTCACAATATTTTGTATTAAATAATTTTAATTCACCTGCTGTATTTTTTTCATTTATGTAAATACTAAATAGCTCTATATTAAATTTCAACCCGGAATTATACGACTTGATAATGTTTTCAATCAGGCAACGTACAGTGTCCCTTAATTTACTAATAAAACTATCTATATCTATACCCGATCCATTAATTCTATAACTTGCCACTCTGTTCTTGAAGCTAGAGCAAACATCTGTAACATTTTGTTTGAACGGCTTCACCGCCACCTGGAGATGTTTTTGGGACCGCAGATGTCCAGCGTACTTGACTCTGGTTGCGAATTCTTGATCACATATCTCGCAGTGATGGGTCGAAGGGGTCGCATAATCTAATTTAACCTTCTTCGAGGTGGAGGGTGAATCGTCAACATCTAGGGGTCTGTTCGAGGTAGTAGGTTTATCGGTGTTGTCTTGTTGTTTCTTGTGACGTTTGTAACTATCCTCTCTTGTGAATTGAGCATTGCAAACGTCACATTTATAATACATTTTAACCCCTATAAATTAATATTGTGAATTGCATATTTATAATATATTTTAGGCTCACCACAGGTTTTCTTATGTCTTGATAGGGTATCCTTCCTTCTGAACACTTTTCCGCATTGGGCGCAAGAAAACATTTTTTAAAACTTGTATCTATGATGAAAATTCGTTATCGAATGATGTTTTAGAGTTTCTCTCTCAGAACTGTTCTTATATAGACGTTTTATGCATTAAAAATATGTGGGAATTAATATGTCACGGTTGAAAAACATTTACTTAATCAAACACTATTTGCAGCATTGCATTTAATAGCGACAATAAACCAGTTCTAGGAATGCGGATTCTAATGTGAAAGTGAATTTATTGAAAGTGAATAATTAATTTGATATATGATTTTAAATTTTAATTGCAACAATAAATACTATTCAGTTTTAATAATGCGGATTTGCTATTCTAGTCTAACCTTGTCTAGTCTGGTGGTATTAACTAATCCAGTCTGGTGTTTTCTGATCCAGTCCCGTTCCAGGATGGAAAATTTAGTCTGACCTTATCTAGTCTGGTGGTATTAACTAATCCAGTCTGGTGTTATCTGATCCAGCCCCGTTCCAGGATGGAAAATTTAGTCTGACCTTATCTAGTCTGGTGGTATTATATAAAACGAATCAATTATAACGGGGAGAATTGATTTTTTCGTGCACATTGCATTGAAGTGCACATTCACTTTTAATGAGAATAATTAATTTTATATGTTATTTTAAATTTTAATTGCGACAATAAATACTATTCAGGAATGCGGAATTGCTTTTTCCAGGAAGGAAAATTTAGTGTGACTGCTGGTGGTATTAAATAATCTATATAATATAAGGGGGATACACAACTCAACCTAATAGTTCAGTATTTAATCCTATAATTCACTAAATAGTCTAAGGCAACCAAATGCACAAGAAAACTTGTAATTTAATTGTAGGAATCTGTAAAGTGTCATCTGTGATGTAGTAGGGAAATTTGAATTACAGGAATCTGTAATTTTTTCAATTTTTTACAGGAATCTGTAAAACGCCATCTGTAATATAGTGGGGGAAATTGAATTACAGGAATCTGTATTTTTTTTAATTTTTTACAGGAGTCTGTAAAGCGCCATCTGTGATATAGTGAGGGAAATTGAATTACAGGTATTTGTAATTTTTTGAATTTTTACAGGAATCTGTAAAGCGCCATCTGTGATATAGTAGGGGAAATTGAATTACAACAATCTGTAATTTTTTGAATTTTTTACAGGAATCTGTAATTTCAAGGTTGGTGGTTGTGGTGGCGCCAGAACATAGGATCTTTCCCTACTAGCTATCTTGAAAATTATTAAATTGCTGTTTAATAACACCGATGGAAGTATCAACAAAATCTTTAGTAGCGGCGTCTGACTTATCCCGAGCTTCACTTATGTTGCAAATTCTTTTATTCTCAACATTAAATTCGCCGGTATGAGTAAAAAGAAATCCTGGTCCAGGAGGACCCCGTGTTTGACAGCTTTTACGATTTGAATGACGTCCGAACTTATCGATGCTCATCATTGATGTGAGCTATGAATACAGAATTCATTCTATTATATTCGCTTCTCGTAATTCCTCCTCGATAGCCACAATTTCATTCTGATGAGATGTATTTCCAGCCTTCTTATAAGCATGTAAAAGACATAAACGATCTATTAACTCTCTAAGACTATCCCAATATCGATATTGTACTCTTGCTATATTATTAGGAATATGTAAAGATGAATCGAATAGACCTCTTCCGGATGATGAGGAGGAGTCTGATTCGACATGTGTGCGAGCAGCGGGTTCTTCAAAAAGCGGTTTAATTAAGTTTCTATATTTATGCGTCCTAGATCCTTGAATCTGCGAATTTGGATCACAATTTCTCCGCAACACGTTAGTTCTCTCCAAAACATCTTTATAATTGCGCTTATCTTCATCATTATAACCAACGGGCTTCTTCTTGAAAAGTAATTCATAGAGACCAGGAGTACCAATGTATTTGATTCCTTCTATTTTAAAATCATCCCCGATAACCTCTACATCCGATTTTCCAATGATCCATTTATCAGTTTTCGGATTGAAATAAATACCTAATTGCGTATCAAATTCATCATCTGTATCTTTTATTAGCATTCCCACATATCGTCTCGGTAGAGAACCCATAGTTTGAAGGTCTTCGATCGAGGTTTCACATGTATTTGAACTGTTAAATACATCTTCATCGTCACGGAGTAGATTGTCTTATGAAATTTCTTGATTGCATGCTCGCTTAGGTTTTTGTATGAAAGTGGTTGCTTTGCGTTTAGCTCCAGCTTTAATAACTTTAACATCACTGATTTAGGAATCTTAGAGGGGTAACCCCTTGCTTATAACTTCTAAAAAAATTCTGTTGTGATGTGTCTATTAAATTCTTCAAAGGGTCGATTAGTGGTTTATAAGTTTTATTTAATAATTCATCTTCTTCAACTCTATTCAGTTTCATAGCTAACAACTTTTTACGAATAGATCTTTGAACATCAATAAGTCTATGTTAAACATTTCTACTTATCATACCGTATTTTCTACAACAGCTTTCAAACAACTTTCAAACAGCTTTAAATTGGCTTTAAACAGCTTTCAAACAGCTTTCAATCAGCTTTAAACCGCTTTCAATCAGCTTTAAACAGCTTTTAATCAGCTTTAAACAGCTTTCAATCAGCTTTAAACAGCTTTCAATCAGCTTTAAACAGCTTCAAACAGCTTTAAACAGCTTTCAATCAGCTTTAAACAGCTTTCAATCAGCTTTAAACAGCTTTCAATCAGCTTTAAACAGCTTTCAATCAGCTTTAAACAGCCTCTCACCCCAACAGTCTCGACGTATACTGACTATCTGGATCTATTTATCTATTATTACCTACTGATCTAAATATTTACGATATCTCCCCTTATCAATGTCACAATCTTTATCCACCGTTATAAACCCATAAGGCTCTGTCCAACATTCTGAACACATTTCCTTGAATTTATCGAAACTCATATCACTGCTTATATGATCGTTTTATACATGTTTGAGGTTCAAATAATCTTGTTTGAAGAGTATTATAAAATTAGCATTATCACGTATTAGAGGTTTAGGGATGCCAGTATATGTTTGACACAGATAGAAAGAATCAATATTATTATGTCGCCCCATGCTGAAATATTCTCGTATCACATCCTGCTCGATGATGTGGCTTGCGATAAGCCACATCATCGAATATGAAAATTTAATTAGGTATCGCAGCACTGGGTTTCATAATATCTACATTCTCTTTGAATGGGAAATATCCAACACACTTGAGCGGTTTTAAAACTTTTTCAAGATACTGATATTTCGGCTGGTGTAGCGATTTTGAATAAACATATACGTTTTTAAACTTTACGCCGTTCTCGTCAAACAATAAACTCAACATTACGTTGGATTTACCACAGTTTGATAGACCGCAAATTAAACATCTCAACGTATTCGGAAGCAAAATCCCATGACGTCTTTCTTTTGTTACTGACATACTTTCACCAACAAATGAATCAAGAGTCATGATTGGTAGAGATAGTTCCTGCTTAACGACGCGCATGATACTAAAATATACAGCACACAACAGCTATATATAAACCCGATACATCGTGTAAACATTCATTGCAATATGTACGCTGGAAGAGGCATCATCAATTCACTCATCAACAAGCTCCCGTTCGAGGCACACATACCTGGAAGTTATCAGTATTGTGGTCCAGGTACTAAGTTGGAAAAGCGTTTAGCTAGAGGTGACTATGATATTAACCCCTTAGAGAGTGCGTGCAAAGAACACGATATTGCATATTTAAAAAGTAACATTCAGTCGGACAAGTGTAAATGGCTTGGTGCTGTATCATTATACGAATCTCATCATTGTTTCGATTGTTTTGAGCCAGAGGGTGGTATGTGTGAAATTCACTCTTTGCAATACTGTCCTCGTAACGAGCTTTGGAGAATATATTTATTTTATCCATAATGTCGCTTTAACTTATATCCTAGAGATAATAGTTTATTTTTTAATATAGGTGTTAACTCTTTGAAATATAAATGTCGAGTGTCAGAATCGATCGAGACAGCTGCTTTTATACGATTTCCGTGAAAATTAATACCCCTCTCTCTCTCTCTCTCTCAGCTTTATTCAACAGATCTCTTGACACTGGTGTATTTCCTGACGTATGGAAGCTCATCTATATCATACCTTTAAATAAAAGCACACCGCCTAAGTCGCCCTACGATACTCGACCGATTGCAAATTTGTCTCATTTAGCTAAAGTTTTTGAAAGAATTATTGCAAATCAAGTGGTAAATTATTTGGAAGATAATGAATTATTAGATTCTTTTCAATCTGGTTTCCGCAAACACCACAGTACCCAGTCAGCACTTTTACGGCTTACTGATGATATCAGGCATGCTATGGATAAAAATCATTTAACATTATTAGTTTTGTTTGATTTAAGCAAAGCTTTTGACTACGTTGACCACAAAACTATACTAACCGCATTATTCAGACTTGGTTTTTCACTGGAAACGATAGTTTGGTTTATCTCCTACTTATCAATACGATCTCAATCAGTTTTAAATGATTTTGGGATTCCAATTCAGCTCTTGAGAACCTTTTCTGGAATTCCTCAAGGCTCTGTTCTGGGACCGATATTGTTTCTGATAGTGATGAATTCAGTTGTTGGGTGGATTGTCTATTGCAAGCATGGGTTATTTGCCGATGACAAGTATATATATTTGCATTTTTTAATATTCCAATTGGAGGAAGCCGTTAGTAAAGTCACTCATGATGCACAATTAATAGCAAATTGGGCTAGGGAACAGGGCTTGGAGTTGAACCTAGGAAAAACCAAAGTAATGATATTGGGCTCGAATAGTAGATTAAAGCAACTACAACAAAGGGAGATACCTCCTATTATAATAGATGGTCTTGCATTACCTTATGTAAATTCAGCAAAGTGCTTAGGATTACATATAAGTCAAAACTTGTCCTGGAATTATCATGTCTCGCAAACAATTAGTAAAGTAAATTCGACCTTACATTGCCTTAAAATTCGCAAAAACATCTTTACAACGGCAATCAGGAAGTTATTAGTTTCAGCAACTATTTTACCACTCATAAATTACTGCACAATTGTACTTATTGATTCTACATCAGAAAATAATTTGAAATTGCAGCGCGCAGTCAATTCTTCTATAAGATTTATCTTTAGTCTGAAACGAGATGAGCACATAACCCCTTATCGACGAGAGCTAGGGTGGCTATCAATCAAACATCGTCGACGTTACTACATGGCTTGTTACTTTTATAAATTATTGAAAATAGGTAAACCAAGTTATTTACGTGAATTATTTGTGGAGGAGACTGAAGTTAGACGATCGGATAGATTAGCATCAGAAAAGCATTCTTACTTCAGAGTACCTCATTTTGATACCACCTACCTTGAGCGTTCGTTCGTAGTAACTGCTATACGGTTGTGGGAAGAATTGCCCACTGATATGGTAAACTCTAGTAGTCTGGAAGTATTTAAAAACAAAATATTTGACTATCTATTGAATCTGGACTTTTGACTCTGTATTCAATTTTAGAGAAAAACTGCATAGAGCAAAAGTAACGTGGACATTTTTTTTTTGTTATATCATATTTTGTTATCTTTGGGAGACCTGTAAGACTAACAAATGTTAAAAATGATACCTATATTGTATTTATATTGTATTCTTAAATTGCCATTTGGCCATACGCCTTGGCATAAATAAACTAAATCAATCAATCAATCAATCAATCTCTCTCTCCCTCTCACTTAATACTCTTCAGCTCTAAACGTACTAGTATTTTTTCACCCCTAAAATTCACGGGGCTGCCGTCTTGATCGAGAATTGTTAAGGTGATGTTATTAATCGCTCGAGCGTTTATTGGTAGGTAAATAATATTTCGTGGTTCAATATTTATTGCAAAACCGGGGTCGACATTAGGTGAAAATTCAAATATAGTATGTGATAGCGTGTTATTGTAGTAAACACCTTGTACAAAATTACACTTAACTCGAATACTATTCACTTTTATAATTTCAACTGGTAAATCCAACTCGTGTAATTGATTGGCTGCCAACTTTCTTGCAGAAAAGCCTAACAATCTCCCTATTGAACGACTAGCAGTAAAATCAATATCGTATTTAATCTTTATTTCACACTTTAGCGTATTATTGTTGGGTTTAATCAGTAGGGAAAGATGATTCGTGCTGGCGCCGCCTCCGCCTCCCGACAGTGCGCATGCGCGACGACCGTGACTTGACCTTGACTTGACCTTGACTTGACCTTGACTTGACCTTGACTTGACCTTGACTTGACCTTGACTTGACCTTGACTTGACCTTGACTTGACCTTGACTTGACCTTGACTTGACCTTGACTTGACCTTGACTTGACCTTGACATGACCTTTACTTGACCTTGACACGACCTTGACATGACCTTGACTTGACCTTAACATGACCTTGACTTGACCTTGACTTGACCTTGAATTGACCTTGACTTTACCATTACATAACCCTACTACATCGCAGATGGCGCCACGTGGAAACATATCAGTTATTTATATATATTATGCATTTGATTGCCTAAGACTATTTAGTGGATTAGAGTTATAAATGTATTGAGAGCAGCCTGTAATTGAATATATTCAAAAAAATTGAGTAACTTAAAATATCTTGTGCATATGGTTGCCTAACACTCTTTAATGGATTAGAGAATTTAATACCGGACTACTAGAGTGAACTAGACTAGATAAGGTCAGACTAAATTTTCCATCCTGAAACGGGACTGTATCAGATAACAAACCAGACTGGATTAGTTAATACCACCAGACTAGACAAGGTTAAACTATATTAGCAAATCCACAATATTAAAACTGAATAGTTTTTATTATCGCAATTAAAATTTAAAATCACATATCAAATTAATTATTCTCATTACAAGTGTATACACAAAACCTTGACATTTTAATTCATTATTAGTCGCACAAAAACAAGTAAATGTTTTTCAACCGTGACGTTCTAATTTTCACATATTTTTTAATGCATAAAACGTCGTATATAAGAACCGAGCTGAGAGCTGTAAAATATCATTCGACAAGGAATCGTCATCGTAGATTCAAGTTTTTAAAAAATGTTTTCCTGCGCTAAATGTGGAAAAGTGTTCGGAAGGAAGGATGACCTCTCAAGACATCAGAAAACTTGTGGTGAGTCTAAAATATATTATAAATATCCAATTCACAAGTTAATTTAATTTATAGAGGCTAAAATATATTATAAATGCGGCGTTTGCAATGCTCAATTCACAAGAGAGGATAATTGCAAACGTCACAAGAAACAACAACGTAACACCGATAAACCTACTACCTCGAAGAGGCCCCTAGATGTTGACGATTCACCCTCCACCTCGAAGAAGGCTAAATTGGATCATGCGTCCCCTTCGACCCATCACTGCGAGATATGTGATCAGCAATTCGCAACCAGAGGCAAGTACGCTGGACATCTGCGGTCGCAAAAACATCTTCAGGTGGCGGTGAAGCTGTTCAAACACGAAGTTATAGAAGTTTGCTCTAGCTTCTCAAACAGAGTGGCAAGTTATAGGATTAATGGATCGGGTATAGATATAGATAGTTTTATTAGTAAATTAAGGGACACTGTACGTTGCATGATTGAAAACGTTATCAAGTCGTATAATTCCTGGTTGAAATTTAATATAGAGCTATTTAGTATTTACATAAATGAAAAAAACCCCGCGGGAGAATTGAAATCATTCAATACAAAGTATCGCGAGATAACACCTAGCATGAGTAACTTTATTGAAATTTATGATTCTATGTGTGCAACAATTAAAACAAAATGTGAAGAGTTTCAGGAGAAAGATTCGGGTTGGTCACTTAGGGAGATTTCCCATTTAGAAATTAATCTAAATAAATATAAACCAATACGTGGGTCATCATTTATTGAACTGCCAAAAGAGATTAGGGACCGGAAAGCGTGTATAAATGTTCAAAACGAAGACGAGTTTTGCTTTTTATGGAGCATTGTATCCGCATTACACCCCACGAATGTGAGTTCTAATCGCCCGGCATCATATCCCCAAATTTCTCAAATTTTAAATTACGTCGGACTAGAATTTCCAATTAAAATTAAAGACATTTCCAAATTTGAACAGATGAACAACATTAGCATTAACGTTTATGGTTTAGAATTTAATTTTAAATCTAAACAACATGACGTTGTAGGACCAATTTTTCACACTAATGACACTAGGGTAAGACATGTAAATTTATTATATTTAGAAGACGGTGATAAAGGCCATTATGTATGGATAAAAGATATTTCGCGACTTGTAAGAAGTCAAATATCATCGCGTCACGAAAAAAAATATCTATGTGATGGATGTCTGACTTTTTTTTCAAGCGAGTTGACTTTTAATCAACATAAATTGAATGACTGCAACAAAATTTACACTATTATGCCGGCAAAAGACATTGTAAAAGACAAGCGAGGTGATATGATCTCGGGGGATATATTAAAATTCCAAAATTACGATAGAAAAATGCGTATACCCTTTGTTGTATACGCAGATTTTGAATCAATTTTAAAACCGATAGATACATGTCCGCCAAACCCCGACAATAGCTATACCAACCAAACACATATACACATACCGTACAGTTTTGCCTATATTTTAAAATGTTCATTTGATGATTCATTGAGTAAATTTGTCACTTACACCGGAGAAGATTGCCCGAAATTATTTTACGACAACCTCTGTGCAGATGTTAAGGACATATATAGGAATCATTTAAGCGTCACACTTCCAATGATTAAATTAACTGAAGATGAACAAAATTCCTACGATACGGCCAATTTTTGTCATATATGTAATAAATCATTACAAGTACCAGACAAAGTCGCCGATCATGATCATTTAAAGGGTAAATTTCTGGGAACCGCGCACTCAAATTGTAATTTAAATTATAAAATTTCGAAAATGATTCCTGTTTTCTTCCACAACATGTCAAATTATGACGCGCATTTATTTGTTAAAGAGTTTGGCTGCGATGAGGAAAAAATCGATATCATTGCTCAAAATAAGGAGAAATATATTTCAATCACCAAAAATCTACCGGTCGGCGAATATGTAGATAAAAACGGGGTGGAAAATAAAATTTACATAAAACTGAGATTTGTCGATTCATTCAGATTTATGGCTAGTTCTTTGGAGAAACTAGCGAAAAATTTGAGCGATGATCAATGCATAGAGGTTAGAAAATTTTACCCCGACAATGAGCATTTTATGTTATTAAGACAAAAAGGTGTTTTCCCATATAAACACATGGACTCATTTGATAGACTGACTGAAACATCTATACCGCAAAAGGACTGTTTTAACGACTAGCTAAATTATCATATCATCACCGACAAAGAATACAATTTTGCACAGACTGTTTGGACGACTTTTAATTGTAGAAATTTAAAAGATTACTCTGACCTATATTTAAAGACTGACGTATTGTTATTGACAGATATTTTCGAACAGTTTCGAAACGTATGCATCACGACTTATCAACTTGATCCGGCCCATTATTATACGGCACCCGGACTAAGCTGGGATGCAATGTTGAAAATGACGGATATAAATTTAGAACTTTTCACCGACATAGACATGCACCATTTTATCTCGAAAGGCATTAGAGGAGGTATTTGTCAAGCCTCGCTGAGATATGCTAAGGCTAACAATAAATACTTATCTGAGTATAATCCCAATCAACCTAGCACGTATTTAGCGAACTGGCGATGAAAATGAGCGATGATTCACCTATTGGCTATTTCATTGAAGCAGACATTGAGTATCCTGAATCACTACTGGTCCTACATAATGATTTACCATTCCTCGTTGAAAGCACCAAAATCAAAATTTAATAACACAAAACTTATTCCAAATTTAAACAATAAAGAAAAGTATATTGTTCACTATAGAAAATTAAAGCAGGCAATAAATCACGGACTCAAAATTACAAAAATCCATAGAATAATTGAATTCCGGCAATCTGATTGGCTAAAAGAATATATTGATTTAAACACTACTTTACGACAGGCGGCTAAAAATGATTTTGAAAAAGACTTTTTTAAATCAATGAACAATAGCGTATTTGGCAAAACGATGGAAAATGTAGACAAACGAGTGGATGTTAAACTTATCAATCATTGGTAAAATATTGGCCGTAAACCGGGCGCAGAAACACTTCTCGCTAAACCGAATATGAAAAGTGTTTCAACATTCACCGAAAATTTGATCGCGATTCAATTTGAAAAATTAAAAGTTCTGTTAACAAGCCGATTTATGTGGGGTTTTCCGTTTTAGAACTATCAAAATTGTTAATTTATGAATTTTATTACGATTTTTTTAAACCAAAGTATGGTGACAAAGTTACTCTATGCTACTGTGACACCGACAGTTTCATTTTATTGATTGAAACCGACGATCTTTATACAGATATTAAGGAGAACATTGATAAATTTGATACTAGCAATTACAGGTCTGATAACGTTTTCGATATGCCGCTAAAAAATAAAGGTGTGTTAGGCTTAATGAAGGATGAGTTGGCGGGTGAGATTATGTTTGAACATGTTGGGATAAGAGCAAAAATGTATGCTCATTGTACAGAGAGGGATAAAGCGAATTGGAAGAAGAAGGCTAAAGGTGTGAAAAAATGTGTTGTGAATATAGACATTAGAGGCGAGAATTATAAACAGTGTTTGCTCACCGGGGAGCAAATATTTCGTAAACAAAGGACATTTAGGAGCTACAAATACGACATATTTACCATCGAGCAAAATAAAGTTGCGCTAAGCAGCAATGACGATAAACGTTACATCTGCCCCGATGGCGTACATACTCTTGCCTGGGGCCATTCCAAAATACCAAAAAAATAATGCAAACCCAATGTGATAAATTCATATATATTTAATTGTAAATAATGTTTATTCTTGTAATTATATTGTTTTTTCTTGTAATTATGAAGTGTTTTTTTATTGTGAATATTGTTTTTTAATTATAAGGATTATACTAATAAAATGTATTATTAAAATGTTTATATATCTTATTTTATTATGCTACCCAATTTAAATGTTTTCAGCCTGAGCATCTATATAATATTGATAAGGAAATTTATCCTACACAACAAGTGATAAGAGAATCGTAGAAAAAGTAAATTAATCTTTTTAATTATTTTATTTATTTAAATATTGAAACATTTTCAACACCACAAACAGAATATTAAAATGATGATTTAAAAACCTTTTATTTAATTTTTTGTTTTTTTTTTCTTGTAATAATGAATATTGTTTTTTTTATTTTTTATTTAATGATAAGGATTAGACTAATATAAAGCATTATGTGTTTCTTTTATTATACTGACCACTTTAAATGTTTTTCAGCCTGAGCGTTGATGTAATATTGATAAGTTAATTGAAGTAAATTTATCTGGCACATTTAGTCTAACCATAATATTTTTACCAAAGGAAGATTTGGAGGGTATTAAAAAGATAAAATTTAATCAATAAAATGTATTCCCTATTAATACAATTCTAATATTTTTCATTATCACAATTAATTATACTAGAATGCCCCCACGCTAATGAATCCACATTGTTTATCCAGTAGCGTGTGTTATCCCAGTAGAAGGGCGATTTTAGAATCTCATCAACAGACCTGCATCCACGCTACAATTCACAATTTTTAATGTTCAATTTTAGACGCTGCATTATATCATCCTCAGAGATTTTAGCGCAGAATATTTCCCGCACGTGTTTGTTATACCATTCCTTCAAATTTTCATGTTGTGATAATAGGATAAAATTACGCAAATAGTAGTAATTCTCATCATTCGGTCGCCGGGTAAGCAATTCTATAGATATCGATAGAGGTGATTGAACTAGTTGTAGCATTCGATTCATTTCAGCTTCAAACGGAGTAAGCACTCAAAGCACTTATTGAAAAACGAGTCGTTATTTTCAGACATAGGTATGATAAAAGCGGATATCATAGAGGCGTTAGGCCAAGTAATAATGTCCCAATATATGTATTCAACATTATCACAACTGGTGTTCTCCTCAATACAACCATCCTCGATGGAACACATCGTAGTACTTACCACTAATCTTCAGCTACATTTGATATAGTAGATTTTTGTGCGAGTAGTTTTTTTCTATAACATAAAGTGTAATATTTAGTTTAGCATCTAGTGTTTAAGATATAGTTACACCAATCATATTTATCATGTTTGCAGGAACAATTTTTCACGATGATAATTTTTTGCACATGTTATGCACTCGGAAGAAGCAGCTTAAACAATAATGACTTGCACACATATTACAGCGAAACTTTACACAAGTAGTTTTACTTGAGGCCTTTAGCCTGCCAAATATCATTTGGTTTTCTTTATAACAGCCAACACACCGTCTTTTGATATCAGTTTTCTCTAGGGAATGATCACCATCTTTAGCGTTGTATGAACAAGGAACTGATTGGTTTATTGAATCAGAAATATGAACATATTTTTCACTGTAAATATTAGTTTTCTCGATAGGGTGTTCACTATCTTTAGCACCTGACGAACAAATAGTTGTTTGGTTTATCGAATCAGGAGCATATTTTTTACTGCTATTATCACGACTACCAACACAATTCTCAACTTTATTCTTTTGACACCAAGGAAGTGTTTTGTATGATGATGATAAACTCGTAGATTTTGGAAGAAGAGTCGAATCAGTGGTATAATTATGAACACCTTTCTCATTAAATACAATCCCCATCTTGATAATAAGACACCGGCGTTAATATTAAATTATAAATGCTATACACCTCTATTTATATTATGTAGAGTTCTTTGCATCGATGAGCGTGTGAGGTCTATGAAACCCCACGCTAAAGAAGGTGTGAGGTCTATGTAACCCCACGTTAAATCGGGTGTGAGGTCTATGTAACCCCATTGGTTTAGTTAGGTTAGGCTTAGGTTAGGTTAGCATTAGGTTACGGGGGGGTTAGGAATGAAGCGCGCTGAATGAAGTGATAAACTAGTAGATTTTGGAAGAAGAGTCGTATCAGTGGTATAATTATGAACACCTTTCTCATTAAATACAATCCCCATCTTGATAATAAGACACCGGCGTTAATATTAAATTATAAATGCTATAAACCGGGTGTGAGGTCTATGTAACCCCATTGGGTTAGTTGGGTTAGGCTTAAAGGTTACTGATAGTCAAGGTCATAGATCTCACTCTAGTCTTGAAATGTCAAGGTCACTGATAGTCAAGGTCATAGATCTTGGGTTAAGTTAGGTACTGCTTTAGGTAAGGTTAGGTTAGGCTATGTTACGAGAAGTTAGGAATGAAACGGGCGCGCCCATTTTATTAGTATAATCCTTATTATTAAAAAACAATATTCACAATAAAAAAACACTTCATAATTACAAGAAAAAACATTATAATTACAAGAATAAACATTATTTACAATTAAATATATATATGAATTTATCACATTGGGTTTGCATTATTTTTTTGCTTGTTAACAGAACTTTTAAATTTTCAAATTGAATCGCGATCAAATTTTTGGTGAATGTTGAAACACTTTTCATATTCGGTTTAGCGAGAAGTGTTTCCGCGCCCGGTTTACATCCAATATTTTCCCAATGATTGATAAGTTTAACATCCACTCGTTTGTCTACATTTTCCATCGTTTTGCCAAATACGCTATTGTTCATTGATTTAAAAAAGTCTTTTTCAAAATCATTTTAGCCGCCTGTCGTAAAGTAGTGTTTAAATCAATATATTCTTTTAGCCAATCAGATTGCCGGAATTCAATTATTCTATGGATTTTTGTAATTTTGAGTCCGTGATTTATTGCCTGCTTTAATTTTCTATAGTGAACAATATACTTTTCTTTATTGTTTAAATTTGGAATAAGTTTTGTGTTATTAAATTTTGATTTTGGTGCTTTCAACGAGGAATGGTAAATCATTATGTAGGACCTGTAGTGATTCAGGATACTCAATGTCTGCTTCAATGAAATAGCCAATAGGTGAATCATCGCTCATTTTCATCACGTCAAAGTCTAAAATTTCAGTCTCCGTCAACCATTTAAAACCGCCATAGGGAATTAGTTGGGAAAGTGCCCAGCCATATAAATTATTAGCATCCCAGTACGCTAAATACGTGCTAGGTTGATTGGGATTATACTCAGATAAGTATTTATTGTTAGCCTTAGCATATCTCAGCGAGGCTTGACAAATACCTCCTCTAATGCCTTTCGAGATAAAATGGTGCATGTCTATGTCGGTGAAAAGTTCTAAATTTATATCCGTCATTTTCAACATTGCATCCCAGCTTAGTCCGGGTGCCGTATAATAATGGGCCGGATCAAGTTGATAAGTCGTGATGCATACGTTTCGAAACTGTTCGAAAATATCTGTCAATAACAATACGTCAGTCTTTAAATATAGGTCAGAGTAATCTTTTAAATTTCTACAATTAAAAGTCGTCCAAACAGTCTGTGCAAAATTGTATTCTTTGTCGGTGATGATATGATAATTTAGCTAGTCGTTAAAACAGTCCTTTTGCGGTATAGATGTTTCAGTCAGTCTATCAAATGAGTCCATGTGTTTATATGGGAAAACACCTTTTTGTCTTAATAACATAAAATGCTCATTGTCGGGGTAAAATTTTCTAACCTCTATGCATTGATCATCGCTAAAATTTTTTGCTAGTTTCTCCAAAGAACTAGCCATAAATCTGAATGAATCGACAAATCTCAGTTTTATGTAAATTTTATTTTCCACCCCGTTTTTAACTACATATTCGCCGACCGGTAGATTTTTGGTGATTGAAATATATTTCTCCTTATTTTGAGCAATGATATCGATTTTTTCCTCATCGCAGCCAAACTCTTTAACAAATAAATGCGCGTCATAATTTGACATGTTGTGGAAGAAAACAGGAATCATTTTCGGAATTTTATAATTTAAATTACAATTTGAGTGCGCGGCTCCCAGAAATTTACCCGTTAAATGATCATGATCGGCGACTTTGTCTGGTACTTGTAATGATTTATTACATATATGACAAAAATTGGCCGTATCGTAGGAATTTTGTTCATCTTCAGATAATTTAATCATTGGAAGTGTGACGCTTCGTGTCAGTGTGAATGATTCCTATATATGTCCTTAACATCTGCACAGAGGTTGTCGTAAAATAATTTCGGGCAATCTTCTCCGGTATAAGTGACAAATTTACTCAATGAATCATCAAATGAACATTTTATATTATAGGCAAAACTGTACGGTATGTGTATATGTGTTTGGTTGGTATAGCTATTGTCGGGGTTTGGCGGACATGTATCTATCGGATCATTTTTCTATCGTAATTTTGGAATTTTAATATATCCCCCGAGATCATATCACCTCGCTTGTCTTTTACAATGTCTTTTGTCGGCATAATAGTGTAAATTTTGTTGCAGTCATTCAATTTATGTTGATTAAAAGTCAACTCGCTTGAAAAAAAAGTCAGACATCCATCACATAGATATTTTTTTTCGTGACGCGATGATATTTGACTTCTTACAAGTCGCGAAATATCTTTTATCCATACATAATGGCCTTTAGCACCGTCTTCTAAATATAATAAATTTAGATGTCTTACCCTAGTGTCATTAGTGTGAAAAATTGGTCCTACAACGTCATGTTGTTTAGATTTAAAATTAAATTCTAAACCATAAACGTTAATGCTAATGTTGTTCATCTGTTCAAATTTGGAAATGTCTTTAATTTTAATTGGAAATTCTAGTCCGACGTAATTTAAAATTTGAGAAAAGTGGGGATATGATGCCGGGCGATTAGAACTCACATTCGTTTTCCGGTCCCTAATCTCTTTTGGCAGTTCAATAAATGATGACCCACGTATTGTTTTATATTTATTTAGATTAATTTCTAAATGGGAAATCTCCCTAAGTGACCAACCCGAATCTTTCTCCTGAAACTCTTCACATTTTGTTTTAATTGTTGCACACATAGAATCATAAATTTCAATAAAGTTACTCATGCTAGGTGTTATCTCGCGATACTTTGTATTGAATGATTTCAATTCACCCGCGGGGGTTTTTTCATTTATGTAAATACTAAATAGCTCTATATTAAATTTCAACCAGGAATTATACGACTTGATAACGTTTTCAATCATGCAACGTACAGTGTCCCTTAATTTACTAATAAAACTATCTATATCTATACCCGATCCATTAATCCTATAACTTGCCACTCTGTTTGAGAAGCTAGAGCAAACTTCTATAACTTCGTGTTTGAACAGCTTCACCGCCACCTGAAGATGTTTTTGCGACCGCAGATGTCCAGCGTACTTGCCTCTGGTTGCGAATTGCTGATCACATATCTCGCAGTGATGGGTCGAAGGGGACGCATTATCCAATTTAGCCTTCTTCGAGGTGGAGGGTGAATCGTCAACATCTAGGGGCCTCTTCGAGGTAGTAGGTTTATCGGTGTTATGTTGTTGTTTCAACAGTGCGCGGCCGAAACCACATCGGATCTGTTTATTAGTTAAGAGGGTGTGAGGTCTATGTTACCTCACGTTCCTTATAATCTGGTTCTGGTCTGGTTCTAGCGCATGCGCAGACCGCCAATACCTGTTTATTAGCTGATTATACCTGATTACTACCTGTTTAAACCTCTTTATAAGCTGGTTGAACCTGTTTATTAGTTGATTACTACCTGTTTAAACCTTTCATAGAAAATACTGCTAGAACAGGTTTAGGCAGTTTGCGCATGCGCTAGAACCAGACCAGAACCAGATTATGAGGAACGTGAGGTAACATAGACCTCACACCCTCTTAACTAATAAACAGATCCGATGTGGTTTCGGCCGCGCACTGTACTATTTTGTATAGGATTTTCCCATAAGGTGCTTGGACCAAGATTTACATGTAATTTCCCATAAGGTGCGGGAGGTGGCGCCAGAACGAATCATCTTTCCCTACTTTAATCGACAACTCCTTATCTCGTCTGATCTTCTGAACGTAGGTTCCGCCGACCAGCTGATTTTGCAGAAAGAGTTCAATATCTGTTATCTCATACGAGCCAGCTGGTATTTTAAATTGCTTTCCGCCTGCGTGCTCAAATAGATTATTACAACCTTCTTCAATATTCGGAATAGTATTGTAGGTATGAAATCCGATGAGTCCTAAGCAATATAATGTGTCAGGGTCTAATTCTATCGACGGATAATAGTTCACAGAGAGCACGTTCGTAGTACTTTGCAACGTGAAGGTCTGAGACATGACTGATGGATTTACATAGTTGCTATCAGTTTTATTCCGTTAGAAATTGCAGACATAAATGTCCACAGTTGTAGCTATTAAATTTCTGATATCTATCATGGTTATACACTATCTCGCTACCTCGAAAATATTTTAACAGCTCTGCAGGTGGTTGCAAGTCATCAAAGCTGTCAAAGTATATAACTCTCTATACTCTCTATAAGTATTTCCTCGTGTTTTATATGCAACCCAATGCGTGCCCGACCCTTTAGCAGAATCTAGATTTATTACCGCACATTCGTTATACAAAGGTTTTGCTGATGGAAGAGAGTCGCGCATAAACACACCACGAAAATGCTTAATGTGCCCTCGTGCAGCATAGTTTTAAATGTCAGAGTCGGTGAGCGGGCGTCGAGGTAGCTTACTTAGTAGTTTTTTGGAGACTGCTTTAGATACAAACCCAAACTTTTTCGATATGGTTTGAGATATAGTCCACGTCCACGTAATGCGATTGCTTCCATTGTCTTGTTATGTCGCTCTGATTCAGCTAATTTATTTCTAGCATCTTTGGAAGCGTTTACTGCTTTTGCAATTCCTGCAGCGCCACCTGCTAGCGAACCAAGCGCACTTAGTCCTGCAAATAGCGGTATCAGCGGTAGCATCCCACCATGTTTCGGTATGGGAATTATACGAGGAGTCCGAATTTTTCTGCGACCTCCTGCCTCCTTAACCGCCAGTCTAGCAGCTGCTAGAGCAATTTTACCACCCTCTCATCCAGATTCTTAAACTTTTTCATTGCTTTGCGCGCTTTTGATACAACTCCACTATTTAACGCAATTTTCTTTTTTGTTTTATTATTAATACCCATTCCGAGTTTTAACGTTTAATTTTCATAATGGAAGCAACAGATAATGCTGCTGCTTTTTCACCAAACCTCGCGTCTTTTGCTTTTACTCTTTTCCAAGCAGATTTTTTAAGAACTTTATCAGCTCTATGTCGATCCGACTGAATGTTACTTTGTGAATATGCAATATTGTGTTCTTTGCACGCACTGTCTAATGGGTTAATACCAGTCACCTCTAGCTAAACGCTTTTCCAACTTAGTACCTGGACCACAATACTGATAACCTCCAGGTATGCGTGTGCCTCGAACGGGAGCTTGTTGATGAGTGAATTGATGATGCCTCTTCCAGCGTACATTTTGCAAAGAATGTTTACACGATGTATCGGGTTTATATATAGCTGTTGTGTGCTGTATATTTTAGTATCATGCGGGTCGTTTAGCAGGAACTATCTCTACCAATCATGAATCTTGATTCATTTGTTGGTGAAGGTATGTGACTAACAAAAGAGAGACGTCATGGGATTTTGCTTCCGAATACGTTGAGATGTTTAATTTGCGGTCCATCAAACTGTGGTAAATCCAACGTAATGTTGAGTTTACTGTTTGATGAGAACGGCGTAAAATTTAAAAACGTATATGTTTATTCAAAATCGCTATACCAGCCGAAATATCAGTTTCTTGAAAAAGTTTTAAAACCGCTCAAGGCTGTTGGATATTTCCCATTCAAAGAGAATGTAGATATTATGAAACCCAGTGCTGCAAAACCTAATTCAATTTTCATATTCGATGATGTGCTTTGCGATAAGCAGGATGTGATACGAGAATATTTCAGAATGGGGCGACATAATAATATTGATTCTTTCTATCTGTGTCAAACATATACTCGCATCCCTAAACATCTAATACGTGATAATGCTAATTTTATAATACTCTTCAAACAAGATTATTTAAACCTCAAACATGTATACAACGATCATATAAGCAGTGATATGAGTTTCGATAAATTCAAGGAAATGTGTTCAGAATGTTGGACAAAGCCTTATGGGTTTATAGCGGTGGATAAAGATTGTGACATTGATAAGGGGAAATATTGTAAATATTTAGATCAGTATATAATAATAGATAAATAGATCCACATAGTCAGTTTACATCGAGATTGTTGGAGTGAGAGGATGTTTAAAGCTGATTGCAAGCTGTTTAGAGCTGATTGAAAGCTGTTTAAAGCTGATTGAAAGCTGTTTAAAGCAGATTGAAAGCTGATTGAAAGCTGTTTGAAGCTGTTTACAGCTGATTGAAAGCTGTTTAAAGCTGATTGAAAGCTGTTTAAAGCTCATTGAAAGCTGTTTAAAGCTGATTGAAAGCTGTTTGAAAGCTGTTTAAAGCTGATTGAAAGCTGATTGAAAGCTGTTTAAAGCTGATTGAAAGCTATTTGATAGTTGTTTGAAAGCTGTTGTAGTAAATACGGTATGATGGGTAGAAATGTTCAATATAGGCTTATTGATGTTCAAAGATCTATTAGTGAAAAGTTGTTAGCTATGAAACTGAATAGAGTTGAAGAAGATGAATTTTTAAATAAAACTTATAAACCACTAATCGAACCTTTGAAGAATTTAATAGACACATCACAACAGAATATTTTAGAAGTTATAAGCAAGGGGGTTACCCCTCTAAGATTCCTAAATTATCTCCATCCAAAAACGAACAAGACAGTGATGTTGAAGTTATTAAAGCTGGAGCTAAACGTAAAACTAATTTAATACAAAAACCTAAGCGAGCATGCAATCAAGAAATTTCATATGACAATCTACTCTGTGACGATGAAGATGTATTTAACAGTTCAAATACATGTAAAACCTCGATCGAAGATCTTCAAACTATGGGTTCTCTACCGAGACGATATGTGGGAATGCTGATAAAATATACAGAGGATGAATTTGATACGCAATTAGGTATTCATTTCAATCCGAAAACTGATAAATGGATCATTGGAAAATCGTATGAAGAGGTTATCGGGGATGATTTAAAAATAGAAGGAATCTAATACATTGGTACTCCTGGTCTCTATGAATTACTTTTTAAGAAGAAGCCCGTTGGTTATAATGATGATGATAAGCGCAATTATAAAGATATTTTGGAGAGAACTAACGTGTTGCGGAGAAATTGTGATCCAAATTTGCAGATTCAAGGATCTAGGACGCATAAATAGAGAAACATAATTAAACCGCTTTTTGAAGAACCCGCTGCTCGCACACATGTCGAATCAGACTCCTCCTCATCATCCGGAGGAAGTCTATTCGATTCATCTTTACATATTCCCAATAATATAGCAAGAGTGCAATATCGATATTGGGATAGTCTTGAAGAGTTAATAGATCGTTTATGTCTTTTACATGCTTCTAAGAAGGCTGGAAATACATCTCATCAGAATGAAATTGTGGCCATTGAGGAGGAATTATGAGAAGCGAATATAATAGAATTAATTCTGTATTCATAGCTCACATCAATGATGAGCATCGATAAGTTCGGACGTCATTCAAATCGTTAAAGCGGTCAAACACGGGGTCCTCCTGGACCAGGATTTCTTTTTACTCATACCGGCGATATTAATGTTGAGAATAAAAGAATTTGCAACATAAGTGAACCTCGGGATAAGTAAGACGCCGCTACTAAAGATTTTGTTGATACTTCCATCTGTGTTATTAAACAGCAATTTAATAATTTTCAAAATAGCTATAATACGTTTAAAACAGATATTGAGATTCAAATAAAATTAATTAACAGCGAGATTATTTTATTAAAGCAGCACTTAGACAAACCGACAATAGTTACATCTAATGCAAGTGTTAATCCTCCAGCCATTCCTGATAGGCTGAACCCAAAGAAACACGTTAATTTACAAGACAATCTTCACGGAACGGCGTCGCCCTCTTTCAACGAAGTCCGTTAAACAAGATGTGGTGAATGAATTACATAAATCTGCTAGAAAAAATTTTAATAGACGTAGAGTTATACAGAGACAAGTATCTAAAGAGAGATGCTACACCCACTAAGGAATTTTTGTGACAGAAGTTTGAGCTAACTATGAAAACATTATGGAACTAATTATCAAACGCGGGCTATATGAATGTTTTATTAAATATATGCGATAATATAATTTATTTAAAATAGGGTGACAAATAAAAACAATTTGTTAAATATGTTATTTACATATATTAATAATATATTAAGTATGTATTTTCATTCAAAAATATATATAAAACTTTGTGGAGGGTCATCCTTCATATTACTTTCACAAACAGGAACAACACATCAGAAATATATGGAATCCATTGTCTGAAAGTAATGGATATGATGGTAATAAACCAATCATGTTTAATACAATAAAAACATGAACATTTACCTTTCAATTTAGATTATAACTAATGTACGGAGAATTATTTTCAAGAATCCTGCACTAATAATATCTTGCAGATACAATATATTCTTGGATGCTTGGATGTAAAATTCCTTGACCGCATAAATAGCACTTATCTACAAAAATAAAAAACTTATATATCCAATATAACGAATGAATATCTTGCACATTGGCGACATCATCTTTAAACATTTGTCTCTGGGTGACATTTTGCTACTATAAATGTAAACAACACTAGTTATTTACTTGAGATTTCAGGTGCTCAGTGCCATCTATCTCTTAATCTAAGGGACCAAGCCATCTATAAATTAATTATTGAATTAAAACTTCTGTCACAAGGTCACCCATAAGAGTGCCACCCCCCTGGAGTTATATTAAAAGGTATAGATGATTTATGGCAGGCAGATTTAGCTGAATTCGGTCCTTATGCTCATGAAAATAGAGGTTATAAATTTATTTTGGTGGTGATTGATTGTTTCTCAAAATTTCTGTGAAATGTTCCGTTAAAGGATAAATCTGCAGTAAGTTTAACAGATGCATTCAAGAAATTTTTCCAAGAGAGTAATCGTACACCGCGCAATCTACAAACAGATCAAGGTAAAGAGTTTTATAACCGACAAATTAATGTGTTAATGAAAAAGAAACATGTTAATCATTACTCAGCGTATACCATCATGAAAGCATGTATGGCTGAACGGGATATTCGCACTTTAAAAGAGAAATTATATCGAGCATTCAGTCTAAATGGAAAATATGATTGGTACTCTATATTAGATGAGATTACTAGAGATTACAATGCAACAAATCACTCTACGATTGGTATGAAACCTAAAGATGTAAATTTAAATAAAGAGAAGCAAATACTCGAAACAGTTTATTCATATATCAAAATTGCCGGCAGAGGGCGATATAGAGTGGGTGATTTTGTACGTATTAGCAAACAAAAGACTGTATTTGCGAAAGGATATACTCCTAATTTGTCGACGGAGCTGTTTAAAATTCTAAAAGTTAAAATTTCTAACCCTGTTACATATTTATTGGAGGATATTCAGGGTAGACCAATCCAAGGGGCATTCTACGAGTATGAGCTGCAGAAGGCTAAACATCATGATGTCTACTTGGTTGAAAAAGTGCTGGGTTGAAACGGGTCGAAGGTGTATGTGAAATGGCTTGCGTTCGATGAATCGCAGAATAGCTGGATTGATGAAACTAATGTACTTGAAAATATATGTACTTATTGTAAAATAGTGATTATTCTGCTTATGAATGTTAATAAATATGTATTTTTATTCTACTAATAACTTGGTTTTATTTTTACCCGTAATCCTGAAACTGAATAAAATGGTTAAGAAAAACGATATACGAAATTATTATTTTTATTATAATTAGTAAAAAATCATTGTAGATTAGAAAATCTTTTTTCATAAATACATTTATAACATTTATATCGGGGTGGTGGGGGTCCATCAATATGATCTACATCATTTGGTAGATTGTAATGTTTGTAACATGGTAGGCAGGCGGCTATATCTTCATCTTCTTGAAAATGTGATGGAAGCGCATCCCACATCGATAGTAGTTCCCTGGATGTTATATGTGTCATTAAATGTAGTTTATACTGATTACAGCAAGCACAACACATATTTATTGATAACAGTTTAGAAAAAAGTTGATAGCACTTTTTAGCATCTTGATATCTTTTAATTGTTAATTTTAATCGTTGAATTTTTTTAATGTGTTGAACGTCTTTGTACTAAAGATACTTTGTACTAACCGTTCTACTGCATCGTCGGCGATCTTAACCATTACACTGTTGGATTGATTCTATATCTTTAAATAATTTACATTTGTTGTACTCCAATATCTCATACATATATACTACGCTTTCAAACTGCTGGCTAGCTGAAGATGTTTGTAGCAGGTTTTCAAGCGTTGATGCGATGTCACAATCTTTTGGTAGGTTTATAAAATGCAGCAGCCACTCGTTGTAATAATCGGCAAAGTTTAATGTTTTCAAACGTTCCAAACGATAATCAATTAATTTAAATAAACCATCTAACTTGCATACTGCCTTTTGATCTAGATTGAATTGAACCCCTCTGCTTTGTAATGTGATATATCTGCTACTATTTCGTTTAGCTGATAAGTGAAAAGTTATGGTGAAGCTATCGCAAGCGGGTACTATTTCGGTATATGATATTTCCGACTTGAGTTGAGTTTCTAGCAAAGGGTTGCAGTTGGGACACTTCCTTTTAACCCCTCTTTGCGGTTTAATCGCTGATTTTGAAAAGAACGTATTCACCTTATGCCATTCAATTTTTAAAGCGAACCATTCGATTGGAATTAATGTGGAACTTCTATGGGAGTTGAATATACGAACACAGGGGTAATAGCCTCTAACCGCACTGAATCCAGTTGAAGCTGATAATGTCTTGGATATTGGGTAGCTAACTTCGTTTATGAGCCGACATTCACTTTTAATTTCTTCATTGAAATCTTGTAGTAAGTCCTCCAAGAAAGTAAGTGAACTTATACCCGAATCTGACATGGGTGCTGTTGATACTGACATTGTGTTGATATAAGTAATTCATTATTAGTAGTTTGACTCCTATTTATACACAAACGGATTTTCAATGAGCCAATCAAAATGCTTCGTATGTGTCACGTGATCCAAACAAGTTGAGATGAGAAATTCTTATCAGTACTAGACGACTAGTTGCATCTAACCGATAAATCAAAAGCATGTTTATCGTTTTTATTAAATTAACCACAAAACAAACTTAACAATAACAGGAAATTGTTCTTCTTCTTCTTCCTTTGGCTCTACAACTCTTTATGGGTTTTGGCCTCCTCTACTATTTTATGCCATTCTCCACGATCTTCTGCTGCTCTTTTCCAATTCCTTACTCCTAGTGCTTTTATGTCTTCTTCCACGCTTTCCTTCCATCTTTTACGTGGTCTTCCTCTTCGTCGGCTATTGGTGGGTTTCCATTCCATGATAAGCTTGGTGTTTCGATCTTTTTCCATTCTTTGCACATGGCCTATCCACCTCAGTCTCTGTGCCTTTACATGTTTTACTATGTTGTTGTTTCCAATTAGAGACTCTAGTTCGTGATTCATTCTTATCCTGTATGTTCCGTCCTGTTCCCTTATCGGACCATATACTTTTCTTAATATTTTTCTTTCAAATGTCTTTAGTTCTTCCTCACTTTTCTTAAGGAGGGTCCATGTTTCACAGCCATAAGTAACTACCGGTCGTATTAGGCACTTATATATAGTTATCTTGGATTTGTGACTTAATAGTTTGCTGGTAAGTAGTTTTCTGTTCGCATAGTAGGTTCTATTTCCTTTTAATACTCGTATCTTTATTTCTTCACTCTCGTCGTTGGTTTGATTTAGTTGAGATCTCAAATACCTGAAATTTTTAACTTTTTCAAAGCTGTGGTCGCCTACTATGTATCTATCTTCATTTTGTGGTGCAGTTCTGGACATCATCATATATTTTGTTTTTTCTTGATTGACTGTCAGTCCTACTTTCCTTGCCTCTTTTTCGAGGTCCTTAAATGTGTCATTTACTGTATTTGCCATGCGCCCCGTGATTACTATGTCATCTGCATAGGCTCCGATTTGTCTACTTTTTGATGTTAAGTTTCCCGATATCTTTAGTTTTTCTATAGCCGCATGTAATGTTGGTTTGAAAAGTAGAGCGGATAGCGCATCACCTTGTCTGACTCCAGACGTAATGGCGAATTTTTCGGTTTTATCGTTTTGTATTACTACTGCCGCTGACGTTCTTTTTATGTTAGTTTAATTAGATTGACAATCTTTTTTGGTATGCCCATATGTATTAAGTTCAGGTATAACTTATTTCTATTGACTGAATCGAAGGCTTGTTGAAAATCAATGTAAAGGCAGTGTATGTCAAAATTGTGTTCGTATCCCTTTTCTAGCAGCAGTCGCATTTGGTGTATTTGATCTGTTGTTGATCGGTTAGGTCGAAATCCACATTGATAGTCATCTAGTATATCTTCTGCATATACGTTCAACCTTTTGCGAATGAGGCATGAAATGATTTTATATGTTACATTTAATAATGGACAGGAAGTTGTTATTGCTACCAAAACATCCGGTCGATGTAGTAGTTCCGGTTCAGACAAGTTGAGACGATAAATTGTTATCAGCGCTAGACGACCAGTTGCACCTAACCGATAAATCAAAAACATGTTTTTCATGTTTATTAAATTAACCACAAGAAATTGATTAGATAACCATAATTTATTATTTCCGCACTCGCACACCGCTGATAAGATAACAGAATATGTCTGACAAACATCCGGTTGAACCTAATCAACAAGCCAGGGTAGTAAATCAAAATAAAAACGTAGATTATTAAATTAAATTAAACAATCCTTTATATATTTTAGTTCAGTCTTATCTAGTCTCATGTATTTAGCTTCGTCTGTCTAGCCCCATGTATCCAGCCCCGTCTGTCTAGTCTTATGTATCTAGCCCCATCTATCTAGTCTCATGCATCTAGTCTCATGGATTTAGCCCCGTCTGTCTAGTCTCATGTATTTAGTTTCGTTGATATATGCAACCAACTATACATCTCATTTGCCTCCGCCAGCACCTAATTTTGAATTATCCCGCCTCGCATCTATTTTAGAAAGTTCCGAGAATGGCTGCCGGAAGTCAAAACCGGGAGCCTAAACCTGAAGTCGAAACCGGTAATCGAAACCGGAAGTCGAAACCGAAAGTGGAAACCGGAAGTGGAGACCGGAAACCGGAAGTCGAAACCGGAAACAGGAAGTCGAAACCGGAAGTCGAAACCGGAAGTCGTAACTGGAAGTTGTAAGGTCAAGGTCAAGGTTAGGTTAGGGGTCAAGGTCAGAGGGGGTTTAAGGAGGAGGAGGATTTAGAACATATCATCTTCCCTACTTAGATTAATATTTTTCTTGAGAAAAGATCTTTCCGTCAATGGTTATTAGTTCATACTGAATATTAGTTATAATATAATTTTTGTAATAAAGAATGTATTTTAATTGGAAACTTGTTTATCTTCACCTTTCTAAATTTTGCAATTCATTTTACTTGCGGAACAGTTATAAACTTGTAAAAACTCGGTTTCATTTAGATATCTCCAATACTATTTCTTAATTCTTAATATTCTTCAAATGAGAATAACATTAGATACACAGCCACTGTTTATGTAATTGTTTAAGGAATATTCCTCTTGTAAAGTGAAATTTACTAAACAAATTGACAATATGCAATATTACCTTTAAATTACAATTGCCATTATAAATATAATAATATCAGAAAGACCTAAAATATCATTATTTTCACATAGAGACAGAAAGTTACAAAATTTCATTTTTTAGAGTTAGAGTTAGAGTTTTCATTTGTGAGAGAAGTTTAAAGGTTTTAAAAAATATTTTTTTTTTTTTAAATTTTTTATTTTGAAAATATTTTGCGATACCAATATCTCTACAATAATCTAAAAAGTCTTTTTGTTAATAATTAATCTAATTTTAATAAATAAATCTTTTTTCTCGTGTATCATACCTTCTATTCTCGTAATTATTATGTCATTTCTAAATTTCATAGTAGTATAATTTAACAGTTTAGAATCTTTAGAATAACAAATTTGTATATAATCTATATTTAATGCACTGCATTGCACCACAAATTATCTTATGCAATGCAAAGTATATTGATATTTCCAATACTGCTTTATAAATAGAGAACTTGCTACTAGAGAGCAAAACATAGATAATTTCAAATGCAGACATTGGCAATACCTCATTTTTCTAGTTAATTTAGATTATATTTCAGTAATTTGCAAATATGATTACATTCCATATGAAAATTATTAGTAAACGACTTAACCGAATTAACAATTCAAATATTTTAATTGGCATTAATGTATTTAAAAATGTTTAGAGAAAATTATCCGAACACGTAATATCAATATTACGCGGTTCGTTTAAACTAAAATTAATTATTACAATTGAAATTAAAATTAGAAACTAATTCGTTAAAAATTTACAAATTTTACTCTTTTATTTATTTATAAAATAGTTATTTTTAAGTATTTCCATGAAACGTCATATTTTTCTAAACAAATTAAAAAAATCTCTTTTGCAAATTTTCCTTCATTTGTATACATGCAATATAAATATTACCAATTTGTTATTGATTTTAAACCAAATTATTTCCATTATTTCTTGCAATGTGTTTATCAAGGAAGGACTTGAATATTTTACGATTTGTGCATTTCCAATTGCTTGATGTTTATTGATGCGTAAATGTGGAATATTTGCTATACGCTTTACCATATAATTGGTTGGCGCTTTGAGCGAATATTTGCATATATTTGGAAATCCACTATTCGATAAAATAAATTGAAGTGCGCACTCACTTCCACTATTATCTCAACTACTGAAGCAAATACACTAACTTTTCGAAATCGACTTTATTAGTGGTTCAAAGCTCATTTTAAAAATATAAAAATTCAAATTACTAGGAACAATCTACTACGAATACATAGAGAATTTACTATGTGTAATGAATAAATATAATCTGAATTGCAAAAATTCACTATGTTTTTACCACTAATTTTTATGAAAATAATATATAACTTGTGAAGTTATATAACTCTACACACTCGAGTTTCAACTGTTGAAGGTTATTTTCAAATGTCTTTTTCGTTAAAGTGTCGTTTTCAATGCACTGACAAAATGACCTTCAAGAGTCGCAACTAAAGTTGTGTTCAATTTCACAAGTTGTATAATATTTTCACAAAAATTTGTGTTAAAAACATAGTGTTTTTTTCAATTCAGAGTAAGTATGAACTACCACCTAGTAAAGGTAGCAACCATCATTTTCATTAATATTTAAAATATTTCATATAAAGTCCTTAGCACGTCATCTCGTTAGTTACGCCACTGTTTAATATATTTATAAGGCGCTATCTATAGTAAAACATTGTGTTGTAGTATTTATAATTTACAATTGGTTATACAATTCAATATTTATTTCATTTAAGTACATTTCTACTTGATTAATCAATGCGACAATTATTAATTGGTGTTTAGATTTTGATCCTCCTATTTTATTTTGTTTGATTTGACACATGAAAGGATATGTAATAAGTTACTACATTAAAAGGATATGTAATAAGTTACTATTAAACAAGTTTGTAATTTATTTTTGCAATTTTCCTATAGAAATATTGATATAATTCCAGATTTGTTGTTATCATTCTTTCAGCTGATATTAGGTTTATAAAGAATTTTAAATTCTACATCAGTTACATGATTTTCGCTGACAGTAACATATGTTGATGTTTGTAATCAAAAATTTCGTGCTTAATTTTGAAGGTTTGTTTTTGAACCAAAAAAAATAAATTCTGGACGTTTCCATGAACAAACATTAGTCATTTACACTTTGAGACAAAATATTAAAAGGAATAAGCGAATGCCATTTATTTCGTGTTTAAATATTATTAAAGTCACTAGAAATTGATAACTAATGTGTTTGGATTTTTCTGTGGATGTGTTGTTGGATGTGTTTTCATTTCCCAAAAAACAAGACAAATAACTAGTTATTTGTCTTGTTTTTATACAATTGTAGCATTTTATAATGGCAACCTCTTATCTATACCAGATAAAATTATATCAAGAGCTTATTAAGCAACATTCAAAACCAGATTTCGTTTTTAGTTTAATTTATCAAATAAAATTAGGAAAACATTTAATTTGCGCAAACAACAAATTGCCAATTTCGCTCTTAGTTAACCATAAATTTTTTGGAAAATTTACATACAATAAACCGAATAAACAAATAGACCAATATTTTATATAAAAAACAATTGAATTAACAAATTAATTGAATTATTAATTAAAAAATAATTGACTTCAAATATTTTGAAATATTATTTATTTTTAGATTAAATATCATTAACAGTATTACGCAGTTTGCCTCAAACTAAAATTAATAATTACAGTTGAAAGTACTTAAAAGGCAAAAGTTTCCAAGCTTCTTTTCTTCATATATTTTTTCCTGTCGCCATGCCAGGATAAAAACATCATATTTTCGTTACTTTTTGCACAATTTTATTTTCGCAAGAAATTGTAATAAAAGAATTTATTTTAAGATTTATTATGTTTTTATAGATGGAAATTTATTTATGTATAAAATTTATATTGGATATAAAGGTTAATGTAATAGCTTTATAATAGCCTACATTTTTTAAGCAAAATAAAATAAGTTATATATAATGTATTAACGAAACAGGTGTTTTGTAACATGGGAAAACATAATATTCGATTGGGAAAATTCTAAAAACACTATTTTCAAGAAATTTATGATTCATTTTTTCTAATATTCTATATGAAATATTCGGCCATAATTTCAATTTATCAATAGAATAATTTTTATCTTCCTTGTCGTCTACAGATATTATGGATCGGTTGCTGAAAGAAATTTGAACGCGCAATTCTAGCCTTAACCGACCAATCGGCTCCAATTTTTTGCAGTCAATACCTGTTCAGGATGTAATTAGTCATCGGTGCGCCTCGTGTGGAGTACGTTTTGTCGCTTTGGATATTGTTCGAAAATACCGAAATTCCCTTATATAATATTAAAATGAATCGAATAAATAATCCAAATATGCAATACCGTTTTGTATTTTATGTATAAAAAACAGATTTTGAAAAACAAAAACTTTTAATTCGCAAATATCAACAGACATACATTTGCGCTTTAGTTAATAACAGTCTTGTATTATATTTATTAATTATAAGTACTATAATTTCTGTAAAACAAAATCAACACCAAGCTATCTAATTATGGAATAGGTACCACAAATATGGAACACTAGAAAAACTATACAAAATCAACCTTAATTTCTTGGAGATACTTTAGGAACTTTGATCAAATTCACTATTTATTTTTCTTTTATTGTTCCCATTTCCTGCATATATATTTTAATACCTTTCCTTTTTACATGCTTTTCCCCTCCTCCTGCTCCTTTTTATATATCTTTCTCTTCTTCTCTGCGCAATTTTTTCTTACTTCCTTTCTATCGCTCCTTCCGTTGCACCGTCCAATATTAACATAAGAATTACTATTTATGATAATACTATTTATGAATATTTATAAATATCTTAATGTCCAGTTTATGTATTTTTATAATAAAATATCTTGCTGTGTAATTTTATCTTTTAGTTAGAAAACTTGTGAAGCTATTTTTAACCATATGGCAACCGTTTGGATATTTTTATGGAAGAAACTGTAAAAATATATTAAAACGGTATTATTTTGTCATGAATAAATTTTATCGTTAATAAGAATCACAGACAAAGGGTAATTAAATAATTTGTTTTTCAATAACAATCTTCTTTTTATGTTTGCTTTTGTTCTAAAGTCTGTAAACTATTAGGGGAGAGGAGAAATTATCAATTTAAAAACAACCTGCTGGGCCACCTCGCAACGGCATCGACCCGTCTGTCTGGCATCGGTTATATATATATACATATATATATATATATATATATATATATATATATATATATATATATATATATATATATATATATATAATTTTTGTATAAAATCTATATTAATCCTCCATCCTTTTTTTCACATAAATTGCAATTTACTAGGTAAAATTTAAATATTTCTTATATAAATATTCCCTTGCTTGTAAATGTCTGATCTGGGAATGACACTTGTGACCAAAATCTAGGAATCGAACCAAAAACTTTTAAATAATAAAATAAAAAATCTAGGAAATATAGTTGTTGTTTTCAGCTATTGTAGTCTATTTTGTTTCTGTCTCAATAAATAAATCCCGATTCATTTCTATTGAAAGAGAATAAATTGTTTTAATATCATTTGTAAGTTTGTACATATATCATTGCTGATGCGACATTTTTTATACAAAGAACTTGATATCCGTAAGATCATTCAGAAATGATCGAGATGTAGTAATGACTGAGACTCATCAATTTCGAAATTAAGATTTATAATAACTTATTCCGGGAGTAAATCCAAATATGTTTAATGTGATTAAATAAAGCTTTAAATTGTTTTTTTATTTAATTTGTCTGTAATGGTAAAATGTTTTAATTAACTAAAGCTAATCATTTATTATATACATTATACTGAAGTTATCTTACGGATTTGGTTTAATGGATGAAATTAAAGTTATAATTACTATAATCGATTCGATTACGTGACTCATATAACTTCATTCCATCTCGGAGCCCAAATATCCACCTCTTTTTTTAATTTATGGTGCAAAACAACAACAGACGGATTTTAACCTATATTTTTATTATAATTACATACAGGCAGGCACTTTTTAATTTTAAATATAGCTCCCTAAAAACACTTCTATAAATATTAAAAATGTTTCAATTTTGCATTAGACCGTACAAGGCTTCCACATAAACTATTTCCAAAACTATTCCCAATTTTTGGACGAATTAATGCGCGTCCAGCGGTTTAGATTGTGGACTGACTATGAAAATCCCTGATTTTTCATTTTAATGGTATGTGCCTAATACATTAAATCTACCATTATTGATTAGACATCTTTTTATATTATCCTGCTGCTACTTAATATTCCTCCAAAATCCTTTGTACTTCATATAATACCATTTTAAATAAATTTATACTCCGATCCTCCTATATTTATACTCCTATACTTTATTACCCGATTTATTAAAACAACATTTTACAAAATTATTTAAATAAATCAAAACACTTTAACAAAATT